>OZ010596.1:83915240-83980240 GCA_963932145.1 Acanthosepion lycidas
TTAGATAGATAGATAGATAGATAGATAGATAGATAGATAGATAGATAGATAGATAGATAGATAATGAACATAGCTAGAGTGAAAGAAAGACAGAGAGTGAGATTAACAAACCGAGAAATAAAGACAGAAAGAGAGATGAATAGAGAACGACAAAGAAAAAAGAGAGAGATTATGAACAGATTTAGATAATGAGCAGACCGTTGTATATATATTTTTACACACTTTGTGTCCAGAAATGAAAACACTTGTACGAACACAAGATAAATTAAATAAAAAGCATAATCGCAGTACCGTGTCAGCCGTCTTTTACAAAACATGTATAGAAGAGGGATTGCTGCCTAAATACTCAAGATAGATAGATAGATAGATAGATAATGAACAGAATGAGATAGATAGATAGATAGATAGATAGATAGATAGATAGATAGATAGATAGATAGATATAGATAATGAACAGAATGAGATAGATAGATAGATAGATAGATAGATAGATAATATGAACAGAATGAGATAGATAGATAGATAGATAGATAGATAGATAGATAGATAGATAGATAGATAGATAGAAAGATAGATAGATAGATAGATAGATAATGAACAGAATGAGATAGATAGATAGATAGATAGATAGATAGATAGATAGATAGATAGATAGATAGATAATAAACAGAATGAGATAGATAGATAGATAGATAGATAGATAGATAGATAGATAATGAACAGAATGAGATAGATAGATAGATAGATAGATAGATAGATAGATAGATAGATAGATAGATAGATAGATAGATGATGAACAGACCTAGATAGCTCGAGCGAAGGAAAGAGAGGCGGAGAAACGAGAGAGTAAGAGAGAGAAAGTGTTGAATAGCACGAGAGAGAAAAAGGTAAAGGCATCATGAGTATATTTTAGAGAGAGATATATTGACAGATAGATAATGAACAGACCTATAAAGCGAGAAGAAAGTGAGTGTGATGCGGGATAACGATAGAATGAGTGATAAACAGACTGATCGACAGATAGATATATATCCGATCACGAGCAGACTAAAGGTAGATAGCTAATTATTACCACATAGATATTGCAGATTTTTAATAAATCGAATCTATTAAGATAGTTTTTCGCGAATCACCGAATAGATTGCATACCTTGAAAATCAGCATTTGAAACCTGGCTAATTCGGTTTGATCACTAGCTACAAAGACTCAACTCAACCTAAACACGCAATTTAGTCAACCGCCAAAAAAAGTAAAGTAGTCGGATGTGAGCAATATTTATTGTTTATTCAAACGCGTGGTGATATCAAATGAAGCATCTAGCTGGGATCGAACTCACAATCAATAGCTTCTAGAATCTAGCTAATTACTGACTAGGTAGTCTTATTTATTTATAAGTACACACACTCTGAGCAACGTTTGCCACCTGCCCAGCCCTATGTAAACAAGAAAAACTACACGAGCACACCCACATACATACAACCTCGCCCATTTTCCCACAGCTGTTCGCCCACGTTTACAAATTAACCAATCACCGTCTTCTATTGTTGGTTATTGTTTTTGATTGGTTAAATATCGATCGCTATTTGTTATCCATCCAATGTCATGCTGTCGCCTCCAAAAAGAAATCAACCAATAAGCAAAAGAAATGCGGACATCATAATAAATGCTTAGCGAATAGATTCAAGTGGGTCTAAACATTGAAATGCTAACGATCATATATTTATTCGCGCAGTTTTAGAGAGATCCATTTTTTTTTAGATTCGATTTGCCGATCAGTGATCGAGCTTACATAAGATTCAGCAATATCGATATATTTCAGAATCGATCTGGTTTATTTAGGTCGTGTGACTAATTTATCTTATTCTTTTTAGTCAACTTTTAAACAACATACACACACACATACCATACACACACGCACACACACACACACACACATATATATATATATATAATTATTTATTTAAAAATATGATTCCAACACGCTACATAAGAGTTCTCATGTTTCAAAACAAGAGCCGAAAACTTCAATATAATTATTTGAATTAAATTGAATTAAAGCGAAAATTTTTTTAGAATAACTTATTTCTGAAATTTACGTGTTTTAATAGCATATTCATTATTGAAATCAAAATTTCCATGGTAACAGCTATAGCGATTGTTTAAAAAAATACTAAAGAACTTTGGATTATTTACCTAACGAGTTCTTTCCTATTTTCTATATATTTTCACACACACACACACACACACACACACACATACATATATATATATATATATATATATATATATATATATGAACTTCCTGAAAGGTTTATAGTTTCTATATATATTATCAAAATACATTACTTTTGTGCGTCATGTATATTTAATTCCTTATTTATATATATATATGTGTGTGTGTGTGTGTGTGTGTGTGTGTGTTTTGGCAGCAGTACATCTTTTATACAAGTTTTATTAAAAACGACTGGCAAGGCATGACGGTTAATTTTTTCAATTAATTTTTTTGTGTTTTTTTTATAAAAATTATTACGTCCAGAAAAAAATTATAACACATGAAAAATTACATACAAATCTTAATCTTAATCGCTGTAACTTGTCAGTCGTTTTTAATGAAACTTGGGTGTAAGGAAGTATAACATTTAAAGTAATAGAAATTATCGAATTAAAAATAAATCTGTTAATATAGATTATATATTTATGGATTTATTTTTAATCCGACAATTTCTATTACTTTAAATCTTATTATAGTGCACACTTATTCGAAATGGACGCACGATTTTTATTTATTACTAAACAGTTTTAATTACGTCTATCGACTTGTGCATTCGAAAAAATTGAAAATGTTTCCACCGGTAAAGAACTAATCTGCGTTCTCCTTTTGGGGAAAGTACTGTTTGATCCAATATGCTTGAGTGCTCAGCCACTTAGGACTTCATGGTAAGCAGCATTCGTTTTACGTTATTTAAGGAAAGCGTCATCCTCTTTTACTCATTATTTTTCTCGGGGACACATTTTCTTTACTAAGATTTATCGAACGCGCAGGCCAATGGACTTAATAAACACCGAATTAAATAAATTAAATGGGGCGTCTATTTCAAATAAGAAGTTTCCACTATAATTCACTTTTGAAGTACTAGATATGTGCTCGAGCGTTTGTGTTGGGCGGGGGAGTGCGCACGCGCGTATTTCTTATTACTGTAAACGTTATTTTTAGTGAGTACGCGTGTTTGAGTTGACATCTGAAACCACTCCTATAGACAAAGCGTTTCGTTGCAAATTAAGTCACCGGAGACCGTCAAAAATTAAACATTTTATAAGATATAGTATACGTAATAAAATTATATATATATATATATATATATATATATATATATATATATATATATATATATATATATATATATATATACAGCAGTGTGGACATAGCAATACCTGACGTAATCCGCAAAAATCAAAGTAGGCAAAAATAAATGAACACTTGCTATTGAGCACTTTAATCACAAAGACTGTTTGTCTTAAAAAAGTTATAATCCCAAAATAAATTGGATTATCGTTTTCTTTTCTTTGTAAAATACAATCTTTGCTTTTTTCTATTTATGTATCTGTTTAAATATATATATATATATATATATATATATATATATATATATATATATATATATATATATATTATAATTATTTTCATATAGACAAAAATAATTTACTTACTACAAAGATGCAACTTCGTTTCAGTGAATTTAATTGAAATGCACCGAAACGAAGTGGCATCTTTGTAGTGACGAAGATGTAACTAATTAGACTCGATATAGCGCCGCAGTGGAAGTTTTCCCTTACCCATAGGATTGTGCCCCCGAGAGCCACGACTACTATACTATCCCCAAGCCATTACATCCAGAGAATTAGAAGCCGGTTCAAGCAAGGATATATATATATATAAATGATAGAAATTAAGGGGGATTTGAGATAATCATAATTAAGTAATTCCTCAAGCCTAGAAGAACCTTCAACAGAAATGCGGGAAGCACTGGACGGCCGTTTCGTCTTATATTTGGGACTCAACAGCAGTGCGCATTCACTACCGACAATTGAAATATATATATATATATATATATATATATATATATATATATATATATATATATATATATATATATATATATATATATATATATATATATATATATGCCATTCTTATTACTTCATAGTAAACAAAGCGTCAATTTCAAACGCGAGTATCCACTAAAACTTAGATTTGTAGTCATAAAAATCTCGGATTAAAAATAAATTAATTCTCCAGACATCGAGCTGATATGGGCTTTTGAGAAAATCTGCACAAGGATTTGGCATTCCTTAATAGTAAAGCGAAATCTTGCTGGTCTCTGACGCTCTCTGTGCATTCTAAAGTACGCCGGATCAAACGGTGGTTTTTTCTACAAAGGTGTACACTGGTTCGAACCCGGCAGGAGAGCACTTTTTCTTTAAGTTTTCTCGAGGGCGCAGACTGGTAGACATTTAAAATAATATCAAGAAGGAGAAAAAAAAGTGGGGCGCCTATTTCTTATACGGGTATCCGCTAAAAATTAGATTTGAAATAATAAAAAATGCCGGATTAAAAATAAATCCACTAATTCTTCAGAAATATATATATGTGTGTGTGTTCCTGAAAGTGTATGGCTGTGCGAATTTGGGAGAGGTTTTATGTGTGCGTCTCGTTGCAGTATTTACTCTTGTTTTGTTATTTGGGTTGGGTTGGCTAAAAATGTTGCACTAACTTGAGAATACGAATATTGATTATATTCATAGTTGCCCTTGCTATATTATATATGCATATACCTACGATACAGTTGTACTGTATTCTTATCTTATATCTATCAATCAATATATACTTATGTACGTGTGTGTGCGTGTGCTTTGAATAAATATTACGAGAATATAAATCGTGAAAACGTCACACTAATTCTCATTATTCGGATGAAATAATTAATAGTTTTAAAACCGAAAGCCAAAAAGTAAAAAAATTAAGAAAAATTAAAAAGGATAGAAAATACGAAACGCTGTTATTTTATTTTTTTTGTTTTTTTTTGTTTTTTCTTTTTTTTTAATGTGCAAAACAGAAGAAAAAGTAATAAAAAGAACAAAAATCCGGCCTAAAATCATCTCCATAAACAAAACGAGTTAATTTAATTATTGTGCACGGAGACTCATTCCAAAACTCGTAAATTCTCGTCCCTGTTACCGTAGCCACGGCATAAGTGAAAGGAAAACAAACTGACCGCCTTGCATCTGAACCTCTCACCACCAATAATTTAAAGCCGTGTCCACTCGAGACCGTCCGAACTGAGACCACAAACCCTAACCTATTCCACCCTTTCAGGATAGGGTCAGTTGTTCAGACATAAATTTTGCCTACGTCAGACCCGAATCAAGAGACCGCAGGTATTCACCCACAATTAGACCATCCACTTAACGGAGAGAAGTGTATGCTGTGCATTGCCTGTCCCATGAGCAGGGACTGCGTGGACAGCGGTCTGTGCGGACTCTAAAGCACTTCGGCCATGTTCGATGATTGATAATGTTTGTAAATGGTTTGGGGAAGAAAACCTGACGAATGATCTTTTGCCGTCTGCAGGCTATATCGATCACAGAAGACAGGGGCATTTACTCAGTTTAATTACTGAGGTGCACCTATGGTCGATGTTCAAACTTGGCAAAAATATGAACTGCTGATTTTCAGGGCCTTCGCTTTATATCTATTTAGCAATCGGTCTACCTGCTTGCTATATGTCGTACTCCACTATTGTTTTCGTGAAAATGTAACGACTTTCACCCTTGTTGAATAGTTGAGGTTCTCGTCGCCAATATCATATATCACCGTGATAAATCTCGTGAATTCTCACTGTCGTGGGTTGCTCTCGTAAGAAAAACTATCTAAGAATCGTCTCAGAAAACACTTTCACTCTCTTTATATTTTGTCCTACCAGCCAGCTTCTATGGCTCTTACTGAAACTGTTCGCCCAGCATTATGAAAACCCTCCTGATCTATTAATATTTTCCATATTCTTGTATTATTTCGAACGATTATTCTCATCTTGGTTGATATAAATGTTATTATAACGTTATCATAACGTTTCGACCAATCATCATCAGGTGTTCATTGATTATTTTTCCGTTTTATTATACATTTCTGTTGAAATCGTGCGTCCCTACCAGATCCAAGGATTGAACTCATGGCCACTAGGTGACAGTATCACGTGTATAACTAACTCCTATATCCACTACGCCACCGTCCAAAGGATTTTCTATATATCAGGTTGGTGCAAAAATAATGACGTAATAATGTCGTTTTTTGACGTTAAAAAATACGTCAAAAAACGACATCATTACGTCATTATTTTTGCACCAATCTAATAAATATACGAGTGGAAATATTCACGCACAAGGTATCTAAAAACGTACACACACTAAATGCTTATCAATACACTATTAAGGTACCTCTAAGTTTTATGATTCAAATTAAAGATAGGCGTAGGTTCATTTTGATTATTGCAAGTGTTCAAATTGATGATCTAGACACGACAGACCACGCAGGCCAATGGAATTGCAATCATCACGAACCACTTCATTTGATATTTGGTTAAATTTTTTATTCCATAGGGGCTTTCATTTTATTGATTATTGCTAATTTCAAGCGATAAGCCTTATCTTTGAAGTGTTCCCATAAAAGTTCAGGAATAATGAGATATGGTGAACGCAGTGGATATCCAATGCCACCTCATCAGCCACCAATTCGACAGATTTCCATCCCCATAGAATTTTTTATATCAAATATCAAGATTATCTTCTGTGAGTGGTGAACTCATGTTAGAATAAAACTTTTCTCCTGGCAGCGCTTCGACTTACGATCGCATCACGTTGAAACAACGGTTCTCGCACGATCACCGAAGTTAAGCAACGTTGAGCCTGGTCAATACCTAAATGGGTAACAACTTGGGAATACCAAGTGCTGTAAGTTTGGATGTTTGGGTGGTGTAATGATAATGGTTCGGGAATTGCTAATCGGCGAGTCGAGTTTCAATTCCAGTCGAGTTCATTGTAATCATCTACGCGCAAATACCCTTGGGAAAGGTATGAATGCATCTATGGGCTAATTAGTAAAACAAATTGGATTATTAAAACTATCATTATCGCAAAAAAATAAAATTGCTTACAAAATATTAGATTGGTGCAAAAATAATGATGCAATAATGTCGTTTTTTGACGTATTTTTAACGTCAAAAAACGACATTATTACGTCATTATTTTTGCACCAACCTAATATTTTAATTTCGGCATTAAAAAACTCATAGAGGTGTTGATATGCCGCAAGCAAAAACAAACAAACAAATGACCACGTTTCCAAATGCAAAAAAAAAACAAAAAAAAAAAAAACGATTTTTAAACGCCTAGCTCAGAAGCCACTTGCCAAACAGATTTTCTTGAAGATTTTCCAGTAGAGCCATTCTTTTCTTATGGAGTACATAGACCCTTATTCTTCCAGAACGAGGGTTTTGGGCACATTAAACACTACTTTCGACTTATTATGTTTTATATGAGACGCGTTGGTCGATTTGTGTTAAATTCCTTTTGAAACTGGAAAAATAGTAATCGGAGGTTCAGATTCAAAAATTCTAAATCCGGTGTCGTAATTTCAAAGGGAATAAAGCAGTCGCGCAAGTCCAAAATCAAAAATGACGGGGTGCTTAAATTAAAAGGGATCAAAAAGCTGCATCTAAACTCGCAATAAACAGCGACCTTTTTCATCTCCGAAGGGCCAAGAAAAATATTCACTGATGATAAAATTACACCAAATTTTGCACAAGTCTAAGAATAGGGGAAGATATGTTTGGTTATTGTCTGTCCTACACTTACCTTATCTAGGCTCAAACACTGACCCAATCATTAGATAGTGTTCTTTTCACCATAACGCTACAGTCTTGCTTATTTTTCTGACTAAGGTCACCAAAATACCACAATTCCTGTATGCAGTCCTAACTAGTTCCCATATATACAGTTTTTAAGAGGATATAAAAATGACAATGTGTCCATCCCCAATTGTGATGCATGTGTCTGGTATGCCCTTGTCAGATTGGATGTCATGTTGAGTATACAGGTATACCTCGGGCCACGTCGTTTCGAGTTAAATCGTTCTCGATTATACGTCGTTTGTCAAAAAAATATATGGAAAAATAAAAATCAAGTTTAAATCGTTTTATTCGACTTTATGCTTTTTAAAAGCACATAAAATCACATTACTGTACAATAAATAAGAATAAAAGTATATAAAATCATATTAAAATACATACATTTACAGTAAATGTTAATATAATCATCATAAAACCTAGAGAACGAAATATGAAAACATCTGTGACTTTGTGTTGTCGTCTGTTAAGTATTATCACTCTATTAAGAAGCAAGGTGAAAGAGCATCAGCTGACGAACGAGCAGCAGCCGATTTTCCTAAAGCATTGGCTGAATGGGTTTCTTCTTGAACAGATTTTTAACGTTCATCAAACTGGATTATATTGGAAAAAATTGCTAGACCGTTCTTTCATTACTAAGCGTAAGTCTATATCGCTGATAATTTATTTTATTTTATTTTATTCAAAATACTGTACGTATATATCATAAATATTGTAATATACAATGGGAGTGCTTATTTTCGGTTTATAGTGTGGTTATTTCGACTTAAGTTGTTTTTCGACCTATGTCATGACCTCTGGAACCAATTAACGACGTAGGGTGAGGTATACATGTATTGGACTTCGTATATTTGTGCCCTGACGTCACTTTGCTTGAATGTGGTTCTCTCACTAAATAATAATAATAATAATAATAATAATGTCGTTTGAGTAAGGAATATTTCTAAAGAGTTTGTCGCAGTGGAAGTGACTGTGTAAGGTAAAATAATATGTTGGGATAAAATTACCCTACGGGAGACCTCAATTTTAAATATAAGACGCAGAGCGATTTTGATTCATTGTTATAGGTGTCTTATACACCGTCAAATGCAGCATTTATTTTTTAAATTATTCCACAACAAGCAAGGGGATAATGCCACTAGGACGCAAAGGAGTGTCTGGAGTAAAAGAGAATGAGAAGACTTTAGTAAGAAGTAGGGAAAAGCACAATAAAGGAACAGGTTCCAGGAAGACTGAAGATGACGACTGATGTTGCATTTAAACTTTTTAATATTGTAGGTGGCAGAGAAGCAAGAAATCGGAAGTGAGTTCCACAGATGAGAAGTACGAGAAAAGAAACTATTAGAATTGAACTGACGGTCGCATCTTGCTAGTTAAACAGTAAAACGGTGAAACCTGGTTGCCAATCTTAAATGTATGCAGTCGAGGCTCTAAGAACAGCTTATCAAAAGAATTGTCATGAAAATATTTGTAGAAAAATGAAAAGGGATGCTACGTCACTATGGTGAGAAAATGACTGAAGTTGAGATGCCAGGTCAGGATTGATTACATTACAGACTCTTCTTTGGATTTTGTCAAGAATCTCGAGATATATAGAAGCACCAGACCAAATATGGCAGCAATATTCAATGAACATACGAATGATAGATTTATAAATGTGCAAGAATTCTGAAGAGAAAAATTATCTGGCACGACACAGTGAACCAACTTTCCTAGCAATAGATCTAGCACTTGGTTCAATATAATCAGTGGAAAACGTGAGCCCAAGAAAGCGCAAAGTATTGCTCTCCTGGAGAGTCATTTCTTCCACAAGGCCACTTTTTCAAATGGTTTATGAACGGAGTTAAGAACTCAGTGCACTAGGTCGTCGTATACCAAACTAGTTTGCAAACGAACGTTTTAAGACAGGCACCGCCAATTACGCTCTCAATGTGGTTGCTTGCTTTCAGCATCTATTGGGACTCAAGTTCACTGAAAACCTCAAGTGGAACTTATATATACGATCCATCGTTAAGGCAGCTGGATAATGATCGGCTACATGTGACGCTCCAGAAAGTACCTAACTCTTTCTGACATGCTTTATCTTTTTTAAGTGCCAGATTAAACCAAAAATGGGCTATTGCTGCCATCTCGGTTAGAGCTGCCCCACCCTATCTTTACCGCTTCAAAGCCTTATGGGCGATTACTTATTTTCCATTCTGAAGCCCCTTTCCCCACAGATACAATGCTGCAAAACTATCACTACTCCATGGCAAATGTTCAGATGAGCTCCATTATTTAATGCCACTAGTTCAGACCTTTACATCTAAAACCAGCCTTGGTACGTCCATAAAGTTGAATCAACCTCATTTCCTACGTATTCGATCGGTAAGTAGGCAGCTCCACTCAGAAACCTTCTTCCAGTAATAGATTTATTTTGAGGAACAGACTCCCAAGTTGATACTTCCCCGAACACTAAAAATGTAACCTATAAGGCCAATGCTTATCTTTCCTCTATATCCTCATAATCTTCCCTTCTTTCTCTTACACCACATTTCTCTACAACCCTCTACCTTGACCGACTCTTGGGCCTTGTATTGGGTAAACATCAGTAAAAGAAAGTACAGATTTCGATTACATTTCAACTTTTCATTTTGTCAGCAGGAAAACTTGAGTGACTCTTGAGCCTTGCATTGGGTGAATACTTGCAAAATAAACCCAGATTTTGATTACTTTTCATTTGGTTAGCAGAGTGCTTTTCTAAGAGTAGCTTAGAAGTGGCACAAATTGGATAATATTTGGTGAGGATCGAACGCACTATTTCACTCGTAATTGATTCTAACGAGACAAACTTACTATCCATTACACTACTTCGAAGTGCCCCGTTCGTCAAACAAAACATTACGCAAGTACAGACACAAGCTTCGAGAATGGACGATCTGTTCCTGTTCTCATGCATAGAGAACGCATCTACAAATAAAAGAGAGAGAGTTATCAGTTGAAAGTTGTTCTTTCTTTAAAGGCGCCATCTGTTGGCTGGACATTGCTTTTGATTGTAAAAAGGAAATGGCACTTTCTGTAATAATAATGTATCCCTCACATAGTTTAGTAAGAACGACTCACAACAAACGCGCCCGTTATCATTATAAGCTGACAAAATTTTCCACATCTTTCCAACGATTAGATTTGTATGTTTGATGTGGGTTTTGCACAAAGGAGCTCAAAATAATTTTTAGTGTTATTCGAAGATTTCACGAAAAAATAAAACAGAAATGTCATATTCACATTTCTACTTTGCTTAATAAAGAGCAGTTTTTATTACCAAATTTTGATAGTTTCTTAGTCATTGCTATGTTTTATCATAGATTTCCAGTAAGAAATTCGATTAACGCTCCTTACGTCAAAGGAATAACTCTCCTTACGGAAAAAGAATAACGCTCCTTACGGCAAAGAATATATAGATCTAATAAGTTCTAATAAGTTGTAATAAAAGAAAGACAATAAGATGAAGAAAAAAAAGATAGTCAAAAATTAATAATATATTTTTCTTACCTCGGAACAAAAGTTTCAATTTCAGAAACAATATTTAGATATCTTTATATAGATATATTGAACCACATATAAATCATTTTGTTCCACTGCCTTTTGTCATCTATGAGACAAATTCATGATTCCATCCTCCCAGAATTTGGCATCTTTCCCGCGTGATAAACTGGTCTAAGTAGTTTTACAAAGAATTGAAGTTCTTCCTATTAAGATAATTTTGTAAAGATCGAAATAAGCGATAATCGTATTGCTGCCACATCTGGTCTGGCGCTTCTTTTATATATTCAGACATTCTTGATTAAATCCCAAGAAGAATCTGAGATGTTATTGGTCCTGATCTGGCATCTCAGCTGCAAACACTTTCCCACCGCCTTAATGTAGCTTCCCTGTGCTTTTTCTGTAAATACTTTCATGTTAATTATTCTGATGAATTTTTTTCTATGGCACCCAGACTTCATGAATTTAAGCGCAGCACTAGATTGGCGGCAAAGTCTCACCATTCTACAGTTGAAATGCTTAGATATAACTGTAATTTCTATGCTAACAGTTTCTTCTATCGCATTTGTCGCTTGTGGAACTCTCTTCCGGCTTCTTGCTTCCCAATCCCAGTCAAGTTTGATCTTCAAAAATTTAAATGCGATACCAATCTTTATCTTCGGTCGACTTAATTCTTGTTCGTATATTGTTCTCTCTCCTTAATAGCAATTTTTCTCATATTTTCGAACATTCTTGTGTCCTAATGGTTTTATTGTCTTGCTATGAATGAAATGATTTTTTTTAATCCGAAATTGCAAGTTTAGGTGAGTATAGTGGGTATAATTGAACATCCCGGTTCAGCTTTATTCGTTTTTGCCGGGTCTGCAAATAAACATGGTCTGGTGTTGTCCTGGTGGAAAATGACACCCTTCCGAATATCCATGTCCGGACGCTTTCCATTAATTACGACATTTAATATAAAATGTCCTTTCAATCACAACAGATATACAGTATAATTTTTTTCGTATACTGGCCGGTTTTTCGTTTTGCATAAGCTGTTTTATGAAATGTAAACGGATATCGTGTTTATGCTTGGGTTCTATTCTCAAACCGCCCCATTTTATAAATGCTATATACAAATTAAATAACCTGTATTCCAAAATAAAAAAAAATCTGAAAACCGAAGCACTTCCGGTCCCAAGAATTTCGGGTAAAAGATTCTTTATCTAAGAATTCAAATAATTAACGAATTTTTGTACAGACGTCAAAGCCAATAATAATGATACCAATAATCATTTTTTCAAATGCAAAATATATAGAAATTAAGCTTACCTTTTTTTTTCGGCGATGAAAAATCTCGATGAAACTTTTAGCCTTAGAAAATCAGTCAAACCTCTATGTCATTTGAAACCAATCTGTCTCACTTTCAGTCAATTCGTATCACATTACGGATAAGAGTACAAAAGGTTAAACCAGTTTCTTCGGCTCTATTGGGCATTAATATAAGAACATTTACAATACAACGATTAAGCAAGACTTGAAAGACAATGACAGAGTTAAATAACTAAACAATTTAGTAAGCCAAACAAGAATTAGCAATATTATTGCTCCTAACCTGGCGTTTCGGCTTCATCCCCTTTCCCACCTCCGTAATGTAGCTTCCCTGTGCCTTTTCTATAAATACTTTCATGGTAATTGTTAGGATGAGCTCTTTCCACTGTACTACCTAGACTTTATGAATTTAAGCACAGTACTAGATTGGCAGCAAGATCACATCAATTTAAATGTAATGTCAATCTCCATCTACTGTCTTGATTACTCTTCTATTGTTCTCACTCTCTAATGTTTCTCTTTTTTTTTCTTTTTTTTTTCTTGTTCTTCAACACCATGTATGCGTATGGACAGCCCACATTAAAAAAAATGTGTTACATCCTGCTTCGTAACGTTTCAGCCGTTGTGTCCTTCTGCCCTCATCAAGTGTATGTCGATCCGAGTAACAGACATGGAGTTTCGGACTGAAACCTTTATTTACGTACCTCCATAAAATCGCTGAAAAAAGAGCATGCTATGATGAAAAAAATGCTCCAAACTTAATAAAAATATAAGTTTTATCGTCAACATTTTTATGTTATTATTAAAAGGAAAGACCAGCGTATTTTTTTATTATTTAATTATATTTTTAATCCTTTTTAGGACATTAGAAATTTCAGTTAAAAATCCTGTTTTTTTTTTCATAAGCAAATTTTAGCGTTTTATTTTGTTTTGTTTTTTTTAGGTTGATTTGAAAATGCTTGCAAAAATCAAATGATTGTCCGATTTTAATAAAACTTTCAGGGCTTATTCATAAACGAATAAAATTATTTTAGAAATGTCTTTTTTTAGAAAATCTGGGTAATTTTTTTTTCTTTTTTTTGACATGTGTTACACCTCCTTCACTTAATTTTATGAAAACTCGAGAAATTCAACGAGATAAGTTTTAGTGACTATGTTAGTTGAATGCAGAAATTTTTATAAATTGGGACTCCATCTTACCGAAAATCTGCTCTGAATCGTGAAATAAAAACGCAATAAAACTAAGACATTATTTAAATAGAAAATCTTTTAATTGCTTTTATAAATAAGTTATATTAAGGACACTATTGTGTTAAGAATAAATTCGATGAATTTTTACAAGATTTGTTTTCATTTTTTACAATTTTTAATTCGAATAATTTGTAAAGTTTTTAAATCTTTTAAAATTTAGTTTCAGTGGTGGGAATATTGTTATTAAGTAAAACTATATTTACTTATCATAAATCAAAAAGCTTATTATAAAGTATTATAAAAAGAATTTTGAATTGTTTTTGTATGTGTATAAACGTGCTGACTTTTGTAGATACGGATGTGCATACACGAAATTATCTGAAAATAAGAGCGATAACTATAGTAAATTTAAAGCCAAAGCATCTAAAATCCAATAAAACATTAGATTAACGATAATCTTTTCCTAAATTTTTAAGATTACTGGATACTTAAAAATATATATAAAATGCGCTCACGTTAATCTTCAATTATTTTTCCGGATAAAGCCCCCATAGAACAACATTAGATAAACATAAATATATCAAACTTTCAACACATCAATAGATTAAATAAACAGCTACTGACATGTTAAAAAATGCATTTCTGAGATATTTTAAACTTAAAGTAAATAATATTTGTTTCAAATCAGATTAATTAAACTTTAAATCAGTTAATATTCCTCAAATAAAGTTTCAGAAAAATATATTTCATTCTTGGAAGATTTTGTAATAAATGATGACAGGTGGCGAAAAATGGCGCTAAAATAATAAAAAATATTCAGAACGAAATCTCCTTACAGTCAATTTAAATTAATTTTAAAATACGGACAGTATTTTACTTATTAGATGTATTAAATTTAATCTATCAACTTGAAATAAAAACTAAAATTAAAGCTTGAAAATGATTTTTATTTTAAAAATCCATTTTAAATCTTAGGTACTGCAAATCAGTGGCGATACCTACATTTATATAATCTACCGGCATAGAGTGTTCTCATTTCATTATTCATGTTTAGGGACATTTCGCCCAGTACTTATTTTATTAATGCTCAGTTATTGCTGCCCGGCCCAGGGATTGAACTTGCAACCAATATATCAGCAAATTCACCAACCAACGATTTAATCCACTAGGACATTGTCCTTGGTTTAAGGCTCTAAATGTTCGCCACTTTATTGCTCAGTATATCTAAACAGTGGTTAAATGTATACAGTTACCTGGTAACTTGGTTGAATCCTTGAGTCACGAAGTGAAATCCATATATACACGGTTCAGCGCAAAGAAGAGAAGTGGCATTATAAGGATGCATTGACGAGAAAGACTTGACTATTAAGTGTTATGTCCCTTTGGCATGAATAGCGGGATAACAATCTACCTTCGTTGATTGAATAAATGGACCTTTTTTGAATGCCATTTCTCTTTAGAATTCAGGCAATCATTGCTTTCTGTAGATTCGCTCTTTCTTTATTCTCTGTAAATTTCCATAACCTGTTGTTTTCTTTTTCCAGTTACATTCTTCGCGGTTTCTAATACAGGGTTGTCCGTCTCCTAGACCAGGTTTTTTTAAACTGTGGGCCCCGACACTTCAGTGAGTCACGAGATAAATAAAATGGGTCGCGAAAAAAAAGAAAGAAAGAAAAATACGCAAATGAGAGCAAAGTGCAGAATATAAACATCTCTAAATGTTGCACAGCAAATCGTCGCTAGTTTTTCGCCGAGGTAAGCTCGTATTATATTTATATATATATATATATATATATATATATATATATATATATATATATATATATATATATATATTATAATTTTTTCATATAGACAAAAACAATTTACTCATTACAAAGATGCAACTTCGTTTCAGTGCATTTAATTGCACTTCGACTGATGAGAACCAAAATGGTTATGAACAATGCTGTTTGTAAGCAAGCCGCACATGGAACGTCACTTCCATTTTTCCATTTGTTTGAAAAAAAAACAATGCATAAAAAATGATACAAAAAATAATACATCATTACATTCGTATATAGTCTGTTCTCATTGAGTTTATGTATCTTGTTTGTCAAACTCGAGGGGGCTGAATGACGTAATTCACTTTAAATTTGTTTTTTTTAAGTAATAATTTTATATTCATACAGATAGATAATACAAATAGATACATGCAATTCCAATATGTGCAGATCATAAGAAAAAAAAATATATATATATATATATATATGTATGTATGTATGTATGTATGTTGACTTTGAGTTTATGTATCTTGTACGTCAAACCCGTGGTAATAAGATGATGTGTTGTGTTCATTTGAAGTGTCGGAATTTCCGGTGAGTTGGCTATTGTGTCGGCAAAATTTAAGAATGGGTTAGTTTTTTAAAAGTAATAATTTTATATTCATACAAATAGATAATACATATAGATACATGCAATTGCAATATATGCAGATCATAAGAGACATACATATAAATTGTTGATGCCGAATAAATGAACCTAGTGAACAGAGTTTGTCATTGATTTATTACACGTAGGTATAATGGGTTGCAATGCAAAATTTGGTTCTTGCTGTGGGTCGCAGAAACAAAAAAAAATGAAAACGCTGTCCTAGACTGTCTACAACCCAAGATTAGAGAGTCCTATCTACTCTGCTATCTTCTAGCAGGGTAAGAAGAGTTGGACTTATACCTTTCCCAGGGCTATTAATGCTAAAGTGAGCACAATAGAAAAGCCGGAATTCGAACTCGGGTTCGCTGATTCCACTTTTCGTTACAATAACCGTTCGAAATTTCCAGAAGGTCACGAAAATACAACAGGAAACAGCTGAAACGCTGTGAGAATAACAACCAATATAATGGACGTCAATTCGAATAAATCAGTTTATAAATAATACGTAACTCAACTGGGAATAAGAATTCATTTTTTATAGAATAGGAATTCCAGAAAAAAGTATTTACCAAAGTACCATCAATCGTAAGAAGACAGAATGCATAGTCGCCAACAAAGAGGAGATGAGTTTCGTATGTCAAAACCAAACAAGAACAGACATTTAAATATATTGGGAAGTGTTGTGTAGAAACATTATCTAACTTTCTCTTCACTATTAGTGAAACGTGAACACGTCGATCCTCTGTTAGTAGAATGTCTGCTCATGGAGCAGTGGCAAAAAAGTTGGTCGCTAAGGCGTTGCGCTTTCAGTCGTACTGAACTACTATATTCTCAATCCATGTGATTAAACCCTTCTTCATTCAACCTTTTGTTTGCAGTGTTTTCCTTACAGTCTGACTTACCAACAACTACGAGCATAATGCTTTATAATAGGAAACATTTTAACAGTGGGTGAAAAATGAGACACCGAAATCCAAAGCCGTTTGGAATAGAAAAAAATGCCTTCCAAAAGCTAAACAAAGTATTAAGAAACTAGAAAATTTCGTTAAAAACAAAGGAAAGATTGATGAACTGCTATGTAATATCACTCCATCAATATAACGGTAAATGCTGGACAATTTCCTCACAGATGAAGAGAAAATTTGAAGCAACAGAGATGTTGTTCTATAGAAGGACGTGAGCAAAGAGTGGGGTTTAAGGAAATTAGAAAATAGAGGAGGCACCGTGGAGTGATGGATAGCGGCTCGGATTGAGGAATCGGTAGAGCCGAGTTCGAATTCCAGTCGAATTCACTTACATGCTAATACCTCCTTTTCTTACCTATAGCAGGACAGACCGGTTCTATAGCCTTGAATGGCAACCTACAGTCCTGTATCGAAATATCGCCATAACTGGCTGTTCTTAGAATCAGAAAGAGACGGTTGAAATTTCTGTGACACATAATGAGGAAAAGAGGCTTGGAGAATTTGACACTCCCTTAATATATCGAAGGCAAGATGAGCAGAGGGAGACAACGAGTAACACACCTAACGTACTCGTGTAAATAGATACTTTTGTTTAGCGGCATATCAGCCTCTATAGGTTATGTCTAAATCTAAATATTTGGAACAGATTTGTATATCTTTAACTACAGATAAAATGTGTTGTCAGTCATTTTGCTTTAAATATCTATTACAGCTCATTTTACTATAAATATTTATTTTTTATACTTTCATAGATGCTTTCTTTTGCGGGGGGGGGGTCACTATTTACCCATAATTGAAACCCTAACAGGTGCTACCACCCCGGTTCAAGGAGGACCTGAGAACAACAGCAATTAAGAGGTGGTTCCACGTTCATCAAAACCTCCAATCTTTCGATCAGAGACCTTGCTGCCGGATGTAGTTTGTCGTCATGTCCAGGACTAACAAGACAGGAAGTGGGAGGGATAGTAAAACGACAAAAATTGCTAAGAGCTACAAGAAATAGGAGGTTGTGGAGATCTATTATCGCCTACGTCCTGAAGGGACACGACAAGAAGAACTTCAGCCATTATGAGATCTGAAATCGGTCAACTATGCTTTGCTCTTGTAATCTGTAATATTTTTATATGGTTGGCGGGAAAAATTCTTTGAAATGATTAGGTCACTTTTATATGTTTATAGCCTGCAACACTAGCCCGTACACAAATAAGCGAAATGATACAACAGCCATTAGTTAATGTTAAACCCTGATAATTGATTGGTAGCCTTTTCTTTATTTTTTTCTTGAATATTAATTGGTTGAATAGTGACTCGATCTCCCGCTTATAAATTCTTTCTACGCTATTTTCTCATCCTGGTCATCCATTGTTCTAGAAAATGGCGCTCCTTAATCGTAGCAATTCCCAGCCGTAAACAAATAAAGACTTTTATTTACGAAACAAAAAAAAATGGGTTGATCCGCTTCGCCTGTCAAAAAGACAAAATTCACATCTTTACCTCACAAGCCACCATAGAAGTAGTTCATCTTTTGTCTTTCAAATTTTGAGGACAATAACAAAAATGGTTGAACAAAAAAAAGAATCGACTCGAAGACCCCACCCACTAAACGCACAAACCCAACCTAAATACCCGTATTGCAGAGGAAAGGCAGAAGAAAAAGGATGAAGCGAAAAGTTAGGGTTGAGTGGGGAACCGTACAGGTTTTACGGGTTATTTTGTGTGCGGGGTATTGTTCCGATTGGTCACATCAAACGGTGGGTTCTATTAAATACGCCAGGATATTAATGTGTTTTTTTTTTTCATTTTTGTTTTGTTTTTTTGTTTTTTGGGTTTGTTTTTTTTGGGGGTTTTTTTTGGATTTTTTGGTTTTTTGCAAAGAGTGGTCGCAGATTGAAGATTAGGTCAGATCCGTAAATGTGGTATTACGGAACGTCAGATGCCAGAATTACCATAATTAACATTGTGATTATTAGGATGGTGGATCTGATAAAGCGCTTTTGTGGTTTTTGCGGTAGAGGACACGGAAAATGGTGGGGAAGAATTTTTTTTTTTTAATGTGGGTAAGAATAGAAATGGGGTCGGCTAACAGGAAATAATAATTATTATAATAAATGTAATGTCATATACGGTTATTTCCCTGGTAATTTTCACACACACACACAAATACACATGTATTCCGCTAACCAATGACGTATGTATATGCACTGTTTAACCTATATAAATAATACCTAACAAAATTTAAAATATCTTTCAAGTTTAACGCATTATTTTAAATATATCATATAGTACTTTAGAGAGACTCGGTGAATTTATCCTAATTGTAATAGACGCTTGAAACGTATATATATATATATATATATATATATATATATATATATATATATATATATATATATAAATAAGCAGAAACTCCTCGAAAATACTTTCTAAACAACTAAAAATTGTCGCACAAGAACTACGCAACCACCCTGACATTATTGTAAAAAAAAGCTGATAAGACCAACATTTTCGTCATCCTAAACAAATTGTATTGCAACAAAAAGCTTGACCACATACTCTATGATCACAAATTTTTTTAAAAACTCAACAAGAACCCGACTAACCAATTAAAATCAAAGCTTAATAAACTCATTACTGCTAATAATGCTGAACAGAACTCTTTAAAACTCCCTAAAATTGTTGGTAATTATAGACCCGGTTACATATACAGCACTATGAAAACACATATACCTAACTATCCTCTCCGTCCTATCATATCGCAAATTCCAACTCCTGTATATCAGCTAACAAAATACATTAACCAACTTATTATTCCCTACCTTCCTAGTAAATATAGTGTTAAGTCAACATTAGAAGTAATCCTAATCTTAAAAAGTGAAAAACCCAACAACGAAATCATAGCTTAAGTTGATGTTGAAAACTTATTTACCAATGTCCTTGTTAGTGAAACTATTGACATAATTATAAGAAATATATACAGTAACTCATCTTTACCCCGACTTAAAATCAAGCCGAATATATTACGTAAACCACTATTAGCTTGTACTACTGAAGTCCTTTTTTCGATCATAATAATATATATATACAACGTGATGGTGTCTCCATGGGTTCAGTACTGGGTCCAACATTTAGCAATTTCTACATGTCGAACCTCGAAAATAAGTTATTTACAGATTTTAAAGAACCTTCCATCTACCTAAGATATGTTGATGATATCCTTATGTTAGTTAAAAATACAGAAGAAATACTTCAACTTCAAAAACGTTTCCAAAATAATTCTGTCCTTAAATTCACGTATGAACTCAATACTAATAATAAAATTCCCTTCCTTGACATATTGATAAACACAAATAATAACAAATTTACTATTTCGCCATACAAAAAACCTACAAGCATAAATTCATGTACACTTAACTACAAGAGCGAATGCCCATATTACTACAAAATAGCAATTATAAAAAATCTAATACATCGTGTAGAAACTAATTCATCTATAAAGCAGATTTTTTACAGTGAACTAAAGAATATAAAATAAACACTTATTAATAATAGCTTTCCAAACTATATAGTTGATGAACAAATAAGATGCTTTCTTAGACGTCTTAATGCTAAGCAAATAGAACATAATACTGCTTCAACTAATCCCAAACGTATTAATCTCCAATATCGTAGTCAAATGCATACTAATTATAAACAAGATGAAAATATACTAAAAAAAATCAGGAAATACTAATATATCTACAACAGATCCTGGGAAAAATAATTAGGTTAATCATATACTATACTAAATCTAGTATATCCAACTTCACTGTTCGCAATGATTTTTCCCCACCTCCCCGTTAGTGATTTGTTGAAAACCAACTTAGTTTACAAATGCCTTTTGGGAGATTGTATCTCCAATGGATTAAATAATATTTATGTTGGTCACACCACAAACTCGCTTTCACAACGCTTGACTCTACATTTGAATGATAACTCTAACATTTTTAGGCATTTAAAACAACATGCTTAGCCGCGTACACAATTCCGGAAAATCCTCGTTGAAAACACAATTATACTTAAACATGAAAACAATAAACAAAAACTAAAAATTCTTGAAGCTATATACATAAAACAGTTGAAACCTAACCTGAACAAAATAAACTACGAGATCTTCACAAATATTTTTAAATGCCTATAATTGATAACAGAAGCCATTGGTTTATACCAACGACTTCCCATACTTAATACTTCTCGTTTTCACTCTCGCGTGGTCATGTGTGAAATCATAAGCTGTGATGCGATTTTCGCTTCCTCGTCTCGTATACACGAGTTTCTCATTGCTTTGAAATTTTTCATGCAACAAAAACAGACTATCATTATTGTTTCGTCCGTGTATTGTTTGATATATTGAAATGTAATTGTCATCTTTGATAATGGCTTATGTAAGCCGAAAGCTTAGATAGGATTAAAACATGTATCAATATGGTGATTTCCTTTCGTCTTTCAATGATAATGTTATTAAGCTTATCAGACAATATGAAAGGAACTTGCTTAAAATAGACAAAACTTGTCTATATTATTTAATAAAACATGCATCAATGAATATATATATATATATATATATATATATATATATATATATATATATATATATATGTATAAAATAAGAGATCAGCTAATCGCGCTACCTTTGTTTCAACCTTTCAGCGTGATTGGCTGATCTCCTAATTTTTTAAATTTAAAAGCTCTACATGTTAAGTTTTTTATTTTTATTTTCTTTATATGTGTATTGACCACTTTTTTAATACAATTATTTCATGGTCTAATTCACCTCTGACCAATAACTGTTATATATATATATATTCAAATGTTATGATATTGGATACTTCATATCCTACTAAACTTTCTCGCACGCGCAGAACGATAAACGTAATACACATTGTTTAATAATTAGAAATGGGGCGTCTATTTCAAATACGAAGTATCCGCTATAATAACGTTTGAAATAATAAAAAGTCGGATTAAAAATAAATCCATTACTTCATATATATATATATATATATATATATATGAAATGGACAAAGTCCGACAATTATTTTGAGACATTTTTATGTTTATACATTCTTTTTATAGATACAAATATTTAAGTAAATGCTCTGTTTACAATAAACAGTATTATACATTTACCGGCCTGAATGTGTGACGTCATTTGTTTACATTTGATACGCCATGAGCAGATATGAATGTATGTGAGAGATTCATGGAAGATTGAAGTTTAAATACAGTAAATTCGACCTCTACGTGGCCAAATCGGTAAAGGCACGTCAAGCTAAATGACGGTTCTGTATAGGATGCAGGTTCGAATCCTGCCGGAGGACGAATATTTTATGACCGGTAAATGTTGTTTAATACTGTTTATTATAAACAGAGCATTTACTTAAATATTTGTATTTATAAAAAGAATGTATAAAGATCTCTCTCTCTCTCTCTCTCTATATATATATATATATAAAGGGAAGAGGTTACAGTTATTCCAATGAAAGAAAAGTGTATATATTAAAAAGAAGAGAGAAACCGCAAACGTTTGTGGATGTTTTTTAAATATATATTATGCTTTATTTTCCATAATTTTGCAATACGCGTTTCGGGTCTCGAGACCTTCTTCAGGCAAAGGCTGTATATTTCCACATATTATTAAAATGGATTAATGCTGTGAACGTTGGAATTTATATATTACTTTCGTTCTCATCGCATCGGGTATATATATATATATACACACAGCATTAATCCAAAAGAGGGATCGATACCGATAGTAGAACGATAATTATTTATTTATCATAATTTTATCATATAGACAAAACCATTTTACTCACTACAAAGATGTAACTTGGTTTCAGTGCATTTCGACTGCACTTCGACGGTTCAGAATCGAAAATGGTTATGAACAAGCCTGCTTGTAGGCAAGCCGTATGTGAAACGTCACTTCCTTTTTCCCATTTGTTTGAGAAGAAAAAAAAATATAGATGACGGAGTGAAACAATATTGCTTGTTGATAGTAGTTTGGTGATGAATGGATTTGGTGTTTAATGTTGATTGGTCTGTGGAAATTTTCCTGCTGATAAACTCCGGTCAAAAGTCACAAGCGTTAGAGGTAAGGGAGGAAAGATGGAGATGCACTGAAACCAAGTTATATCTTTGTAGTGAGTAAAATGGTTTTGTCTATATGATAAAATTATAATATATATATATATATATATATATATATATATATATATATATATATATATATAATTTGTTCTACGGAAGGAAAAAAGTGAAATTATTTACATTTAAATATTTAAATGAAGAAATTATTTTATTATAGTTATTTTTAAGGAAAACTTTCAACGCTCTAATTTTTTTTTTTTTGTACTTAGCTTTCACCTTTACGTTAACGATGCTTTATGGAAAATATATTATAAAGAAATTAAAATAAGACTGTTAAGAGTGAAGTTAAATTTCATATTTCCTAAGAAATGTATCTAATTAATTTTTAGGTACCTTTCTTATGATATTTTATCAGAAGTGTACATAAAATACTATAATTTTATGTACATTTATTACATTTTACTGTTATTTGTATTTGCATTCATTTTATTATTAATTTTGATATTTCATTTATAGAAAAATGTCATAACTGAGATTAATATAAAAAGAAGATCGTATAAATTTCATAAGTGACCAAGTGCTTCTCCGTCGAGTAGAGTTGTCCACTAAAATCAAATTCACGCGAATGGCCTCGTTAAGCTATCTTTGATTCAGTCATCCCCGCCATCGCGACTAAGGGAGAGAAAGAGAATTTAAGAAAGAGGTCGACGAACACGATGTTCGAATGCAAGCGGGTGCCAACAATAATCTCGGAAGAATTTAGTCTATCGAGAACTATTTTTGATATTCTACTATAGTAAAGCGTGCATAAGTCCTATTGTGAGTAGTATAAAAATTACTGAAAATAGATATATTTTTTCAACAGCACACACACACACACCATTTACTATAGTAGTATAATAATGAAGCAAACCTTGAAAATAGTTAACAATTTAGTTGGTTGGCTGTTTTTTGGGGGGTTGTTTCTTGTTTTTTGTTTTTTGTTTCGCGGCATATCAACCTCTGGGTTATTTAATAGCGAAATCTAAAAATTTTGTATGCAATCTTTTATTTATTTATTTATTTGAGATAATAATGGTTTTAGTGGTACGAGTTTTACTAATTAACACATAGCTGGGGGAGAAGAGATGGATTGATAACTTTCCCAAGGGTATTTATGTGTAAGTGAATATAACGAACCCAACTGGAATTGCAGATCGGCTTTCCAATTAAAAATTCTGAGCCATTACACCATCCACACATCCAAGCTAACAGCGCCTGGTATTCCCAAGCGGTCAGCCATCTAGGTACTGACCAGTTTCGAATTTGCTCAACTTCGGTGATCGTACGGGAACCGGTCCCAAAATTATGTCTGGTAGTTTTATGTTACTTTTGTGGAGGGAAACATTGTTGTTTAACTGTTGGCTGATATCTATATATGACTTGTATTTTGTGTATTTGAGTGCATGTATGTGTGTATACTAATTCCTTATAATAAGACAGTATGTATGTATGGAGAGAGAATATGCGAATACATACGCATACTAATATATATATATATATATATATATATATATATATATATATATATATATATATATATATATACACACACACACACACACACATATTCCACAGTAAATTTGTAAAACATTTCACCATTCCTGGCAGATCTTCTATTATCACAGTGTGGAATATCTATTAACAAAAGTAATGGAAACAAAAAGAAAAAGAATCTAAATGAAATCGGTTAGAATATATATATATATATATATATATATATATATATATATATATATATATATATATATATATTCTAGCCAATTTCATATATATTAGGTTGGTGCAAAAATAATTTCGTTTTCTAACATATGTTACTATGTGAGAAAACGAAATTATTTTTGCACCAACCTAATATATTCTAGCCGATTTCATTTAGAACCTAAACAAGTGATACCATCTTGGGTTAGGGTGGACCTGGGAACAACAGCAGTTAAGAGGTGGTTCGAACCTCCTCAAAACCTCCCCATTAGAGGCCTTGCTGCCAGATGTAGTTTATCGTCATATCCAGGACAGCCTAAAAATAATAACTGCGGGAACTATGTGTTTTCTTGATGACCAACGATGAGACCAGTTGTATATGCGTACCACACACACAACAAAATAAAACTGTCACGTTTGTTCTCATTGGATGACAAGTAGATAAGATGGCGCATGCGCGTAGAATTAACGTAGTTGGAAAATGACAAAGCACACGGCAGCCAAACGAAGTTTCAGAATTTTTATAATAAAAAAAAAGTAATAAGCAGACGATTTTTTTTGGAGGAAAGAAGGCAAGGATGAATAATCCGGTCGATGGCAGATCAAAATCAAGATAAGATACAAGAAATCTCTCTCAATCCTCGTAAAGTCAATTTAAATAATAAAGAAAAATGAGACTTATTCCTTTGTCCGTTTCTGTCCTCTCCTAACTCACATTTCTCTGTTGTATATTTATTTATTTCTTTATAGATAAACGAATCAAGTAATTTATTATTATTATTATTATTATTATTATTATTATTATTATTATTATTATTATTAATGCCACTGCTATTTGTTAATCTTAGTTGTGGCTGGTGATATTTTTCTTTTTCAAAAAAATGCCTTTTTATTATATTTTATTTTTTTAATCTACTTTTTTTGTCTCCCTAAATCTGATCAACTCCATAAAACAGGCGTATACAAAGTCTCTTACAATCGAATGTCGCCAAGTGACAAGGGCCGATTGTCTGCCACAATAGCTCGTTTTCGGTTGGACTACATAGTTTAATGTCCATAAAAGGCGTTCGACTGTGTTCTGGCTTCTCGTCAGGGTTTCACAATAGAACAATGGGGACGCGACTCTAAGCTAGTTTCCCTACAGTGACACTTGCCACAAGTTACTTTCGCGCCACACTGAAGAAGAAAAATAATGGCACTCGAAGCAAAGGCTGTGAGAGAACCCTAACGATTCTTCCGGTTTCAGATCAAAGAGGAGGATTCAATTCGAAAGATTCCAGAATATCCATAAAAGAATGGCACATCTGTTCTGGTTACATGACAAAACTGAAACGCTATGTCTGTCTGTCTGCATGTCTGCCTGTCTGCATGTCTGTCTGTCTATCGATCTATCTATCTATCTATCTATCTATCTATCTATCTATCTATCGTACTATCTATCTATGTCACTCTGTTCATATTTGTATATATATATATATATATATATATATAAATATATATGTGTGTGTGTGAGTGTGTGTGTAATTTTGATTCTATCTCATTCAAATTCTATCTATGTCACTCTGTTCATCTTTACACACACACACACACACACACACATATATATATATATATATATATATATATATAATTTGGATTCTATCTCATTCAGATTCTATTTTTTCTATCTCTATTTCTTTCTTTCTTTCTTTCTTTCTGTCTGTTTCTTTTTTTATTTCGATCTATCTTATTCTGTTCGTATCTATCTTTTTTCTTTCTCTCTCTCTCTCTCTCTCTCTCTCTATCTTTTTCTTTCGTTCTTTTGATCTATCCATCTGTTTGTTATTCTGTTCGCATCTATCCCTCTTTTTCTTTTTTTTTCTTTATCTCTCTCCATCTTTTTCTTTCTTTCTTTCTTTCTTTCTTTCGATCTATCCGTCTGTCTGTTATTCTGTTCGCATCTATCACTCTTTTTCTTTTTTTCTTTCTTTTTTTCTTTCTTTCTCCCTCTCTCCGTCTTTTTCTTTCTTTCTTTCGATCTATCTATCTGTTATTCTGTTGGCATATTTTTTTTCTTTCTATCTATCGTTTTCTTTTCTATCTATCTATATCTTTGTTTCTATCTTTGTCTGTCTGTTTCTATTGATAGGTGCGTCTGCCTTTCAGTATATTTTGATCTAAGTCTATTAATGGCGATCTTAGTCTGTCTATCTGAATCAGTTCATATGTCTGTCTGCTCGTGTAGTGAATTCCTTCCACACCGGGTGATCTACTAGTGTGGTCTTGTGCCAGGTAAAATATATATCATCTTTTTCTCTTTAATTCTTTTCTCTCATACATTTCCAAACTCTCCCCCTCAATTTTTAATCCTCTCTCTCTCTCTCTCTCTCTCTCTCTCTCTCTCTCTCTCAAGCAAACACATACGCTACATATCTATCTAAAAAATAAACGGCAAATCCTGTGTGTTTGAAATCCCTCTAACTCGGGCTACACTTGCTCTACATAAACATATTATACCATTTTGGAATCAGGATGATCCCAGGATTGAAAGTCTGCCCTGTATCTGGTGCTTGAACATCAAGTATTGGGATTTGTGTCCGGATGAGGAGGGAGCAACTAAAAATTCAAATCTTGAAATAGCTGAAAAATTAATGATTTTAAAAGTTTTTTTTTTTATTTATATTAAGTTTAAAATAGCACAAAAACTTTGTCAATTCAATTTTTTTTTTTGTTCTAAATTAAATTTAAAATATCTCCAAAACTTTGTGAATTGAGGAAATCAATTTTATTTCTTCAAAATACCAAGAGATAAAGTGAAAGGTTTCGTGACGTGAGGTTTCGAAATTCTGCAGAGTTTGTGATTTGAAGAACACAATTTTCGGTCTGAATTGGAATTTCGACCCAAATCGGACTTTCGGATCAAATCGGTCTTTTTAGATTTTGGAATCAGATTTAAAGTGAGGTTTCATGGAGCGAACTGAGGAATTCAAAGTGTTTTTGTTTTTTTTCCAATTATCATTGCTGTTTTCTAAGCTGGACCTGAGATACCTTTTATGATAATTTGGCTTTTCGGTTATTATAGAGAGACCTCACCTTCAACTGTAACTGTCAATTTTAAATGAATATATAAACAAACGTTTATAAACTGATTAATAGATTTGCAATGAAATCGGGTCTTGTCGAAAGTCCTGAAGAGCGATGGATAACGCATTACGAAACTCAAAGTTGACATTCATAAGTATTGAACTTTATTATTTCTGATTCAGAAATATATATATATATATATATATATATATATATATATATATATTATTATTATTATTATTATTATTATTATTATTATTATTTAAACGTTATTTTTTAATGAATCCCCATATTTGAGTAGACGCTCTGTTTATTAATTAAACAGTATATTTATTTATTTCCGTCCACCTGCCTGAATAATCGAGAAATCTTATTAAATCTGCGCTCTCCGGCAGGATACGAACCCGCGTCCGTCTTGGCAGGGAAAAACGTCGTTAGATCTGATTTCATTAGAGGTTTATATATATATATATATATATATATATATATATATATATATATATATATATATATATATATATATATATATATATATATATATATATATATATATATATATATATATATATATATATATATATATATATATATATATATATGAAGAAATATACTCTTAAGATGTGCTGTATTTATGGGACAAAGTGCTCAATATCAGAGATAGAGCGTGTGTAAATATAAAAGTGAACATTGAACACTTAGAGGCGACTGGCTAGACACAATCGTCAGGCATGAAACAGCCTGTCGCCTTTAAGTGTTGACTTCAATGTTCACTTATATATATATATATATATATATATATATATATATATATATATATATATATATATATATATATATATATATATATATATATATATATTCATTCATTTCTGTAGTTTACTGCTAGCAGCAAGCAGAAATATTTCTCCTCCCGATGATGCCCATTTCGGCCGAAACTAGTCGAGGAATCTAAATGGAATAATAATAAAAAAAACGAAAGAATATTAATCTACAACCCAGTGTGTCTGAAGATTTAAATTTTTTAATTTTTTTTATTGTTCAATATATATATATATATATATATATATATATATATATATAATGTCATCCACATACAAGCCTGTTTCGCTGTATCACAGCTTATTAGTGCAGCTAGATATCCAACTGCTTCAAGCCGGGATCGAAACCCGACCGATATAGCATCAGAGTTTCTACCCCTACAACTACGGTGAAGCTGATAATGCAAAATGGTCAATACAAAGAAGTGTGCCCATATAAATTAAATTTTTACCAGATGAAAAATCTTATACTTTCGACCATTCTCTAATCACCGTCACGAACAAGACATGGCTGCAGATCATCAATAGATGAGATGATGAACACAAATTCACGTCGAATTACAAAACTAGACGTTTTAAAAATTTTACACCAGAAGATGTGTTTGGAGGCCGTCTGTATCTTTTCTTTGCTCCTGTAACGTAGAATTATAAAAAAAATTTCTTCTGCTACATCTTTTTTTTTTTTAAATGTTTTAAATGTATATACGTACGCATACAGGTAAGACAATAATGGGCCTTTTGAAACAATGATATATCTCCGGTAATAGAATATGAAGACCACGTTTAGAAAGAAAATAACAAAAAGCGATTTCAAATTTTATTCTCTCCATACATCATCTGAGAGAACCCTCTCTGCCTTCCATGAGCATGGCTGCCGATAACCTCCAGGAAAGTGATTCGTTGAGCCTTCTCGAGTTAACGTTCCCAGCCGACATGAAGTGGAAAGACTATATTGAATCCATTGCTAGGTCAGTTGCTAAGAAGGTTGATTCACTGTGTCGTGCGAGACAAATTTTCTCTCCAGAATCTATCTTACACATCTATTAGTCTAACTACCATTCGCCCATGCTTAGAATATTCCTGCCACATATGGTCCAGGAGCCCTGCTATTTACCTTGAGCTCTTTGATAAGAGCCAAAGAAGAATCAGCAATAGTATTGGTCCTGATCTGGCGGCTCAGCTCCAGTCACTTTCCCACCGCTGTAAGGTAGCCTCTCTATGTCCATTCTGTAAATGCTTTCATTGTAATCGTTCATATGAGCTTTTCGATAAGGTACTAAGACTTTTTTTAAAAATTTAAGCATAGTACTAGACTGGCGTCGAGATCTCATCAATTTACAGTTGAGCTGGCTAGATGTAAGTTCTACGCTATCTTTTCTCGCACTTCTCGCTCGTGGAACTTTCTTCCGATCCCATGCATTCCAATCGCTATGTCCACCTCATTACTCTTCTTCTGTTCTCGCTCTTTAGTAATTTTTCTGTTTCTAACTCTTCCACACCCAACAACCACCTGTGTCTCAGTGGCTTTACTGCCTTGCTTGGAGTGATTCTGATTAAAAAAAAAAAAAATCAATTCACCTGTTTAGTATTTACTAATTCCACACCCAGTATATATATATATATATATATATATATATATATATATATATATATATATATATATATATATACTTTTGAATAAGACTTGTTTGAAAGAATAGTTGGTGCCAAAATATAATATAATATAATATAATATAATATATATATATATATATATATATATATATAATAGATAGATAGATAGATAGGGAGAGAGAGAAAGCGAGAGAGGGAGAGAGAGAGAGAGAGAGAGTGTGTGTGTGTGTGTGTGTGTGTGTGTGTGTGTGTGTGTGTGTGTGTGTGTGTGATAGGTAAGTGTTCGGATGAACTCTTTGCTATTGTACCTAGACTTTTTGAATTTAAGCGCAGTACTAGACTGGCGTCGAGATCTCATCAATTTACAGTTGAGCTGGCTAGATGTAACCGTAAATTCTATGCTAACAGTTTCTTTTCTCACACTTCTTGCTTGTGGAACTCCATTCCGGAGCCATGCTTTCTAGCCAACTTTAATCTGCAAAAATTTAAATGCAATGTCAATCGCTATCTACTGTCCTCCTGATCACTCTTTCTTCTTCCCGCTCATTATTGATGTCTCTGTTCGTAATTCTTCAACACCCAGTAACCCCTTGTGTCTTAGTGGTTTTATTGTCTGGCGTGGGGTGATGCCGATTTAAAAAAAAATAACCCGAATCACTTAATTGTCTACTTATTTACTGTTCTTTAAACGACTAAAAGAAACTCCTGGTTATTAGCAAAAGATGAGCCCAAAATGCAAAATGCAAATCGGAGATAGCAAAATCAAACAAGTACAACAATTTAAATATCTTGGAAGTTTTCTGACAGAGGACAGAAACTGGAATCCGAAGACGCATTGGGATAGCGAAAGAATAATTCCAAAAGCTAAGCAGAGTATTAAGAGAAAGAAAAAATTCGGTAGAATCAAGGAAAAGAATAACGAACTATAACTACGGTGGAGCTGGTAATACAAAGTGGTCAATACGAAATAGAGCCTAAAATTAACAATATATATATATATATATATATATATATATATATATATATATATTGTTGTGTGCCCATATAAATTAAATATTACCTCAAACATTCGTTGGGTTTTTTACCAAGTGAAAAAACTTGTACTTTCGATCATTCTCTGATCACCCCTCACAAACAAAACATGGCTGCTGCTCATCAACAGATGAGATGATGAACACAAATTGACCGTCGAATTGACGTTTCTATTACAAAACTCAACGGTTTAAGAATCTTACATCAGAAGATGTGTTTGGAGGCCGTCTGTATCTTTTCTTTTGTTCTGTAACGTGGATTTATAACGTGATATCTGCCCTCCTAACAGGGAAATGCTGAACAATCTCCTTCAAGATGAAAAAGAGACTTGAATCAACAGCAATGTGGTTTTATAGAAAGGGTGTTGAGGACCGAACATTTGAGCAACGACGAGGTCTTAGAGAAAATAGAAACAAAAAGGAAATTTATAATTAACATCAGGAAGAGACATTTGAAATTTCTAGGGTACATAAGGAAAAGAGGGTTTGGAAAATCTGATACAGGACAAATGGAAGCCCAGAGAGACAGAGGAAAACAACGCATAACATACTTAGTAGGCTTGAATAAATGGATGGCGGAATAGGAGAAATAACAAAAAGACAAAATTTATTAAGAGCTACAAAGGACAGGAAATTGTGGAGAGCCATGATCGCCTACGTCCTGAAGCGATACGGCAGATAGAAGAAGAAGAATGAGCTTGAGTAAATGGATGGTGGAATAAGGTTTAGGAGAAATAACAAAACGACAAAATTTATTAATAGGTTCAAAGGACAGGAAATTGTGGAGAGCCATGATCGCCTACGTCCTGAAGCGATACGGCAGATAGAAGAAGAAGAATGAGCTTGAGTAAATGGATGGTGGAATAAGGTTTAGAAGAAATAACAAAACGACAAAATTTATTAATAGGTTCAAAGAACAGGAAATTGTGGAGAGCCATGATCGCCTACGTCCTGAAGCGATACGGCAGATAGAAGAAGAAGAATGAGCTTGAGTAAATGGATGGCGGAATAAGGTTTAGGAGAAATAACAAAAAGACAAAATTTATTAATAGGTTCAAAGGACAGGAAATTGTGGAGAGCCATGATCGCCTACGTCCTGAAGCGATACGTCAGATAGAAGAAGAAGAATGAGCTTGAGTAAATGGATGGCGGAACAAGGTTTAGGAGAAATAACAAAAAGTCAAAATTTATTAAGAGCTACAAAAGATAGGAAATTGTGGAGAGCCATGATCGACTACGTCTTGAGGGGACACGGCATATAAAGAAGGGAAGAATAAACCAGAAAAAAAAAACTATCTATTCTTCCTTTATCCTAATTTAACCATTTCTATTTATCCAGAACCTTCTAAATACCTTTCTATGAATCTCCTCACCATCACCACTTACCACTAACACCGCCATTATCATTTTTACTTCTATTTTGCCTTCATTACCTTTCTAAAAGCTCTTCGCTTCTTCTCGTCATCATCACAATTATTACTCCACATCTCCACCATCCACAAACCATCCCTCTGATTTTGCGTCACTATCGCTTATCGCCGATATCTTTTAACGAGCGATAAGATCGAATGCGGTCGGAATTATGGAAATTAATCAAACTGGCTTCGATCTGTTATCTGATAAACACGTCGTCCATTGTGATTAACGGGAGACCCGATGCGCATGCGCCGACCTTTTGTGGTTTCTGTGGTCGATCTTCTATAAAGATTGGCTGGGTTCTTCTTTCGAAGCGACTAAAAACGCCTTCCTTCGTCTTATCACAAAAGATGATCCGGACCATGACGTCATAGCACCAAATGGGCGCCAACTGGGATTTGGCATGTGTACCCTTATCCGTACTTATGTATGTGTGTGTGCGCGCGCGCGCGTGTGTGTACGTGTTCCTATTTGCATATGTGTGGTGCCCGCGCTTTGTCCGTCTATATACGTAATGGAGAAAAGTCACAAACAAAAAGAATAAATGAATGCGGTTTTTCGCACAATGATTGCATTGTTATTTAATGCTAAACTAGTTTGTTTTTTTGTTTTTTTTTTATTGAAAATTCTCATAATTTTTAGTCCTATTTGTGACCATTTTAATATTTATAGATTTTTTAAACATTTACTAGTTTTTAATATTCCAACATTCAAGACATTTAGAAAAATGTCTGCCTTTCTCTTCTTCATATCAGTGTAATTTTAAACAATGAAATATGCAATATTTTTTTCTTATTTTTCTTATCGAACATTCTTATCTTTAATGTTATTTGTAAATATTTTAATATTTATACGTTAAAAAATATATATTAGTATATATATTTATATATAGTTTTTAACACTACAACTTATATCTAGTCTAGCGTCCGGAATAGACGGGTGTATTTATATTTTGTCCAAACTATCCATTGTTATTCCAGATCTGTTTATTTTATCTTCAATTTTTTCCAACCTGCCTGTTTATTCAAACCTGTCCGTGTATTCCAACATCATCTCTTTCATTTTCCTTTTTGTTCTGAAAGTAATTTCATTTGGAATGACTTTTTCAACCTACTCTTTTATTTCAGCCTACCCTTCTATTCAGGACTGAAGAAGGGTTTTTTTTTCTACTTTCAAAACTATGGATTTGTATGCAATAAAAATATGTAATATGTAATCAAATAAATGCGAACGATCCTTTCCTTAGCTGCATAGTATGTGCTTCGCCAGGGGTACACGCAGTTTTGAATTCAGATTTTTCCTTCTCCTAGACCGGTTGCCACCCAAAGTTATAGAACCCAGTCTGTCCTGCAATTGTTAAATGTTTATTATTATTAATATTATTATCATTTGCGTATGTTATGTTTCCTGTTTTGTATCCTGTAGAGCCGGGTCCAAACTATGGTCCTTAGGCCCTATAGGAGAATTGTCATTTAACAGATGGCACTTTTCTTAGTATATGGGATGTCCCCAGTAGGGCGATCATCTGGGTAATTTGCATGTTGATGTTACCTGGGGCACTGTTAGTAAAATTGTCCATTCCTTTTCTCACGAGGCCCAGTGCTCCGATTACTATTGGTACAGTCCCAGTCTTCATTCCTCACATCCTGTTAATCTCGATCTCCAGGTCCTTGTATTTGGACAGTTTCTCGATAATTTTCATGATGATGTTTCTCTCAGATGGTACTGCTATGTCAATAAGCATAGACTTCCTGAATTTCTTGTCTTTTATGATAATATCAAGTCTGTTGGCTTTTATTTCCCTGTCAGTTTGAATTGGCATGTCCCAAAGGATAGTTACATCGTTATTTTGGATAACTGTGTCTGGTTGGTGCTCATACCATCTCTCAGTGGTTTCGATTTTGTGCTTCTTGCATATCTTACAGTGCCAATATGTCGCTACCATATTATGTCTGTAGGTATATTCATTTATTGCTAGTTCCAGTTATCCTGAAATAATATGGTCGACAATTTCATCATATTTTCCGCAGATCCTGCATTTCGGGTTAGTTCCATTCTTGATTACGTGACAGTGATAAGATCTGGTTGTGAGGCTTTGGTCCTGAGCTGCAATAATTAGGCCTTCCGTCTCAGCTTTTAGCCCGATGCTTCTCAGCTACTGATGTGTTTTCTGTTAGTCTACATCTGCTTCTTTATTTATTTATTATTCTTCTTCTTCTTCTTCTTCTTCTTCTTATTATTATTATTATTATTATTATTATTATTATTATTTCCTTTGATTTCTGGTGTGTACCCATTTCTTTCCGGGTCCCAACCAGAGATCTAAAGTCAGTAATGGCATTTTCCACTAAGTAATTTTGAAAAAATAATCACACCTATTTTATATAGATAAAGCCCTTCATAAGTTGTGGGCTGTACTTGTGAGAACAATTTTTTTGTATTTCTTTAAGGCATGGGCTTCCAGGAATCTCTTCCATGAGTCTTTTGGAATCATTTTCAGTCAATCCGAGGGCTCCAACTACAACTGGTATTGTTGACGTTCTCATGTGCCAAATTATTGAGATTTCCACTTCAAGATCCTTGTATTTTGATAGTTTTTTGAAGATCCTCTGCAGGAGCTGCCATATCAATAAGGAGTCACATTTTGTCTTTGGGGTCTCTAATCACGATGTCTGAGCGATTAGCCTTGATTGTTCTGTCCGTGTGCATTGTGAAGTCCCATAAAATTGTTGCAGGTCCTATCTTCGTAACCGGGTCTGGGTACTGTTTATATAATTAATATTGATATTTTTATTAATATTATTATTTATTTATTTAATGTGCAGTTTGATATCAAATCTACCACGTCAGACTGAAAGTAAATGAAGGTTTTTTTATGAAGTCATTGAAAGAGATTTTTTTCTTAATAAAATAAAACAAGTACGAAAATATATCTGGGAAGTGTTTTAATAGACGACGAAAAGTGTACACCGAAATCCGAAGGCGCATTGGAATAACGAAAGATGCCTTTCAAAATCTAAGCAAAGTATTAAGAAACAGGAAAATTTTGTTAGCAACAAAGAAAAGAGTATTGTATTGTTATGCAATATCAGTCCTCCTATAAGGCAGTAAATGCTGGACAATCTCCTCACAGATGAAGAAGAGACTTGAGGCAAGAGAAATGTGATTCTACAGAAGAATGCTAACTATACATGAATGTAAGATGAAAGTTTTAAGGAAAATGGATACAAAACGTAATGAGAAAGAGGGCTTGGAGAATTTGACACTCACAGAACATACTGAAAGTAAGCCGGTATAATTACATCGGATCTAACGATGGTTTCTCATATATATATATATATATATATATATATATATATATATATATATATATATATATATATATATATATGTACGTATGTATGTATATCATTTATTTAGGGTATTGAATAAAAATATGTTAAAAATCGCTACACGATTTCAATCAGGTTTCAACAGTACAAATGTGTCTCCTCCGATTTTGGTCTAGTCTGTATTGAGCCCTCTTTTAAATTAAATGTTACATACAGTGTAATTATACTCTATTTGTTCTCATTTTACCTGGATATATATGTATATATATATATATATATATATATATATATATATATATATATTATATTATATTATATTATATTATATTATATTTTGGCACCAACTATTCTTTCAAACAAGTCTTATTCAAAAGTATAATTAAAATTACACTTGGCCAGTACACGTTGTCGGTACACGTAGCCGGTACACGTTGAAGACGTGACACTGCGTTCTTTTGATGTGGAATTTATAAATACTAAACACTTCAGATATTTGGCCTATGGATCAGCTATAACAAATTTAGTATAGGAGACAAGGAAATTGAACATAGATTAGACTGCGCCTGGGATAGTTTTGCCCAACACCGCAAATTGCTACGAAGCCAAAGCATCAACTTGAAAACTTGTTCTTAAATAACCTCGTCAGATCGAAACTTTCATGTAAATGTCATGTATGGTGCCAAATCCGTTCAGAAATATCTAAACTGCCAGCTGTATACAACCGCTTTCTAAAATCAATGGTTAAAAATGGCTTTGAGCGTGTGAAGCCTGAGGATCTTGGCAAAGAGCATCCTTCTTTGAACATTATGGACTGGCACTACAGAATCAAAAACAGAGAACTGTACCAAATAACAGAAACTTGAGGATTACCAACTGCAGCCACAACTGGACAGCACAAGTAACCCGAAGAGAAAATAATGACATCATCAATATGTTAATCTTCCACTCAACTTCAAACAAAAGGTTAAGAAGGAAATCCCCATCAATACTGGAAAGAGCGATAACAGCTACTAGACTTGAGAAACCTATTTTTATGAAAAATTGTTTTAAGAATAAGATTTTATAAATTTCAACCATAACTAGTCCTGGCTGCTCGTTCAGTGAATACCAAATGTTTCCTTATAGGGAAACGGTTGAAACTGCCATTACCATTACATAGGATTTAACTTTTAAAAAAAAATAACGACACATTTAAAACAATGCGCCGTTTAAAATGCATTTGGTTTTCTTCCCTTTTCATTACTTTCTCACACTCCTGACGATGACTCATATGAGTCGAAACTTTGGACCTAATACGAATTTCGACTTTTTTTTACATCAACAACAACCACATTTGCGAAAAGTTATTCGCATTTTAGAAAAAAAGAATGTTTGATACATTAAGATACATAAAATATCTCCTCCTTTTAATGCGTGCTTGTCTGTCTGTATGTTTATTTACACTTATTCTTTTGATATTTTTAGTGTGATTTCCATCGTTTAAACACGTTTTCTATTATTCAATTCTAACATTACAATTGCTAATAAACTGATTATGCATTTTTAGAGACACTATATCTGAAACCAATGTTTTCTTAAAAATGTTTCAACAAATGAGTATTTTCACAAATTTGGAGGCAAATATGTAATCAATAATATATTCCAAAAATGCGTACACGTTTTGTCAGACATTTTAAGTTATCATTTAACTATGTTAGACATTTATATAATATTCCTTGCACGTACATTCATATCTGCTCAAAGCGAATCCAATTGTAAACAAATGACGTCAAACATTATGAAATGGACAAAGTCGACAATTATTTTAAAACATGTTTATACATTCTTTTTATAGATACAAATATTTAAGTAAATGCTCTGTTTTATAATAAACAGTATTAATAACATTTACCGGCCTGAATGCCCGAGAAATTTTCATAGGAAATATTCGTTTCACAAGCCGGGAAGCCACTAGGACGCAAGGGGTTACGGAAAATATAAAATATATTATATATATATATATATATATATATATATATATATATATATATATATATATATATATATATATATATATATATATATATATATATATATATACTAGTGTACCAGTGCCATCAAAATTGACAGAAAGAAGGAATGAATTGTAAGCATTTTTTTCGTTTAATCCAAGTACAATTGAGGAGTGGATGCAAAATAACGACGATGACGCACCCGCCCAAATTCAAGTTATATTTGTTTTTGAATGAAAATGACTTTAGTTAAATAAAAGTTATGACAGACATGAGTTATGGGCAACATTAGTCGTGTTGAATATTTGTTTTACGAATTTAACATTTATTTCCTTTTTAGGGCCAATTAGGAAGAAATAAATAAATATAATGTATGTACGTATGTGAGAAACATTGAGATGTTGTCATATGTTTCCTTTTTTTCGTTTCAAAAACAAATATACATTGAATTTGCTCGGGGGAGGGTTCATTGTTTCTGTGAAAGAGTCAGTACGTGTGTGCATGCATCTTAGTTGTAACGGAGGATACAAGAGATAGAATTTAGTTCTTACTTTGTACTATTTCGCCGTTGTTTGTGGGGGTATCTTTGTAGTTTTCAGCGCGGTTGTTTTTGACATGTAATAAACTTATGTATATATATATATATATATATATATATATATATGGCTTTGATATTTAGAGACATATGATTGATTGATTCGTTTTCTACGGCTTATCAACCCCTTGAAGGTTATTTCAATGCAAAAATTAATTTTAGATTATAGGAGTTTATATATATATATATATATATATATAAAGACATTTTTATGTTTATACTTTTTTTATAGATATGTATAAATATAAAAATGTCTTGAAAATAATTGTCGGACTTTGTCCATTTCATAATATATATATATATATATATATATATATATATATATATATATATATATATATATATATATATATATATATATTTAGAACTAAATAACACGCACACAAACACTTAACAGAGACACATCCCCTTTTCAGGACCAATAAAACTGTCAAACTAACCAGGGGCATTCAGAGAAGCATAGATCGATCCAGCTCTTATCTCAAATAACAACTTAAAAGGGACTGTTTGACCAACACAAGGAATGTTAAAAGATTCATGTTAAAAAGATAAAAAAATAAAAAAACAAATGAAAACTACAGACAAAAGTTCATTTCTCCATCAAGACATTCATTTCTGTAGTTTACTGCTACCAGCAAGCAGAAATATTTCTTCTGATGATGATGGCCATTTTGGCCGAAACTAGTCGAGGAATCTAAATGAAATAATAATAAAAAAAACGAAAGAATATTAATCTACAACCCAGCGTGTCTGAAGATTTTAATTTTTTAATATTTTTTTTATTGTTCAAAATATATATATATATATATATATATATATATATATATATATATATATATATATATGTCTGTATGTATGTATATATACGAAAAACAGTACATATACAGTAGCGTGTATATATATATATATATATATATATATATATATATATATATATATATATATATATACACGGTTTTATATAACAAGTAATAAAAAAAGACTACAAAAACACAATCCAATGTAAAATATTTTTTTAAAAAATACTCAAAACAATGTACAATATTACAATATATAAAAGTTATTTATATTTCACTGCATTTTACAATTTGCAGTTTCATGTAGACGCACAATTTAGTTATGAACGGTCAGACAATCGTCGGGCAGTTGAAGAGGACAGGAAAATTAATTCTAATTTTAAAATTTTGAATTGAGTTTCCTGTCCTTTTTCAAGCCTGACAATTGCTAGACAGTCGATAAATAAACTGCATGTCCACAAGAAACTGCAAGTTGCGAAATGCAGTGAAACTTTATATATATATATATATATATATATATATATATATATATATACACACACACACACACAGTGGGGGAAATAAATATTCGTACACATGAAAAATTGTATTTTTATAAATAAAAGCCTTAATTAAAACAAATTTTGATACATTTTATGTGTAAAGATACATTTTATTAAAAAATAGTAATAAACTTAATTAATTCTTATTCTAACAGAAATTAATGCATTTTTTTCATTTTAACTGATGAAAAAAGTATTCGTACAAAACAAAAAAAGCATATTAACTTAATTTAATACTTTGTGGAATATCCTTTATTGAGTTCAACAGCTACCAGTCTATTCCTGTATGTCTCAACTAATGATTTGCACACATTGAGTGGTATTTTGTCCCATTCTTCTTGGCATATTGTCTTCAAATTCTTGATATTTGTTGATGCTCTTTTTTGAATTTTCAAATATCACCATAAATTCTCGATTGGGTTCAAGTCTGGAGACTGACTTGGCCATTGCAAGACGTCAACGTTACTTTCAGCTAACCATTTCCTTGTAGATCTAGCAGTATGCTTAGGATCATTATCCAATTGGAAAACCCAATCAGGAGGTAGCCGAAGTCTCTCAACAGAATGCATTAAATTGTCTTGCAGGATTTTCTGGTAGCTTTCGGCATTCATCTTGCCATCTATTATTGATATTCTGCCAACACCTTTTGCCGAAAAACAACCACAGATCATGATACTGCCACCACCAAACTTTACAGTTGGCAACGTGTTCTTTGGTAAGTAGGCTTCACCGCCCTTCCTCTACACATGATTTCGATAATTATTATCAAACAACTCTATTTTAGATTCATCTGTCCATAGTACTTTTCCCAAAACGAATATTCTTTATCCTTATGCTCTCTAACGAATTCTAGCTTAGCATCTCTGTGTTGTTTCAAGAGGAGTGGAGTCTTCCTTGCGATGCGTGATTTCAGACTGCTTTTGTGTAGTTCATTACTTATTGTACACTTGATTACTTTAATCCCTAATGCACGCAGATGTTCCTGCAGCTCTTCTCGGGTAACCTGTGGATTTTGTTGGATCTGGCGTCCTAATATCCTTGCTGATCTTAGAGAAATCTTCCTCGGAGCACCTGTTCGTCTTTGGTTTTCGACGCTGTTATGAGTTTTAAACCTTGCAATGAACGAAGCAATTGTAGTAAAAGGAATATTCAGGTTGTTAGAAATCGTTCTGTAACTGTTCCCATCTTTCCAAAGAGACAAAATGTGTTGTTTTTGTGAAATAGTCAATTCTTTACCTTTAGGAATTATTAGAACCTTCTCGTAAGACTAGAAATTGCAGAATGCTCTGATAATGGCTAATAGCGTTAACTATAATTACTGATAACATTACTGGAACATTCTAGAATATCGTTTTTTCATAATTAATTGATTATTTTATTCTAATAATTGATTTGTACGAATACTTTTTCACCAGTTAGAATTTTTAAAAATGCATTAATTTCTGTTAGAATAAGAATTATTTAAGTTTATTATTTTTTAATAGTATGTGTCTTTATACATAAAATGTGCTGAGATTTGTTTTATTTAAGGCTTTTACATTTATAAAAATACAATTTTTCAAGTGTACGAATATTTATTTCTCCCCACTATATATATATATATATATATATATATATATATATATATATATATATTTACTAATTTAAATATATGGTTCCATCGCTACACAGGAATTAGCATGTTTCAAAAACAAACTAAACCTTAAAATTAATTATAGAATTAAATTTAAAATCTTTATCTCTGACTCATTTTTAAGCGATTTCTGGAATAACTTATTTTGAAATTTACATACAATCTTGATATTATTAGTTGTCAAGGTTACGGGAAAATTTAACCATTATTAATAAAGGTTTGTAGGGTATTCGTTTCAATCATCAACCTCAGTATGAAATCTAAGCTACTTAGTTAAGGTAGGGTAGGGGTTCCGGTTCAATAAATGATCACATCCGTTTTTTTTAATCTTTATTTTGCTGTTTAATTTCTAATTTTATAACTTAATTTTACGGTATTTTCAATAAAAATTTTACTGAGTCTCTAGGAAATTGTTTACCGATTAACGCAAGGAATTTTTGTCCTAATTTATTTTTTACTATTCGGAATTTTTGCAGAACCTATAAATTTCCAAACTTTAATTTTAAATTTAAGTTAAAAATTGTGTTTTCTTCTCATTAGAAGAAAACACAATTTATCGTCATAAGATTAATATTCTGTTTTTCTTTTGTGTGTGTGCGTGTGCTTTTTTTTATAAAGCTTCTTCCTTTTAAGATAGATACCTACCATCTTCCTTGAACCCTGTTTTGTACCCAGTGTCTGACTGAAACAGTGAAAAGTGTAAACTCTGTATTATGTAAAATCAGGAAAGTTAAGGTTTAAGTTGGTTCTAGCTTCCAGTTGCAATTCCTCACTGTTAACTGCTACACCCCCCTCCTCTAAACCTACAGGCATGAACTTCATTTCATTCCACACCGCGGTTGAAAAGACAGACGACCACTTTCGTCGTCCGCCGAAATAGCCTATTCTGCATTTGAGGTAAAAAAGGATTTGTTTGATTATTGATTATATTGCTCTGTATAAATTAAATAAAATACATGGAGCTCTTTTTTGTGGATCAGTTCTAATATTTTCACATTACTAGGATATCTACCAAACGCTCCACGCGGCCAGATGTGGCATAAGACCGAATTTAATGTCGGGTATCCGAGTCCGTAGCCTCGACCAAAAATTCCCCGTAGAGCCCGTATAAAACCGGGTCGGATAGTTGTTTCCCGAGACGAGACTCTACTCGTCGACACAGCCTCGTCTGGGGATCCTCTCCGCCCGGAGGTATAGAGTTTGACCAGCACAGCTGGAGACAAATCTCCAACTCTAGACTGAAGATTTCTTTTGTTCTGACCTGACGAAGCCTATATAGCGAGGACGAAACGCGTAGTCAAGTCAATAAAACATTTTTCTACTTTGTCTGCTTTATATATATATATATATATATATATATATATATATATATATATATATATATATATAAAGACGAACATCCATGGTTCGAAGCTTCTACTCTGCATTTGGTGGGATAAGCTGGGTGTAGTTTATTATGAGCTGCTCGTCCGAAACCATCACGGGCGATCGATATCGACTACAATTGATGCGTTTGGGCCGAGCATTGAAGAAAAACCCGCCGCTATACGAACAGAGACACAACAAAGTGATTTTTCAACATGATAACGCTAGGCCACATATTGCAAAATGAGTGAAAACCTACTTGGAAACTCTTAAATGGGAAATCCTACCCCACCCTCCGTATTCACCAAACATTGCCCCGTCCGATTATCACTTGTTCCGATCGATGGCACATGGCCTGGCTGAGCAGCACTTTCATTCGTATGAAGATGCCAAAAGTGGGTCGACCCGTGGTTATCCTCATAAGACGTATCATTTTTCCAACGTGTAATTCAAATACTGCCAAAAAGATAGGAAAAAGTAGTGGCTAGTGATGGACGATATTTTCAGTGACGTGTTTCTTACTAATTTTTGCAAATACAATATTACTTTTCATGAAAAATCAGCGAGAACTTATTCAAGGTCTTAATAATTGTGAATTCAATTCCTGGGCCAGGCAGTGGGTAAGTGGAAACAGGGTGAGCAATATTAAAATTAAGAACTAGACGAGATATTCTTAGACATATTCCAAGACCAGTAGAGCGAGAACAGTCTACCCTCGTAGATTAAAGGCTTCATTTCAGAATCCCTTATAGATTACTTGTATTGATATACACCTAATGAAGGCCGGGGGTCACAAAGGACGAAACCTTGTAATAACAACAACTAAAATGAGGACAATAGTTCAAATGTAAACAGTGTAAATAATGATAACGCCTCATCTCAGAGATTAAAAAAAAAAATGTATATATATTGATATTTGTAAACAAAGCTTGATCCGGCAAAGGCCTTCTTCCTACCTCAAAAAAAAAGGTAATTCAACATTTGCGAGATATTCCTTTGTATATAAGAATATAATATGTATATAAGATAAATATTTCTTTTAATAATCATGAAGGTTAGGCTTGGGGGCAAGCTTGGATCGACAAATCTTTCCCAGTGTAGCCCGGCTCAAGATTTAGAAAACTTCCCTCAATTTTATTTTCCCAAAATTTTCTGCATACAATGTGTGAAAGCACGTGCGATATCCTGCCTCATCAGCCGCCAACCAGGGAAGGTTACACAGTTTCGGTGACTAAGGCTGTACTGTCACCCCTAGCGCCACCAGCAGCTTTTGCCACTGGACAGGGTAGTGTATTTTGTGTAGACGAGTCAGTCTCTGCGATTTTTATACACTAAAAGTCAGATTTTCAACGTTGTGTTAAAAGCGTTTGTTAAACAAAACGCAACAAGCTCGTAGCTACCGTTATCAATGATGTAGAATGGAAGGTAAACAGTTGTGTTTTCACGTCGGAAGTAGTATTGTGGGCATGGTTTTAATTAACTTTGTTTAATTTGGATCGTGACCAGATCCAACTCGATGCTTGTTGAGCTCTGGTCTGGAGATGATATAATGCACTTTTCAGGCACTTGCAAGTGATGCTCATCTTGAAAAGAAAGGAAACGATTGACTGTGCAAGAAATCCACGGAACCCGACCCTCAGTAGGGTAGAACATGTCATGTGCACCCCTTTTTCTATTTACCCCATGTCATATATGTCATGTTATCCCATATATAAGGTGAATCCTGAAGTTCACAAAGTACAATATGTAAAAGGTCAATCGATATTATATAAAAATTATTTCTTTCTTTTCTTTTCTTGTTTACAGTATGATCAATGCGTTTGTTCCCACTTCAAATCTGTTTCACCATTTAAAAAACGGAACGAATACACACAAACGAACACGCACACGCACACGCAAAGGCACGCATACACTCACGCACATATCCACACGCACAATCTCTTTTTCTCACTATCACTCCCCTCACTTTCCATCTCTCTCTCTCTCTCTCTCTCTCTCTCTCTTTTCCCTGTCGCGCACATTATTTCGATTAACAAATTGATTTTTAAAACCAAATGGTGGAAACGGGGAGAAGAAGATTGTGTTGCTCCAATCTTATAGATTGATGGTTGGGGGATGCAAACGATAGTAAACGTTTAAAATGCATTTTTAAAATGATAACACTTTTTGAAGCTTTTTATTTTAGTTTTAATTCCAAGCTAATTAAATTTAATATTTCCAATAAGCAAAATACTTTACTATATTTCAAACCGAATTTAAATTGATTGGAATCATTTTTTCTGGTTATCACTAAAATCTATAAAATCGGTCATATTTTCAAATCTGTCAGCCCAACATAAGTTTCTTTATTAAAAAAAAATCATTCAAAAATAAAAAATACTATCCTTGAACGAACAGATAGCTGATTTAAAGTTTAATTAATTTGAATTGAAACAAATATTACTTACTTTTAGTTTAGAATATCACAGAAAAGCATTTTTTAACACGGAGATGAGTGTTTTTTTTTTGTTTTATGTGTCGAATGATGTATTGACAACCTGGCGTTTTCAATCAATCTAAATTCGATTTGAAATAGAGCAAAGTATTTTGCTTATTGGAAATATCCAATTTAATCTATTAGCTTGGAATTAAAACTAAAATTAAAACTTCAGGAAAGATATTTCATTTTTTTAATGCATTTTAAACCTTAAGTATTCCTTTTTTTTTTCTTTTCTGAATTTTAACATCTGTTCTCTTCTATTTGGTCTAAAGGCGTAATATTATATATTATAAATATTATTTTTTATGATCATTATTTTTATTACTATTATTATTATTGTTGTTTTTATCTCTTGAATTTCTTTCATCAGCCTAGTTTATCTAAATATATATATGTGTGTGTGTGTGTATGTGCGTGTGTGTGTGAGAGAGAGAGAGTTAAGGATCAAATGCAGATCAAATATGGATCGCAGTGCGAGAGGATGATAAGATAAAGAACAAATATCAAGCGTTTGTCAGTCAAACATTTCCCTTTTATTAAAGCTTCGACAAAAGAAAAGAGAGATCTTTGGTATTTTCAAGTTTTGTTTGGGTCGATTCTCATTAGTCAGTCGTGTATCACGTGCATTAAAACCGTAGCTTGTGATTCGTTCTTGCTTTTCTGCTTATTAAATATATTTAACATGGAAATTTCAATGAAATATTGAAGAGGTAAAAACTGTGGTAGTCAGGGAAGCATCCTCGCGGTAGCGATTCTTGGGAAGAAGTTGTTCAAATGGAACTTCTTATTAATGAAATACGAAGAGAAGTGAAACTAAGGAATGTAGCTCGTCAAAACATTTGCCATGGGTATAGCGATGGAGTAGCGAGAAGCTTGCGACATTTCATCTGCGTGAAAGGTGTTGTTGAGTGATTAATTACCTACATAGCCGGGTAGACTTTTTGGAACTCTATTAAGTCTGGAAATAGGGGATTGGCAGCTCTAGCCAAGATATTGCAGCAATACTCCATTTTTGAACTGATCTGACTCTTGTAATGATAGATCATATTTAGAAGGAGTCAGATACTTTCTGGAGCAGTACAAGGAGCCGACCTACCAGCATCTTATTTCCTCAGACAAAAGAATAAAAATAAAAATACAAAGAATACGTAATATTTTATTGCTTTAGAAAATTTTATTGCTTTAGAAAATTAATAGTATAAATACAAAACGAATGAATGTGTGTGTGTGTCTGTGTGTGTGTGTGTGTGTGTGTGTGTGTGTGTATTTGCAAAGACGCTCTTTTTCGTACGTGCCTGCAAAGTCCCTACAAAATTTTAAGCGAATTACATTATAAGAGTTTATTTTATTTTATTTTTTTTTTTGTCTAATTATTAAATATACCTGTAATCAAGTGAGCTTAGGGCAGTTATTCTCAACCTGTGTGCCGCGAAATATTGTCACGGCATATATATATATATATATATATATATATATATATATATATATATATATATATATATATATATATATATGTAAGCAAATATAAATGGATATAAATCCGACAGAATGAAGAAAAAAAAAATTAATTAAAAATTTTCTTCATATATATATATATATATATATATATATATATATTTGTGTGTGTGTGCGTATGTATGTGGAAGTCGTAATGGTACAGCGTTAGTATTTTAATAAATAAATAAGTATTAAACTTTTTTTTCCAAATAATTCCATTTCTAGTGATCGACGGTACCCATTGATACATTTTGAAGTTCAATAAAAAAAAATTAAAAAAAATAAAAAAAAAGAATATCCCACATTAACTAAAAAGGCTTTATCAGTTTCATTGCAATTTTCTACTTCTTATTTACGTGAATTAGGCTTTCCAACCCTAAATAGCAAAAACATGTGAAGCGGGAAAAACTACGCTGAACCGAAAAAGAAATGACGGTCTACTTATCACATATTCGACCAAACATTGAAGAAATCGCGAAAAAAAAAAAAAAAAACGGGCACAGTTTTCACCCTAAATAAGCTGCACAAATAGTTGAATAGAAACATTGAAATAAAATAAGTTTATATTTTTGTGTTTGTTTTTAATCAATGGTTTTATTTCATGTCATTTAAATGTGTACCCTTTAAAAATGTTGTTAAGTGTGCCGAGATATATTCATTTGCTCCTAGATGTGCTGTTGCTTAAAAAGGTTGAGAAAAAATAGCTTAGGGTATTGAATGCTGTGTACTGTGTTCAATGCGACATTAGATTCACTAGGGACTGAAAAGTCCGTCAGAGGGGAAAAAAATCCAATAAGGCATCCTGTGACTAAAAAGTGGGGAAGGATAAAACTTTACCCCTTTTCTTATATAATACTTTGTCAACACAATTTAGCAACCTTTAGCAGAAGTTATTTGAAAGGCAAATGGAGTAATTCCACACTGTAGTCTTCATCCTTGTTGAAAAAAATGAATTACTTCTGTGGTTTCGCCACAGATCCAAGATGGTAAGAAAAATGAAAAATACTACCCATTCAAGGTGGAGTAATGGGTTGAGGAATCAGAGAGCCGAGTTCGAATTAGAGTCGAATCCATTCCATTCACTAATAATCATTGGGAAAAGTATGAATCCTCTTTTTCTCCCTCCAGTTATGTGTAAATAGTAGGACAGACCAAATTCTATAGCCTTGGATGGCAAATGGCCTAAGGCAGAAAGAAATGGTAACCTACTGCGGGAAAAATCTGCCTCGTCAGTCATTCATCAAAAGATTGCCTAAGCGTGTATCACGCGTGACACATGACTAAAATTCACTTACATGCTTATACCCTTCGGAAAGGTATGAATGCTCTTCTTCTTCCTCCAGCTATGGGTAAATAGCAGGACAGACCGGGTTCTATAGCCTTGGATGGCAACTGGTCTACCGCAGAAATAAATTGTAAACAACTGCGGAGAAAAATCTGCCTCGTCAGTCATGTATCGAAAGATACATGATCGTCTAAGCGTGCATCACGCGTGGCACATGACTGACTGACCCATTAAAATAAAAGTAGACAGTAAAGAAATAAATCAAAAAACAAATTAATGGAGTATGCACCTAATTTATATTTATAAAAACAAATCATAGTTAAAAACTTCTTTCTTTTTTAATTATTTTTATTTTTTTTACTAAATGTTCACCCAATACGAGGCTCTAGAGCTGATCATCTTTATTCCATTGGTAAGGAGGAAGTACCACTGAGGCAGCTTCTTTCCCAGAAAAAGTACTTTGTGGAACACGCTCCAAAAAGGAAACCTCTCTATTCGCTATCAGCTTAATTTCTAGTGTCATTCGTTACCTGTCCTACATATCACCATAATATGCACTTTTTGCTTTCTCCCTTTACGAACTCCTTTCAGGACGTTGGCGATCATGGCTTTCCACAATTTCTCCCGTACCCTGCTCGACCATACATTCGCTCAAGCTCACCAGGTAGATTGCGCGCCTCTTTCCTCTGTTTCGCTTACATTCAACCTGTCTTGTGAGTATCAAATTTTCCAAGCCTTCCTTCCTCATTATGTGTTCCAGAAACTTCAACTATCTCTTCTTGATGTTAAGTATGTGTCCTTTTTATTTCTGTTGTCTCTAAAATTTCGTCGTTGCTCACATGTTCGGTTTATTGTATTCTCAGCATCCTTCTGTAGAACCACATTTCTGTTGCTTCAAGTCTTTTCTTTATCTATGGGGAGATGGTGCAGCATTCACTGCCATACGGGAGGGCTGATATTACAAAATAGTTCAGTACTCTTTTCTTTGTTTCTAAAAAAATTATTCTGTCTTTTAATCAAGAAGATATTAGGTTGTATTAGAAATACTTTTACCAAATTTGGGGTCGGGCTTCTCACATCAAAACAAGGACAAAAGTCCATATAAACAATATGTCGGCAAATCCTTCGTTTTTGAGTTATTAAGTCTAAAGAAAGTTTACGGCAGATGGCGCTGTGTTGCCATGCAGACTAGGTTACATTCATGTACATTTGTGACTAGTCTGTCTTCAACGTTTATCGTGTGTAGTAATGAGTTAACTGAAAAGTGTTCCGTTTAACAATGAGCAGGATATTCATATCCTGAGAAAGCAGATATGATTTTAACATACGACATGGCGAATGATAATGGACGCGAGGCTGCACAGCTGTATCAGAATGCGTTTCCAGATCGAAAGCAGCTGAGTCATCCAACCTTTGCTACTGTTTATCGTCGCGTTGGTGAGACAGGATTCGTGTCACCATAAACTATGGATCAGATCACGGAAGCCCGAGATCCGCTCGTACGCTTGACAACGAAGAACACATTCTACAAGCTGTCGGAAATGATCCAGGCATCAGCACACGTCAACTGGCCCTAACGTTACTTACATCTCATAGTAGTGCATGGGGGGGGGGGTACTTCAAGAGCAGCTCCTGTATCCGTATCATTTGCAACATATGCAGGTTCTTTCGCTCTCTGATCACTCCCCCCACGAAGAACTTTTGCTGATAGTTCATTGCCCAAACTGCCGATCCGTTGTTTGTCTCTTCTGTCTTGTTTACGGATGAAGCAACATTTGGAAGAAATGGAATAACCAATTTACACAACCAACATTTGTGGGCAGATCGGAATCCCCAGGCTAGACACCAACATCAGTTTGCGATTACTGTATGGGCTGGAATTTTAGGTGACTGTCTGGTAGGTCCATATGTTCTCCCAGCACGTCTTACAGGAGCTGTCTACAGGGATTTTATTTCAAACACACTTCCAGACTTGCTAATACGAACACATATGGTTCATGCTTGATGGGACTCAAACAAATTTTAGTCACATTGATCGCGATGCACTGGCTGGCCTCTACTATGAAAGATGCATAGCTAGGGGAGGATCGGTTCCATGACCCGCACGTCTCCCACTGACCTCAATCCTTTGGATTTTTACCTGTGAGGCCACCTAATCAATTGGTTTATGCAGCAGACATTAATAATTCAGAGATGCTTCTTCAACGTGTTATGGGGCCTGCAAAACCATTCAACACCGTATGGGAGTATTTGAATGGGATCGCCAGTCAATGATCCGGTGGATGCATGTATGTGTCTTGAAGCAAGCGGAGGATAATTTGAACATTTTGTTATGTGTTGCTGTGTTGGGATACAGCGATGGCCTTTTGTCCATATGTTTATATGGACATTTTACCTTGTTTTGGTGTCAGGAACCCACACCCAAAGTTTGTATAATTATTTTTGATAAACCCTGTATAATGATATTCTCAGCATCCTTCTGTAGGACCAAATATTTGTTGCTTCAAGTTTCTTCATCTGTGAGGAGACTGTTCAGCATTCACTGTCATATAAGCGGACTGATACTACATAACAGTTCAGTACTCTTTTCTTTGTTTCTAAAGGTTTTCGAAAGAAATAGAAATTTTTTAATTCTTTTAAATATTGTGTTGGGGATGTCTGAAGAGTTAGAAAGTATCAGATGGTTTGAATGGTAAGAAGGCTGGATAATGGGTGTGTTCAACAATACTAATCCACAACAATATAAAAAGATGAGCATTCAAAACAAACCAATTATAAGGCAATTCAATAAGAAACAACGGTATTTAGGTTTCAATAATAATAGACATTTATACAATTTATAGTGAACCTGTGATTGAATAATGCAAGAATTGACCATGTATTGATTTGATGTCTTAATAATTCACAGTTCAAAATTGTTCATGTATTTAAACAGGTTAAATTGTGTATAGTGGAAAATGTCACTTATGTAGAAATAAATGTTAGTTTGTGTGCGTGATTAAAATAGGAAATAAATGTATTAAGTCTTCAGGAGTTGTTCACCTTGGACTGGTTTGTTTTTATCTGGTTGCTGATTACAATTTCTATTTTGATCACTTTTCTTAGAAATTTGTAGATAAAGTTTGAGAGAGAAATGATGATTGCTGAGTCAGCAGTTGACGCACGAAAAGTTCCTTAGGTCAGTATAATGACAAGCGTAGATTCATTTGGCTGCCTAAATTAGATCGAACGATCCTTTTTATATTTCTTCAATCTTCAGTCTAAAATCGGCTCATGCTCATTGAGCGGGAAAATAGATTTTAGACAATTGCTACACATTTTGTGTTGTCTCAACCAATGAAAAGTCGAGATTTAAAACGTGAAGTGTTGATTGGCTAAAACTGGTTTGGTAGAAGAGTGTATTTTTATTCAGGGGTGAGTAGTAAATATGGATGATTCCATCAATTGTTTCTGTGTGTTTATAACTTTAATGAGTAGTTTAAACAGTTCAAATTGACAGATTAAATAAATTATTTAAAACGAACTGTAGCTACCAAATTGAGCTCCTCTAAAAACAGGAAAAAAGAAAAAAGTAAAGTATAAATTATTCTAATTAAAATTTAATGAAAACAATTCTTGTAAAAATTCTTTATTCATCAAAAACTGTTTTTATGACAATATAGTGTACTTAATAAATCTTATTTATAAAAGCAATTAAAAGCTTTTTTAATTAACTAATGTCATAGTTTTATTGCATTTTTTATTTTACGATTAACAGCAAGATTTTCTAAAAAAATTTCCGAAAATAATTTCATCTATTTGTGAACAAGTCCTGAAAATTTCATTAAAATCTGACAATAATTTGATTTTTGAAAGAATTTCCAAAACAATGTTTTAACGCCAAAAAAGACGCTAAAATTTCCCATACGAACGTGTTGGAAAGAACTTGAAAATTTAAGAAAATAATCAAAAAATCTTTCTTCTTAATAATAACATAAACACTTTGACAATAAAGTAAACCTTTACTTTTATCAAGTTTGGGGCCGTTTTTCTTCATGGTATGCTCTTTTTAAGCAAATCTTTGGAGGTACCTATGTGATTTATTCACCTTGTTCGCTTAAAATGGCCCAAAATCTAACCAAACTAATTCTCTCTTTACGAAAATACAACCACCTTAATGAGTAGACCTCTACTTTGAATTCCACTTACGCCTTGTATTAGGTGAATAATAGTTTTTAATACTATGAAATCGACCCATAGACAACCTACTCAACTGTAAATATCTTCTTATCAATTAATGAACCAGGGGAGCGAACTCTGAAATTCATACTGAGTTATCTCCCTAAGATTTTCATTGAAAGCCGTTTCAATTTTTAAATATTTTTTCTAATCAGCAAAGAAAAACAACAATATTTTAACAGTTTCTAACATAAAAAACACGCACACACAACATTGTATATTCTTTCGAATGTCATCAATCCTTTCCTTTAAACAAGTTTTATATATATGCATAGTTGCCTAAGAAAATAATCAGTAATAGTGAATATAGCGATATATACCTCCACAAAAACACGAAGCTTTTTTTAATTTCAAGCTGATAGATAATATTTCTAATAATCAAAATACACTGCCTTATTTCAAAACTAATTTAAATCGACTGAAAGGAGTTTTTGTTTTGAAATTTTTATTATTATTTTTTTTTAATTTAGCGCTATTTTTAGCAAACTGTTCTAAAAATGTAAATCTCTTTGTCAAAAAATCTTCCAAAAATAAAATATACTTTTCTGAAACTTTATTTGATGAATATTAGCTGATTTAAAGTGTAACACTTTTCGCCGCTGCCTACACCCGGTGGTGTAACCACTTTTAGTGGTCCAGTCCACAGGGTTTTAGGACGACGCGTTAACCACGGGCCAACTCTGCGCTGGTACAACAAGCTGGTTGTTGGTCGCTGCCCGCTTCGATCCACACCGTCTGAGCCCACGTTGTGTTCTTGATCTAAAAGCAGTAGGAGATCGAATGCCGTTGTAGTGTCGCAGCACTGGTCGAGCCGTGGCGAGTGCTATATCAAGGGAAAAAACGAGATTCGTGGGGGTTAATCTTTAATTGGTTTATAGCCCTTGGTACAGCAAAAATTAACCCTTCCAGCATCAATCTCTCTAGTGACACTGGGCTTTGTCTAAAACTTCTGGAAGACTGGGTCAGGAATTCTAGTTGGCAGCTGGCATGGATTTCAAAGGCACTCAATACGGAAACGCTATTTCTAAGTGTGGAGTCTACATTCGCGCTCAGCACGATAAACAAGCCCAAAAGTTTTTTTTTTTTCTTTTTTAATTGTAATTCCTTGTATGTACCTCGAATACCATCCGCACTTACGAAATGTGAATAACTCCCTGTGTTTGTTTGTTTTTCATTCTGAGGGTTGAGTTATTGCGAGGCAAGGTAAACAAATTTTAATTTACAATTTATAATTTCAAGAGTGCCAAAAATTTAATTAAAAAAAAAAAAACATTAATTTAAAATTTATAATTTCTTGAGGTGAATTAATTTGCCATATATCGAAAAAAAAATTAACCTTAAGGACCACCCTGAGTTGGAGGTACCGACGAACCGAGGTTGCAAAGGAAAACGATGTCTTCGCTACCTATTAGGTTGGTGCAAAAATAATGACGTAATAATGTCGTTTTACGTCAAAAAACGACATTGTTAACGTCATTATTTTTGCACCAACCTAATACTTCCAACCTGGATCTGGTAACAATAATTAAGTAGCTAGCCGCAGATAACAATTAACAACCGATGTCCAGGGTCGAGCCAGTAAAAATGAGTAGGGAAAGGCATTTTATGACATTGTAACTGCCTCCACCCAGCCTCACTCTTCCGGTAGGAGGCTATAAAGGAGGAGTTGGCCCGTACCCGCTTTGCTCACTCGCATCAACCTCAGGTAAGTCATCCCACTTTTGACATTTTTTTTTTTTCTTCTTTTTTTTTATCCAGAATAAATAACTTAATAGAAAAGATCATCACTGGATTTTAACGCGTTTAAAGCAAGCAGGTGTTTTGTAAATAAAAAGAGTACAGTATTAAAATTAGAGCAACAATAGTTAATAAATAAAAGTTCAAAGGACTTATTTTTCAAGTTACACCGTTCCATTCTTCAGAGTAAGATAAATGATAAATTTATTGGATTCATTAACATATACAGGGTGTCCATAAAGTTCGTGTGCACTTTAAAAAATGCATAACTTTATTTGTATTTCATTGTGATAGAAATAATTTGTAAAAAGGATTAGAAAGAAGTAAATCTATATTTTTTAAGGTTTTATTCAAATTTTATTTAAGTTTCCACATGTCCTCCATCATTAGCAATACAAAGAGTAATACAATTTTGCAGTTCACGGAAAACATTTACCAGATGATTTACAGTAACGCCTGAAATCACAGTTATTTTAGAAATACTTAAAACTAGGTACCTTAAACTTTATAACATTTTTTACAGATTATAACTTTATTTGTATTTGCGATAGAAATAAATTTTTTAAAGTATACACGAACTTTATGGACACCCTGTATAATTATTTATATATTTATACGCTACATAAAAACGCTAATCTCCAAATAAATTTAAAAACCTGTCCTATGCTAAAAATGTTGACGTGAAATGTTAAAAACATTATCACATGACAGTATTCATTGAATCTGAAATTACTCAACAACTTTCACCGTTATAAGGTGTATTTGTGTAAAAAAAATTCTTGGGAAAGTTTACCCAGCAAGTTTTTAGTAACGAGTTAATTTTTACAAAATTTTTTTTTTTTTTTTTTACAGTTTCGATGAGAATAATTTATATTTTTAAATCTTTTAAAACTCACTTTCAATGGTGTAACTCTTAGGAAATATTAAATAAAAATATATATCTTAAAGCTTATTGCAATGTGACCCTGAATATTTTTAAAATAATTTTAAATTGTTTTTGTATGTGTATAAACGTACCGAATTTTATAGATACGGTCGCCCATACATGACATTATCAGAAAATAAGAACGATAACTATAGTAAATTTAGAGCCTAAATTCCTGATTCCAAGACTTTGAACCTGGCCTTCCATAAGTTTTGACAAAGCCTAGTATCACTAGAGAGATTGATTAATGGAAGGGTTAATTTTGTTGCACCAAGAGCTATATAAACCAATTGAAGATTAACCCCACGAATCTCACGTTTTATTTTCATGAAGATTTTTTTTTTTGTTATAACACCCGCCACGGCTTGACTTTGTTGCTATTACCATGACGTTTCAGCTGTTGTGCTGTCCAGCCTTCTTCGGGTGCTTGTCAATCCAGGTAACCTAGTAGATTAAAGTGTTGCGTTTGGAAATTTATGAGTGCAATCCATGAGCCGGTTAATACAGACTTGGTGGGAACAGGGTGTGCAATAGCTGAGCAGTACTAAATAAGGACAAGATGAGATATCTCTAGACATGGAGAATGGAATTAGAACAATCTACCCCTGTGGATTATTGTTCAGTTTGAAATTCCCTGAAGGTTACCCAGAGCAACAAGCACCCGAAGGACATAGCAAGCAAAACGTTTAACCATCTGACCAAATCCTTTCTGCCTTCCATCAGCATGGCTGATGCTAACCTCCATGAGTGACTCATTGTGGCTTATCGGGCCAACATGAAGTGGAAAGAACATTAAATTCATTGCTAGGTCCACTGCTAAGAAAGTTGGTTCGGTTTTGTCCTCGACCATTTTACTCCCCAGAATCTATCTTACATATCGATAAGTCCTTGCTTAGAACATTGCTGCCACAAATTGTCTGGTGCTCCTGTTATATATCAAGATTTGATAAAATTCCAAGAAGAATCAGCAATATTATTAGTCCTGATCTGGCATCTCAGGTTCAGTCACTTTTCCACCACTGTAAAATTGCTTTCCTGTGCCTATTCTATAAATACTTTCATGCTAAATGTTCAGATGAGCTCTTTGCTATAGTATGTAGACTTTATGAATCTAAGTGCAGTAATAAGTTGGTGTCAAGGTTTCATCAATTTACAGTTGAGTCGGCTAAATGTAACCATAAATTCTATGCTAAGTTTTTTTTCTCGCACTTATCGCTTGTTGGACACTCTTCCATCTCCATCCTTTCCAGCCAATTTTGATCTTCAAAAATTTAAATGGAATGTCAATCATTATCTACCGTCTTCCTGTAGTGAAACAGGACTAAGGAATTCCAACCTACCTGTGCCTCATTTGCAATTTAGTTAAGGCGATGCATTGTTCTTATACTATTAAAACTATCGCTAATTTGCATGCACAGTCAAAAAACAGAATAAAATGTGAGCCACACAGATGAGCAGAAAGAAGGATCAACAGAATTTGACCCTGCAACTATCAAATACACTTCATCATTACCCTTCTATCATTTTTACTCCTTCATAATGTTTTTGTTTTCTAATTGTTTCACATCCAATAACCACTTGTGTCTTAGTGGCTTTACTGTTTTGCATGGGGTGAATTCGATAACAAAATAATAAAAAATATAATAACAAAGTTTAGAACAATAATCCAAATGCAAATAATGTAAGTAGCAAAAGTACGACATGAAAATAAAAAGAATGAAAAAGAATTTCAAGCCATGGATATCAAAAATATAAGTTTTTATTAAATTCAAGCTGTCTGGCTGAGACAGAAAAGAAACATAAAAAAAGCAGCATATTTTTTTTTTAGTCAGTTGTTGCCCAGATTGGAAAAGGAAGGTTGGTTAAACCCACCAAGAGAAAACTGCTTGTTTCAAAACCCATTCTACCCAGAGAGAACTTTAAAGCTTACATGTCAAATAATTCATTAATTTTTAGTGTAATGATTACAGCTGTTAAAATCATGCAAGAAAATTTGTGTAATTAAAATTAAATGAAATTAAATGTTGAATATCACCCCTTACTTGGTTTGACCTGCCCATGAAGTTGTGAGAGGTGACAAGGATAAGGGGGTTATAACTTGAACCAGTAGCTGAAGAAATGAAGTGTCAACAATTCATACTCATTAAGTGACTTGGGAACTTCTACGTCATGTAATGGTTAGCAGGCTTGTCTCACTAGATCAGTTATGACTGAATAGTGAGTTTGATCCTCACTAGGTGCTCCATATTAACTTTCTTTAAGTAATCGTTCATCCAATACAATGCTCAAGAGCCACTCTAGGTAGAGGCTACTGAATGAAGTTATTTTATGAATGTAAGAGGTGGTAAGAAGTATGAGGCTATATAGGAATGATAACACTTGTCACTAAACTTTATTGTGGTGATCAGGGGGGCATTCTCTCAGGAGTTAGCCTGTTTCACAAAGTAGTGTTTCTTGGGGAGAAGCTGCCCAAATGGAACTTTTTTCTTATTAAAAGAATACAAAGAGAATGGGGATCTTTCATCCAAGTGTACATGACATGGCAGGTCTTAGCTGATGGTTGATTGATTGATTTGCTATTTTATGGCTTATCAACCCTTTGTGGGTTACTTAAAGCCAAAATATATTTTGGATTGTAAAAATAATTTTTTTTTGTGTGTGTGTGTGTGTGTGTATCTTACATAAACTTTTTTGAGAATAACAATGATTTTTATTCAGAAACAAGTCCTACTATTTGACCCATAGCTGGGGGTAAGAGATTGATTCATATCTTTTCCAAGGGTATTTGCATCTAAGTGAATGCAATGAACACAACTGGAAAAGAACTGGTCGAACTAAGAAATGTAGCTCGTCAGAATATTGCCATGGACATTGCAATCATCTAGCTGCTCTATTGCTATGTTTTGTTTATGAGAAAGGAATTGTAGGTTGAAAAATAATTCATCACCCACAAGGACAAACTGTCATAAATTTGAGTCAATCAATCTTCAGCAATCACCATCGCAGATAACCCATCTGATATAACAATAATTAAATCATTCATTCAAATTCTTATTTTAGTTTGATTTTATAAGATTTCATGAAATTTATGACATGTTACTCATTTTGTTTTTTAGTACCTGTGATCTGTTGGGTATAATGGGTATTTTATATTAAGGAATGGGGAGAATATGATACATAAATTTCTATATATCAGAACAATGTTGCTTAATTGAATGACAAAGTGGAAAAAAATCTATTGTTTATTCAGATACAAGTTCTACTATTTAATCTATAACTGGGGAGAGGAGATTGATTTTGTTCTCTAGAAGACTCCATCAGACTAATATCCTTATTCTTTTTTAAAAAAAAAAAAAAAAAAAAAACAAACTATGATGATAAAAGCAAAAACAAAAGTGTTGAGAAACCAAATGAGATCGACTGAATTATGCATCTAAACCTGTGGGAAGCAAGAAACTTTAAAATTTAGCCTTCCTACATCTTCAGCATTTCCCTTCACTGCCTAATTATAACTGAACATTATTTCAGTCTGATGAAGTCCTTTTAGAAGACGAAACACATTAAATAGAATTTTTTTCCATTTTATCATTATGGATTTCTATAGTTTACAGATGAGAAACATTGGTCTTTAACTTATAAACAAAACTATAACAAAGTTTCATGGAAAAATCAAGCATCTTTACCTTCATCAGCAGAAATTTTGGTTTCTCAATTAGACTCCAATTAGAATTCAAAATTGCAAGATTGAAACAAACCTTGACCATTCAAAGATTTGTTTAAAATTATTATCTTTATTATATATTAATCTATTCAGATTAGTGTTCTCATCTTGGTTGTTATAGTCTGGCTATATACCATCTTGATTTCTTCAAGTGTAATATTTAATAACCTGAGAATTTTGAATCAAACAATTTATTCAATCCCATAAAAAGTCTTAATCTGTGGAGAGACTATGAAATCAGGCATAGCTGATCATGTGTGGAGAGAAAGAGGATGTCACGTACCTTTGCAGAATTAAACTCAAATAAATAGAAAGTTACATTGGAAAATAGATAAGTGTCCTCATTTTAATTGCTATAGTTACATTTTGGTTATATGCCATCTAGATTTCTTCAGGCATCATATTCAATAACTTGGGAATTATGAATCAAAATTTATTCAATTCCTCATTCTACTGTCTATGACAGGGAATATTTGATATCAGTTAATTTGTTCTTGAGAGGTTGCTTTTATTTTTTCTTTTGAACAAGGTCTCTACATTATATCAGAGGCACATCAGAAAAGATTCAGTGGATTAAGACAGCCTTCAAAAGCAGTTCCTCTTTTTGACAATCCCTCCCCAGAACTAAAACTCCATTACAACAATGTATGAGCATGAACTGTGTGTATAGCATTTCATGCAATTATGACAAGGAATACAAAGGTGAATCCAGTACACACTAAAGGTAAGACTAGAAGCACATAAAAAGCCTTAATCTGTGAAGAAACTGTGAAATCAGGCATAGCTAATCATGTGTGGAGGGAAAGATGATGTCACCAACTTTTGCAGAATTGAACTAAAATAAATTTAACACAAAACTATATTGGAAAATAGATAAGTAAAAGAATATACTATCATAACTTCAATGGAGCAATCATAGAAATGAAAACAATATTGGAGTTTTTGATTAGGAAAGAATAGATATCATATTTAAGGCCCCAAACCCCACTACCTTATTGTTCTATGGCACAGTAGCCTTGTAGATAAAAGTGCAAACAAGTTTTATTAGCTTGTGGTTTTGCATTCAGATAGTACATGTCATATACTTTGGTTCAGTAGAGTGCCATCACAAGTCGGAAAAATTAACTTCTAAAAAAAATATCACTCACCTAGAGATGGACAGTAGAATGAGAACAATCTACTCTGATTGATTGAATAAAGTGCTTGATTTAACACTTCCAGAAGTTACAATATGTGATAAGAACCAAAAAGAGAATGGATTAATATATCAGACAAATAATAAATATCTTCATCTTTTTTGGTTTACATGAAAACATTTTGGACAGTAGTACTCTTTGGCATTTCACATGTGCTGATCTTCATTCCAGTTCAAAATGCTTATATTCGGTTGAGCAATGAGTAATTTCTGTCTTGGGGAATCAATTGTAATGACTGTCATTAAAATTGGTTCCCTAATCATACATAGCAGTTAAGAATAAATTTGGAGCATTCTAACATAACTTAATTCTGCTTGGCAGTGGCAGCATATACAGTGGATTAACAGAAAAATGTTCTCCTCCTCTATGACAACACAAGGCTACATACAGCAAGAATAGCATAGCAAAAAAATTTTGGAACTCAATTGTTCAGTTCTTGCCTACCTGCCTGATCTTGCACCAACCGATTGTTACATTTTTTAGTTGCTGCAAAACACTCTGATGGGGAAAATGTTTTATAATGAAAACCAGATTCAAGAATTCATTGAAATGTTTTCACATCAAAACCTGTGAATTTTTACTCAAAAAGTATTGAAGAGCTACCTGACAAAGTTGTCACAAGTCATTGCAGATAATGGTGAATATATATATATATATATATATATATATATATATATATATATATATATATATATATATATATATATAGGTAGATAGATAGATATTTGATTAAAATGTAATTGTACTTTATTTTTTTGGAAGAATAAAGTTGATAAACAAAATGGGAAATTATTTAATAGTTTAATAATGGGGTTGGACAGGTCACTATTACAGCAGTTGGCAAATGCAAGAGCCCTTAGAGAAAACAAGCCATTTTGTAGATTTACAAGATGGAGTTGTGTGTCTAGGAAGAACAATGGAAATGGGAGAGAAAAAAAAAAAAAAATAAGAATGTCAATCCTATGAATTAAAAAAAATTTTCATTCAAAAATCTTTGAAAGTTGCAGATACAAGGTACATTGAAAGAAGTAGACAAGGAACTCACTCAGATTTTGAACTCTGTATACTTATTCCAAATTTCAACAATGATAACTGCATGGGAAGACATTGTTCCAAATGAGTTCATAAAAGCAATAAGAAATATATGAATCCCAGTTAAAAAAAAAGAAAATCATTATGTAAGTACTTCATCTTGGGATTTTCCTTTTTAGTCCCATGTAAAGAATAACGCTACAGTCACACTACACTAGGTTTTGCTGTTGCAATTTCTGCTGTAAGTAGGTTTCCATAAGGTAGAATTGCCAGCCCGACACCCAGCTTGTTTTGAATTCACAGCCATCCTTCACTTAGACGAGTTGCCTATCAAAGCTACTGAGCCCAGTCTATTCTATTATTTAATGCATAGCAGGCACAGGGGAGATGGATTCATAATTTTTCCAAGGGTATTTGTACAAAAGTAGACACAAAGAACTCAGAATTTGAACTTGGCATACTGATTTAACATGCCACATGACAAGCATATCAAGATCTCAGGATTTTAGAGAAAACAAATGTGAGAATCTTATCTTTTACATAATTGAACACAATTCAAACCTAAATAAATTTCTTAATTTTATTTCCCCCACCCCCATCTTGACTAAATCCTTTTTCTGGAAATCATCAGATGACATACTGTTTGTTCGTAATGTGTGTGTGTATATATATATATATATTATATATATAGATAGATATATTGGTCATACTATTACATGCCTAGCTAGACGACTCACATTACATTTATGAAAGGAAAAGCCAACACTCAATAATATTCATATGGCTTCATGTGTGCTTCTTATAATAAGTAAAATAGAAAGGTTAGTTAATAAAACAAGGTGAAATGAAAGGGTACCAATGTAACCAGTATAAAAGATATTTATTAAATATTATTTATTAACCATATGACAGAAATGAAGCATGGAAAGAATGTTCGGGCACAGCTGTGTCCTTCATCAATGGAGCGAGAAATAAACAGGGAAATAGGAATTACTCACCGACAGATGTTTTTGTAGACAGTGTATTTTCTGGCAGAAATAATATTAGCAAAAAACCGATCTCTGTATGATACCTCGCTGTGCAAAACTTTTTATGAAAATAAACTTAAATTTAAAATTTTGATTGGTGTAAAAGCATTAGGCCAGTCTATTATTATTAGTAGTAGTAGAGAGAGTGGGAGAGTAAGATTGTAAACATAGATGAAGAGAGTTATGGGTAGTGGAGGGGGGAAAGATGTCTTGCATGTAGCCAGTTGTAGCCGAAAATTGTTTGACCAACTTGTCAATTTCAGAAAGTCGGGCTGTAGTTAGAATAACATGTGACGAGAAAAAAAAAGCAAGTAGGAAAAATGGAATATATAGTAATCAAATATTATAAAATGAAATAAGATGAAAATAAAAAAGGGAAAGAACGATAAAATGGATAAAAAATTTTGGATAAAAATTTGAAAATGTATTGCTAAAAAAAGAGCGGTGCAGAAAATAAAATAATAAAGGAAAAACAGAGAGGAGAAACATATATATATATATATTAGGTTGGTGCAAAAATAATTTCGTTTTCTCACATAGTAACATATGTTAGAAAACGAAATTATTTTTGCACCAACCTAATAGATGCGCACGTGTACATAAGTGCACATAACAATGTGTGCATATACACAAGCCACCACACAAACATATGAATAACAATACACATAAAGATATAAATACATAATACAAGATTAATATGTATATACACTAACCATCGAAACTCCTTACATAAACTTATATGTAAAGGAACTATAGTTATAGAACCAAAGATGGTATAAAAGAGGGTGACTGAAAAGTAGCCGTCAATGTACATGGCAATACTTCCATTACTGAATAGTGCATAATGAGGAAAATCATAGGTGGCAGAACATAATATAATAGGTAGGAAGGGGCCGTTAAAATTTAAAGTTACAATGTGGGTGGAGGGCCTACTCATCCGAGGAGTGGTGCTGCTGATAATGGGTTTCCGTGTGGAAATTATACTCTCTGAGTAAACCCAAATCTCTGTTTAGTCTCTTTATGTGGGAATTTATTTTAAGGATATACTTTAATTCCAATCTGTGTCTATCCTCCTGGTTACCGAACACAGACCCTAAAAGCACGCACCCGACATCGTCGATGCTATGACCAGGTTGGTCGAAGTGTACAGAGACGAGGAAATTGTTGTTGTTGTCCCTGATGCTTTTCTTGTGTCTATTGAACCATAAACAGAACTATTCCAGTTTCTCCCACATAATTCCCCTTCTCGCTTTTATGACATATAAGTAAATATACAAGATTGGAACTGTCACAACTTAGAGCAGGTGATCTGAATACTATGTTAATACCAAGAGATGTGTATATGTTGTGAGTGATGATGTGTTTGCAGACCAGACACCGAGGTTTGTTACAGATGACATTCCCTTGGTGAAGTGATGTGTTGCAGATTTTTGATGATGTTAAAAATCTGAAGAGATCACCTCGCATGTAGGGGTTATCAATAAATAAATTACTCATAGTATTGTCTAATCTTAAATGTTGGAAATCTTTATTTAATGTGTTGGAAAGTTTGTGGATGTTATAATTCAAATAAAAGACCATGGGGATTCTGGAGTTCTTTTTAATCACATATTTGAGGAGAGTGTTTCTGTTAAGTTTGGAAGCTTTGGCAATAGATTCTTTGATTATTTTGAGTGGGCAATTGCTATTAAGAAAATGATTGCTATGTGTAAGTTGTAATCTTCCTTATGTGAACAGATGCGTTTAATGCAGATATGTTTGATGCATTTAAAATACACTGTCTACTGTTGGTGAGTAATTCCCACTTCTGTTTATTTCTTGCTCTGTTGATGAAGAACAAAGGTGTGTCTGAAAATTCTGGACATAAAACCCTTTTTTTCTGTGCTTCATTTCTGTCGTGGTTAATAATATTTAATAAATGTTTTCAAACTCATTATATTGGTACTCGTTCATTTGTCCTTGTTTTATTAACTAACCTATCTTACACACACACATTTTATTATATATATATATATATATATATATAAAAACAGAAGGAAAGCATTTCTTTACCAATGCTCTTCATCCTTTCATGAACTTTAACAAGGTAAATGTAAGGATTTTATTTTGCAACATGTAGCTATAATCAGAAGTAAAAATTATTAGGTTTTTCAAAATTTTTCAATCTAAGAATGCTAAAAAATATTAAGGCTGTGAAAGTCAAGGTAAACTATGGAGGATGCTAAGTGATGTAATATGTTGGTAAAGAAAAGTTTTTCTTCAATCTTTATTCATATTTCAATCTACTAACTTGGGTTTTTCAATAGTCTATAATAGAAAAATATGCCCTTTGATGGAGTCCAAATCTGCATCTCCCTCCCATTAATCTGTCTCAACCATGAAGGCCTTCATGGCAGAACAAGGTTGAATTATCTTTATGAAGGAAAGCACATTTTCTCGTTAAAATCTTTTGATAATCAT
>OZ010596.1:83982740-84150240 GCA_963932145.1 Acanthosepion lycidas
ATGTGAGAAAACGACATTATTTTTGCACCAACCCAATAATAGTTATTTTATAATTTTAAGTTTATCCATTTTGTAGTTATGGAAATTTTTGCAAAACAAATGCTTCAGTATAAGGGAGCTGACCGGAAAATTGGTAGAAATGTGAAATGGTATTAAATGTTTGTTATATGCATTTTAATATGTTGTTGCTATATTTGTAATAAATTTTGTTGAGTGTTGGTTGGTTGATTTTGATATGGAGTCTTTTGCATTCACTTTCACTCCCAGTACCCTTGTGTTTTAGAGGCATCATTACCTTGACAAAAAAAAATGAAATTCTGTCTGTAGATTGTGTGCTTGTGTGTGTGTGTGTGTGTGTATATATAAATTGTTTTTTAAAAATATATTATCATCGCAACATGTTTGAAAACTGAAAACATCAATTCAAATTCAATCATAAAAATTAAACTTAAAATACAAAGTTCCATTTCATTATCAAGTGATGCTAAAAATAACTTATTAGAAATTGATTTACTTAACTCTGACTTATAAATCTCATTGTTCTTTCATATTAGTTTTTTATATATATACATATATAACAATTTAGTAATAAATAAAATTAAATGTTTCCTTAACTTTTACAATCACACCTCCTGAAGAATGGATGTCATCACTGTGAAGCTCAGAGCAGAGACAAAATAAATGAAGAATTAAATTTATCTCTTACTATTAATGTAATATCTATTAATTACAAAGAGTGTTTGCCTTAAAAATGTTATCTTTCCTGGTCAACTGATTTTTGGATTAAATACAATCTTTGTTATTGTTGATATTCACATTCATGCACACATACCTACATACACACTCAGACCTGTGTATACATGCATATACACACAAGCCTACATGCCTACAGACAAAATTATATACACATACAAATTAATTTACTTGCATACACACACTTACATGCATACATATATAAGGATTACTCCTAAAGTAATGTATCCTATTTTAATTTGTGGGCCTGTGACATCAGAGGTAAATGTTATCGGTACGGCAGTAGCGGTTGAACCTACCCACCAATAACCCATAATTTTTTTTTTCTCATCACAGGTAGCAAACAAACCAAATGTCATCAGACATGAAAGTACATATGAAATAAAGGTGTGTCATTAAATGCACCCACTGCTATCCATCAATGTTTTCCGAACATTTATGGAGACCAATCAGCAGATGTGAGCGCAGTTAAGTTGTGGGTCATGCATTTTAGCAATGGTGACAGTGATATATAGGACAAGTCATTTTTATGAGCACAGCATGCAGGTTCTTATCCATTACTGGTGAAAATGCATAGCCAATAGTGGTGACTATGTGGAAAAATAGTGTTTTATAGCTGAAAACTTGCTCTATCCAACAGTGTTATTTTTCTCCCTATTTTGGTTGCAGTTCCCATAGAAATAAATAGGGGCATTACTTTCAGAGGGAAAATAGCCAACAGTGGTGACTATGTTGGCTACCAGTATCTGTTGTAGTTCCTGTAGAAATACAGAAGGCCATTACTTTCAGAATGAAAACGCGTAGCCAATAGTGGAGATAATATGAAAAAATAGTGTTTTATAGCTGAAAACTTGCTCTATCCAATGGTGCCATTGTTATTGTAGTTCCAAGGAAAATACAGAGGTATTACTTTCAGAGCAAAAATGCATAATCAACAGGGAAAATAGGGTGTTATTCTACTGTTGTAATTTTCATGGAAATAAATAGGAGGTACTATTTATAGAGCATCCCTCAAAGACCTCTATACTTCATACACTATTTATACTTGTAGAAATACACATACCTGAAAGGTCAGATCCAGACATAGCTGCTTCAAGCCTAAAACTATTTTCTCTTGTTCCATCCATATGGATAAAGAGATTACGATAAATTATTTGGTTAAATATAATTTCCCAAAGGACAAAGAATATTTGGTAGAAAGGGAATTTTTTTTAAAAAAAAAAAAAAAAAAAAAAAAGAAAAAAAGAAAAAAAAAAAAGGGATTTAAGATGAGAATAATGGTCAAAACAACAATATCCCAAATATTAATGATATCGCATTTAACCAACTGAAAATATGATCCTGCCAAAGGTGGGAATTTGCATTATCACAGAGCTTTCCAATTTGCTTGTTGTGCCAAATCAGTTTTACTAGAGTTCACAAAGTCCAAGGACCCATTTCATGCCCTCATAGGCACCTGATAACTCATGGACAAAACACTGTCTCACCTGATAAAAAAAAAAAAAAAAAAAAAAAAAATCATATATACATACATATATAACATATTTTCTTGTACATAATATGAGAAATTTTTGAATGAAAATTAAAAGGTTGTGGGGGGACATTAAACACAAGTACATTTTCTGAAATTTTTACTCAGCATAAAAAACCTCTTACTTGAAACACCAAAAATGCAAATACACTCAGCACAATAGATGATAAAATACAAAGTAGGTAGGCGTTGATAACAACTGCTTACAAAAGGTATTTGATATGTCAGCAACATTTGTTTCCTTCTTCATTCTTAATAACAACCTTTATTTTCATAGTTGATTAATATATAGAATTATAATAAAATCATATCAAACAGAAAAGTGTGATAGATGAATTAACAACTTAAAATGTATTACTGTGTATGTCTACTTAGCACTTTTCTCCCCAAAACTTTGAAAATAAGTTTTATAACAGAAATTAAGAGAAGAAACACACAATAATTAAATATCTAGTTCATTTCCATTCTTTAATATTCTTTTCAAGAACTCTAAATAAAAATAATACATTAGAGAGAGGGGGGGAGATCAAAAGCTGCCTTAGAATAGAATTTCAAACAATTTAGTTGCTTTCCTTTTAAGGAAACTAAAGCAAATTGGGCTCAATGTCACTTTTTATTTTTACTTTAATTGAAACGAGAAAAAAAGCAGAGTAGTCATTTCTTAATATTCCTTCATCTTGTTTTTTTAAATGAAAATAATTTATATAATAAAAAAAACGTAAACAAATCAGAAAAAAAAAAAAAAAAAAAAAAAACTCACCTGCCATGGTTTTGTTAAACTCGACAATTTCAGAGACTTTACTATATCAATACATGAGAGAGTTGGCAAAAGACACTGCCCATTGACCATTCCAGGAACACAGGAAAGAACAAGGACAGGTGTATGTGTTGCTGACCACCTTTCATTGGTCACATTTAATAATTCTTTCTCAGCCCAACTCACTGTAAAAAACAAAAAAAAATAAAAGGAGATAAAAAAAAAAAAAAAAAAAAAAAAAAAATGATTATAGTTTAAGTTATCATTTTGAGATGTGTGTGTGTGTGTGTGTGTGAGAGAGAGAGAGAGAGAGTACCTTTTAAATTTCACTAAAAAATGAGTATGCATGATGAAAAAAATGGTCCAAACTTTAAAAAATAATTTTATCATTAAAATATTTGTTATTATTAAGAGGAAAGACTAAAGAATTTTTTATTATTAAATTATATTTTTTGGCCATTTTTATAAACTTTGAAATTCTAGTTAAAAGTTTTGTTTTTCTTGTGTCAGTTGGTGACCATAAATTAGTATAAGAAATTTTAGTGTCTTTTTATAGTGCAACACACTGATTTGGAAAATCTTGCAAAAATCAGAAAATTATTGGATTTAATGTAACTTTCAGGACCTATTCACAAAAGAATGAAATTATTTTTTGTTTTTTTAAAGAATCTTTGTAAAAATATTTTTTTTACATTTATTAATGCACCACTTATTTAATTTTTTTTTAATTTCTTGTAGCACTTGATATTTATATTAGTTATAAGCACAAGTCCTCAGAGAATTTAAAACATTAAAATTTTTTGGTCGAACATGAACGGCAGGAAATCTACCCTAAATTGTAAAATAAAAAATGCAATAAAACTAAGGCATTATTTAATTAGAAAAGCTTTTAATTCCTTTTACATGTAAAATATATTATGAACACTTATCTTAAGAAAAAATGTTTTTTAATAAAGAGAATTATGTTGTGCTGAGAGATTTGTCAATATGGACAATTTTAGCTTTTTTACTGATAAAAAAAAAAAAAAAAAAAAAAAAAAACGCCTTCATTTGAATACAACACAGTATTTTGCTTGTTGGAAATATCAAATTTAATCTATTAACTTGAAACTAAAGCTAGAATAAAAACTTCAAGAAAGATTTTTCATTTTTTTAAAAATGCATTTTAAACCTTAGGTACTGCTTTTCTTTGAAGACATCAACAAGATTGTACTGAAAAGTTCTTCATTTATATAAGACTGAAATTAAAGATTTTGTCAGTAATACAAAATTTAACAATGATAATATTTAAAAGCCAAATGAAAAAGTGGGAACTGACATTTAATACAGAAAAAAAAAATTTGTGAGTTAACTGGTTTCATTCCTTATTAATCAAAACTCAGTCATGGATAATACATACCAACTAAAAAAATACATTGCATCAGTAATATACTAACACTGAATATTTATATGCAGATTATGGTAAGTCCTAGCAGCCATGCACCTAAATGAGCAACCACTTAGGAATACCAGGAGGTGATGCAAGCTTACATGTGCTATATATTTAGAGATTCTTGATAAAATTCAAAGAATTCAATGTTGTAAGTCCTGACCTGGTATCTTGACTTCAGTCACTTTCACATTGCTATAATGTAGCTTCCCTGTGCTTTTTCTATAAATATTTTCATGGTAATTGATCTAATGAACTTTCCTCTTTGGTACATAAATTTATGAATTTAAGAACAATACTAGATTGGCAGCTAGGTCTCATCATTTTATTTAGTTGAAATGGCAAAATGTAAAGTTCTATGCTGACAGTTTCTTCTCTCACGCTTTTTGCTTGTGGAACTCTTCTGGTTTCTTGTTTTCAATCAACTTTCATCTTCAAAAATTTAAATGCAATGTTAATCATTATCTTTTGTCTTAATTCTCTTTCTTTTACTGTTCTCTCTCTTTAATACTGTTTTTCTTTTTCTCATTCTTTCACTCAGTAACCCCTTGCATCTTAGTGGTTTTATTGCCTTGTTTGGAGTGAAATGATTAAAAAAACATAGAGGTTCACTTATGAAAGACTTACTGGATCCAGGATCAGAAGCATCAACCACAAAGACGAATCCATCCAATGTACGGCACAATTCTTTTAACTGCTGAATCTGCTCAAACCGGCTTAACCTATGAATACCTTGGTTGACTGTATTTTCACGCTCTTTCTTCGTACCAGAATACATCACAGTCAGATTGAAGGCTTTGTCATGAACACTCATTGTAAAAAAAGAACCAACACCTAAAAAACAAGCAAGAGAATTATTTTTAATCTGCTCTATCAATTGAACATGAGAGAAATGAGCTGCCTCCTAAAAAATGAAACTTGAAGCATATCAAAAAGTTGGAAGCTGAAGTGAGACAATTAAATCAAATTCTGAAATGGCAAACCAAAATATACAAGTGTTCAAATTGTCCTTTCTGGAAGCAAGCCAAAACAAAACCTCTACTTTGAGTGACTCTTGGGCTTTGAAGTGGGTGAACAATTGTTTAAAAAAAAAAAAAAAAAAAAAAAAAAAAAATGAACAACTTTAAATTGATGTCAGCAGTAAACTGAATGTGTTAAAATAGAAAGATATGCCAGTTTTATTTTTTAGACAAAAAAAAAACATTTTATATATATATGTTTGTGTGTGTGTGAGTGAGAGAGATAACAATATATTTAGTGTATTTGCTTTTATGTTTCAGTCTTTCTCCAAGATCCTCTTACTAGCAAAAAGTTCAAATTTAAATTTGTCTTTACACAATACATTTTTTTAAATAATGAATATTTTTTATGAGAAACATTGTTTTCAACTTTAACCCCTCAGTAGACTTCAGTCAATCATCATTCATTCAAAGCATTTCTACTTTTTTACATTTTTATTATAACCTACAGATATTGAGCTCTAAGTACTTCTCTTTGTGGTGTGAAGCACAAACATCATACACACACTATCCATAAAAAGTAAAGGTAAAACCTCTGAGAAGAGCTATCAGCAAATGTGGAGCTTGTTTCACTGATACAATATTGTCTCATCTACAGTTTATAAAGAAACAGAAAAGTTGCTAAAATCATTTGTTTTTAATGCTTCACTTTGGAAGGAGCAGTGATAAAGTTTCAATAGAATTACCTTTATTTTACTTGTGTTTCAATCAATATTTCTTTTTCTTTTATTAACGAATATGCACTGATTTACAGGATAGGATGAAGTGGTTAGCTGTTGGGTTAAGTGTATTCTCTGGTAAACATCAGTAATCTGGCAAAATTACTTATCTGTTACTCGGCAGGTTCCAATTATACTGGACGAGCGATGGTCAACCTTTATATTTCCATTACTCTAATGCACCTTCACAGTAGAGTAATTATTTCATCAATTTACAGCTGAGCTGGCTAGATGTAACTGTAAATTCTATGCTAACAATTTCTTTTCTTGAACTTCTTGCTTGTAGATCTCCCTTCCAGGTCCATGCTTTCCAGCCAACTTTAATCTCCAAAAATTTAAATGCAATGTCAATCAATATCTACTGTCTTCCTGGTTACACTTTCCTCTTCCCACTCATTATTAATGTTTCTGTTCCTAATTCTTCCACACCCTGTAAGCCCTTATATCTTAGTGGCTTTACTGCCTTGCATGGGGTGATACAAAAAAAAAATGTAAAAAAAATAAATACATATCCAGCCTTCTCCCTCCTGTTGGAGGAGCCACTCTCTGACTGACCATATCTTCAGGGGTATAGCCATACTCACCACGCTTGGTCAATTGCAGATGGGAGGTTTTGAATTGTCCTTCTCCTGAACCAGTTACCACCCAAGGTTATAGGCACCAATCTATCCTGCTATTTACACATAGCCAGAGGGAGAAGAGATGAATTCATGCTTTTTCCAAGGGTATTTGCACATAAGTGAATGCAAAAATCCCGATTGGAATTCAAACTCGGCTCTCCGATTCTTGTCTTTTGTAGTTTTAACAAATTGCAATAAAAACTATTTACTGTAGTACGATATTTTCTCAACAGATGGCATTACCCTTGTGGCTGTAGCATCAACAAATGACATCTACAATATAGTGGATGTGTGTTTGTCATTTGAAGAATGTAAGATTATTTTAAAGAGGTGCAGAGGTTCCCCCCAAATCAACCTGATTTAACACCTGCAGATTGTTACTTATGAGGGATCCTAAAAGATGTTGTATATTGCAGAAAACTGTCTACACTGGCAGCCCTTAGACAAGAAACTGAAAATGCATGTACAACAATCCCATTGGACACTTTGGTCAGTGTTGCCCAAGCAATAGTTTTCCGCAATAATAAATCTCCGGAACCTAAAGGCCATTATTTTGAGCATCTCTTGTCATTGTCGAGTCCAAAGGTAACTTGTGTTAATCTCAGGATGTCTGAATAAATTTAGTATTACAATATCTATACAAGTTTTTCCTTTCCTGGAGTGTTTATGATTTTTTTGGCAGACTCTCTGTGTGTTGTGGGAATTGTATAATTGATAGACAACACCTGATACACAGCAAAACACACCACAGGAACCAATCGTCACATGCTCAGGTAGATAGGTTCATTTTACAAGAAATAATGACCATTTTTACTACACATAAAGAAATACATATACACATAGATACAAAAAAAAAAAAAGAAATAACAAGCACTTAGACGCACACGCACACACCTCATAAGAAATTAACTTTCCCTCTAATGCATCCTTACCATAGCTGCACTACTTTTGGGTAGGGATGACTTGTGGGGATTGTATAATTGATAAAATAAAAAAAAAAAAATAAAAAACACAAAATAAGATAAAAGAAATACAAAAAAAAGAAGAATCTCCCAGCATGCTCTCTGACAGAAAGAACAGATGCGTGAATAAAGAGGGGGCCTCCTGGCGCCAGATACAAACGAAAAGAATTGTTCTCTTTTCCCCTGAATTTTCAATCGGTAAACACGTGTCTTTTGCTTGAAAAGGCATTTTCCTTCAACAGACCATTGTTACTCTGTAATAAAGTTCCTAAATCTATTTCCAATATCTCTGTCTCCTTCTTTCCTTTGAACATTCTATTTCAGCAGTGAGAAGAATTCACTAGAAATACCTCAAAGAATTTTACCTTTTAAAACTCCAAAGTGTATTTATGTATGTATGTGTATTATATATATATTTTAAAACACTAAGAAAATAAATTACAATGTTGATAGTTAAGGCATTATGGCTCCCTTAACTATTAACTAAGAGTAGATTAAAAAGAACCAACAAAGTCTGTTTAATTTTTCATTGTATTTTTCCAACCTTCAAATAAGGTGTTGAGTATTGTGCTTGAGGTCATGCATAAACTGTCTTAAGTTCATATTTTGTTATTGTTTTTTTTTTTTCAAGTATATTTGGTCATTTCATTCATTATCAAAAACCAATGAAATTCTAGAATGGTTTATTATTTACACTACTCACAGTTGGACTAGTATTTACACTATTTATATTCAAACTATTGTCCTCATCTTTGTTGTTGTTATCACAATGTTTCAGTTATTGTACCCTCCAGATATCCTCAGGTGTGTATTGATCTGTGTAACCTACAGGAAATTCTGAACTGAACAGTTTATTTAATCTAAAGGGGTAGACTGTTCTTGTTTCACTGCTTATGGGATATATTTAGTACTAAATCAAATCATCTAGTTCTTATTTTATTTACTACTAAATAAAATAAGAACTAGACAATATCCCTAGACATGAGCAATGGAACAAGAACAGTCTACCCCTGTAGATTAAATTAAGGGTTCAGTTTAGAATTCCCTGTGCATTAGACAGATCGATATACAACTGTGGAAAACCAGAGAGCACAATGGCTGAAACATTGTGATAATAACAACAAACATGAGAACAATAATCCAAATATAGTGTAAATAATGATAACTCCTCACCCAAGAAAATTCAAACAAAAATTGAATTAGTGTCCTCCTTTTTACTGTTATGATCACAATGACAAAAATCTGAAAAAGGCTGAAATATTGTGAGCCTAACAACAAAAATGAGGACATTAGTCTGACTGTGAATAATGTAAATAAGTACCTTTTTGCTTTTTTGTTTTTGTAAGTAGTTTGCTATTTAAGGTATATTTCTTCTTTTTTTATATATAAATGTACCATTTCCAATTAATGCAGGGGACCATTGGGTGAGAAAGAATAAGAAAAAATTATTAAGGAGCGAGAACAGTAAAAGACAACAAGCAAGAAGTGCAAGAGAAGAAACTGTTGGCATAGAACTTACAATTATATCTAGCCACTTCAAAGGTAAAATGATGGCACTATTATCAATCTACTACTGTACTTAAATTCATGAAGTCTAGATAACATAGAGGAAAGTTCATCAAAACAATTTATAGAAAAGGCACAGGGAAGATGTTATGGCAGTGGGAAAGTGACTAAAACTGAGATACCAGGTCAGGACCAATAACATTGCAGATTCTTCTTTGTTATTTTATTAAGAAAATCTAAATATATAACAGGAGTACCAGGCCATATGTGGCAACAATATTGAAAACATGGATGAATGGTAGACTTATAAATATGTAAGAGATTCTAGCAAGAAAAATTGTCTAGCATAACACAGTGAACCAACTTTCCTAGCAGCAGACCTGGCATTTGATTCAATATAATCTTTCTACTTCATGTCAGCAGAGAACATTAGCCTGAGAAAGTACAAAAAGTAACTCTCTTGGAAGTTAGTATTATCCATGCTGATCAAAGGCAGAAAGGAATTAATTTTTAAAACACATAAAAATAGGAACCATAAGAAAAGCATATAAACATATTGAGAAAGAATTGATAAAAAAAAAAATGCGCTGAGAAAGTCATAGTCACCTGAAAAGTTTCCTGGAATGATGCCTGTTGTTTTAAAACCTTCATTTGGGTCGCAAAGAATACGCTGCATTATTTTCTTGGTTCTTGATTCTAATCCAGGGCCAAATATTCCAATCTTTGGAAGTCTCTTTTGGAAAAAATTCCAGAAAAATGTGAGCTTCCAAAAATTGAAAGTCGGTTCTATTTTCCATTTTCTCAATTCTGGACAGCATTGGCGATAGCTGAGTGGAGGAAAACAAAACAGTTTGGAAAATTAAGTTGGAATGAATAAATGATTAGTAAATTAACACCAAGAGTCTTGAACAAACTCTCAGCATAATGAAGTTAAAGATTCACAAGGGTTGACTGATAAGTTTTTAATCCAGGGTTTCCCCAAACTGAGCAATTTCAACTGTTGGAAGGGTGATGAGTAACTGAACAGAAAATGATGGTCAATTGGAAATTTGTGTGCGATATAGGATTTTAAGTATTAAGAAGGTATTTCAATATATGCAATCCAAAAATAATATTCAAAGGAGATATGCCTGTATAAAAAAAACAAAAAAACAAAAAAAAACAAAAAACAAGAGACTAAATGGGAATAAGTGAGTCACATTCCGAGATAAGATATAAAAATCTCTGCAAACAATGAATATTTTGGTATTTTCTATAGTTCTGAGAATAGTCATTAACATTCAAATAGATCTTCAGACAAAATAACATTTTTGTTCAGATATAAATCTTGGAAGACCAAGAACAACAAAAAAAAAATATTCACTGAACTGTTATTAGTTGCTAGTAGTGTATATTTTATAATTATAAACAAAAATCATTCAATTTTTTGTCAGCACTTGCAACACTAACCCTGACCATAAAACTAAATTATGTATATAGTTTTCAATGGTCAAGTTTGCTTTCCTTTGTTTTTTTAATCCGGTAGTTGCAACAGCAGCCTAAGTCTATGTTATTTGTTACCTCCCTTTGATATTTTTTTTTTTTTTTTAACTACTGTTTGGGAGTTATAACTCTTAAGTAAATAATTATAACCCCCTCCCCTAACATTTATACAAATATAGAAAATGAGAAACAGCAAAACGTAGAAACAACAAAATGAGTATTATTTATTATCTGCTTGTTGCGTGGTGTTGTAGACATGAGAGACAGTAATAGTGAGTAAAGTTATGAGTTTGGGATCAAATGTAGATCGGAATCAAATAGAAGGAGAAGATAAAGAAAAAGCAAAGTGTAGACGGTCTTTCTTTGTATGCATTTTTTTAAAGATGTGTGTAATGAGTGTCCAGATAATTTAGTTGGAAAATACAAGAAGTGTTTGGTGTTTTCTTACCACAATTTTTTTTTGAGTGCTAAGATAAATGTTAATATTATAGCCAGAAAAAGTGAAAGAAGATTAAATTTTCATTGACACATGTGTTAACGACTTGTCTGTGTGAACTGCTTGTCCGATAGTGAGAATATCATGTGTTTGTGTAAGTAGAGGAGAAGTGGGGTCAATTCTCATTGATTTAGAATGAGTGAATTAATGGTAATTATAATTGTTATAATTGTTTTGATGCTATAATTAATTTTTATTTATTTATTTTTTATGGACAACACTACATTATAAAGTCAGTTTATGAACAAGTAGCAAACTTCTCCTAAACAATTTTGGTATGCTTTTGAATATTTACTACACAAGTGGTTGATGATGCAAAAAAGGTTGGGAGGCCCTGCTCTAATCTTATAATACAGATTTTATACAGATGGATTAATGAAACTGATATCAAAATGAAAACATATTTCTCTTCAACATCACAAGAGAGATGAAGATAAGTTGTTTGTGAAGAAAAACTTTAAAAATCTGTATAAATTTAGCATTTGTAAAAGAAAAAAAAACAGGTTAAACAGAATCAAATTATAACAGACATTATTAGAACATCTATTAATTTAATCAATTCCAGACAAAATTAAAATTTTAAAATAAAAACATCTTTTTAATGAAAATTATAATTAAGATACAATATCCCTTCTGAGTAGATACAAAATAAAATTTAATTATAATTTACAGAGAAAGACAAAATTACACGGCACTTAAAACATATATCAAACATTCTTCTGATAAATATTTACATGCATTTTGTGTCACTATAACAACCACATGTATAAATAAAAGGACTAAGTATCAAGTAGTCTAAGCAGTCCATGTGATAATATGAGTAGTAACCAGATGTAACAGTTTGAGTGCAAGTCATCAAGATATCTGTCTGTATTTAGTCTATTCCTTATTATAAAAAAAACTGTCTTCAAAAGAAACCAAACAAAAATATTGTAAATCACTACAACAGTTTCTAGAATATAAAAATTTTGCATTTATTTGCTTTCTTCTTTTCCTTTTCTGTGTGAGGTTTATGGCAATATCCTGCTGAAACACTTGTTCTTGTGTGATGACTGAAGATAAGCAATGTCAAGCCTGGTCAGTACCTAGATGAGTGACCACTTCAGAATACCAGGTGATGTATGGGTAGTGTAATAGATAACAGCTCCGAATTGGAAATTGGAACAACGAGTTTCAATTCCAGTTTGTTATATTCACTTATGTGCAAATACTCTTGGGAAAAGCATGATTCCACCTCTCCCCCCCCCAGTTATGGGTTAATTAGTAGAATTTGTATCAGTAAATCATTATCTCAAAAAAAAAAAAAAATTCTTATACTCTAGTCTAAAAATATTTAAATAACCTGAAAAAGGTTGATAAACCATAAAAAAAAAGCAATCAAACAAACCTTTTTCTATGTGTTGAACATCTTTTTACATTTACAGTATTAAAATTTTCAGCCCCTCTACTTCACATAATTGTGGCAAGTAGAGGGGCTGAAAATTCTAACACATATAAGCATATAAAAATAAAACCTATATTTTTATATTTATTTAAAACAAATTTAATATAGAAATATAAAAAATGATTAGAAAATGTCTAACGATATACATCTGATATCGTTAAGATAAGTAAAATATAAAAAAAAAACCTTTATAAATCCATTTCAAGTGTACACCTAACGTTCTTTCCTCTACTATTTTTATATGCTGGACAAGTGGTCAAAATAAAGGGAGATAAGCAATACGGAATGCTTTCACGTCCAGTAGAGGGCGCCACAAGTTAAACGTAAAAACAAAGTAGTAGTAGGAAGCTAAAAAAAAAAAGCGGAATTAGAAGTGGGATTTAAGCAAATAATATCATTTTTTATTTCCCTAGCTTCCTATTTTTCATCTTTTTCTATAATTATCCAAAGTTTAAAACACTTCAGTTCATCTTACTACCAGTATATATGTAATTAATGATTTAATTCCGTATTTTCCGTCTACTACTGTCTTTCGTTTGTTTATCAACAACCAAATTACCGTCAGCAACTTTATGTCAGTCAAGTAATTTATGTGTTGCCGGCATTCTTTTTGGTATTTCATTCTGAACTTGAATTTATTTATTTAAAATTTATTACTTGTTAATTTATGCTCATCAGAAGATTTATTTAATGGACTAAACAACAATTAAGTAAAAATACTTTTTATATTTAATTTATTTAAATAACTGAACTGGGGAAAAAAAAGATGGAAGAAGAAAGTTCCTCTTCGTTCAGTGTTGAGGGATCACCAAGTCCAAATCAAGAAGTTGAAGATGACTGTGTGGACCGAGCTTCTACTTCTAGTCCTTATCAGGGAACCGAGGAAACAGAAGAATATTCCGAGCGATACCCCAGTCCCAGTCAACTGAACAAAGACGAGGAACCATCTTTCCAAGAGACGGAAAAAAACGATTATCACCATCTATATCTTTATAACTATCAAGAAACAGAAAATAATGGACACGAACCATTACTTAGTCTTTATCAGGCTGTAAAACAAGAAGGTTACGTCATTCCTCCCACCTCGACAATCGAGGAAAATAACAAGATGGGCCAAGTGTATATATGCTCCGAAGACGGCTGTAACAGTCGCTTTTCGAAGAGGGCCTACCTGGAACAACATATGTGCATCCATACAAGCGATAGGCCATTTGTCTGTGCGAATGAAGGATGCAACAAAACTTATAAAAGGAAAGATCACCTAAACCGACACACGAAGTATTGTCCTTTGTCACCCGGTGGTGGTTTACCCCCTGTCGTCTGCACAGTAGAAGGTTGCGAGAGGACCTTCATCAGCAATACCAATCTCCGTAAACACATCCAGGTGTACCATGAAAACAAAAAAAAGAAAATCCAGAGCTTATTGGCAGAATACACGGATGTTATCAAATCGGATACATTCCAGAATGACGAACTTAAAGGGGAAAAACCCCGCCCTGAATTCGACCTCTCCAGTAAGACTCCTTTCGGATGTCCACACCCTGGTTGCGGTATGTCGTTCCGGTGGATGAATCGACTGAGACGACATATGAAGGTCCACGAAGGATACACCTGTCCGGAATGCGGGGAGAAATTCGAAAAATGGCCACAGTTGGTCAAACACAAAACTGCTGCTCACAAGGAGCCCCAAAGGTGCCCAATATGTCAGAGAACGTTTGCACAGGGTCAGTGGCTAAAAAGACACATGAAAGTACATTCGGATGTCCGAGAAATGTATTTGTGTCCGTACGAGGACTGCAGACGATGTTACTCCGAGAAGAGAAACCTTGATGCTCATATTCGTTCCTATCACGACAAGCAACGATTCTATTGTGTCTTTGAGGATTGCGGACGTTCGTTTGCTTTTAAACACAAAATGCTAGAACACCTTAAGATTCATTGTAACATCACAGAACCAGTGTTAGAAGAAGCATGCTGAAAGAAAACTCATACAGCCTCTAACAGCAACATCTTTTCTCCACTAGAAATGCGTTTTTTTTTGTGTGTGTGTTTTGTAAGTTAGTAACAAATTTTGTCACCTACCATTTTTTAGTAAACATAAAAAAATCCAAATACATAAAAATATACACACAAAAAGAGTAACACAGTATACCTGTCCGTAGGGATTACCAAACACTTCTTCTTTTTTTTTTACCTACACTATTGTTAACATACTCTATTTTTTTTTATTTTTTTTTTAACTAGTCTCATATTTTGAACCCTTATTGGTAGAGAGCGCTTGGAAAAATCATGCATTCCAAAAGAAAATGACAAATAGAGTTCAAAATGCAATAAATAAAATAAAATTATTTCAACATTTTCTTTTTTAAGTAAAAACTGAAATAATTAATTTAATTATTCTCTGTCCGAATTTCTAGAATAACGAATTAATATTTAGTATTTACGTTATTTAAACCCTGACTATTATTGGCCCACAACGATGGGCAACCTTGAAGGAATTTTGAACATAACCCTTCTTTTGAAAGTCCCTTGAAGGTTACCCGGATCGATAAGTACTTGATAAAGGCCGGACAGCAAAGAAGCCGAAACGTTGTGATAATAACAAGAAAGACGAGGATAATGGTCAGAGTGTAAATAAATGTAAATAATTCGTAACCACATTCAAATTTTATATTTTACATTGCTTTCTAAAAATCTCACTATATGTAGTTTTCAAATTCTTCAAAAAATAAAAAAAAGAGGGCTCAGAATATGAGACTATTAAAAAAAATTTATGGTATGTAAGGGAGATAAATCAATGTTTTAAATTGTTGAGCTTAACAATACCCCATTTTCTGTTGAAAAGAAGTTATTTCTTAAGTATTTTCTGTATTGAGAAGTTTTACTCTTTCTGAAGAAAAAAAGTTTACAGAATCTTGACTTAATTTCCAGACTATTTTGTTATAACAAAATATAAATCTAAAATAACAAAGACGAGGGGGTTTCCGTTTAAGGCTTGATGATTAAATGAGTTGATATTTTACCTTATTTAATTCTGGCTTATAACTATTTACTCAATGAAGTGATACAGAAAAGGAAAATACATTTTAAATTATCAATATTATTTTTGTATATTTTTAAACACATTAACTGTATAATTAAAATACAAATGACTCGTCTCAAAACAAACCTGCTATATATATATATATATAATAAAATTATTTATTAAGATATACATTAAATGCATATATCTATGACACATTGCAATAATTATTTATAAATAATTATTGAACATACATTACAAAAACAAATTGTCATTCATGACAAATCCATAATAATGTAATTATTAAATAAATTATTGTTCATAATGCCAGATGGGTGTGTGGGTGGTGTAATAGCAGCTCTGATTGAGAACCAAGTTCTAATTCCAGTTGGGTTCATTACATTCACTTACTCAAATATCCCTGGGAAAGCTATGATTCCACCTCCTCCCCCCAGCAATGGGTTAAATAGTAGGACTTTCTATCTAGAAAAACTGTTGTTCTCAAAAAAACTGTTAATACAATATTCTCTTACAAAGACAGAATTATTATAACAATCTAAAATGTTTCAGCTTTAAATAAACCACAAAGAGTTGATAGACCATAAAAAATAATCGATCCTCATGCCAGCTACATTAAATGTATATTGTTAATTCAATGCTAATAACTTGTGACAGAAGTATATTGATTTGATCAAATCCACCTTTTTGGAATATACTTAACCATTCATACAGAGCTTCACTAAACCACTTGCCTGGATATTTAAAACTCCAACCAAATAACTGACCATTCATTATAACAAAAACATTGACCTAAAGCACTGGACAGCAACTACAGATCACATCACAACCAAAAAACCTCACAAATTGGACCAAGTTATCAAATACGTGATATACTACTGAAGATTTCTTTCAAATGACTGAACCCTGAATCAGGATTTTAAAACTATGACTAAATGCCAACTTTGTCATATCTGATTAACATAATTTTTACTGACCCTTGGCATCACAAATGAGGCATTTGTTTTTTAAAATCATAGTAACTGGTTAACCCTATGTCCTAGATAGGTTGAGGTGATTTATGCCCATGTACCACATTCAATTGATACAGTTCATTATGTGATTGAAAATTTGAAATTTCAGATATGTCATGGACAAATTTTATTGTGTTATTCTAAAACCAAAAAGGTAGTTGTGAATATGGTGAATACTCCTTTTGTTTAATAATTATTGATGTCAGCATATTATTTTTGTTTTTGTTTTTTTGCCTTCCCATACAGGTATTTTATGACTTGAGTACACAAATATTTCAAAGTGCATTCAGCATGAATTTTTTGCATTGTAAATAAAGCGGCTGCATTGAAGCATTTGGTTTATTTACTTTTCAAATTCTCACACCTGTTGACATTAGCTCCAAACCCTATGAAAATATAAATAAGAGGTAAAAGAATAATCCTGCACAGTTCCAAACAATTTAAATCATTATTTGGAGCTCTTGGAAATTTCAAAGTTAGCAGGTAAAAAAAATCTCAAAACCCCGCCTTTTATAACTCCAAAATAACCTGCCTGGGATTCCATTTTATATCCAACTTTGTAGAAAAATGTCCGATTAAATAGTTATGAGTTTAAATATCACTAGCAACACTACTAACTCGCTCATATATAGAAGTATACAACTCTACTGATCAGTTAGTTACTGGACTAATTTATTTTTCAGTATTCTGTATTGAATAGATGTACTTGAACTCTCCATAAAAGGGTACCAAGTTTGGAATACCATTACAGTGATAATTGAATGTAACATGTAACATTTCATATCATAAACAAATACAGCAAATATCAATAACCAAGCAACAAAAAAAAAAAAAAAAAAAAAAATAGTACTATCTCATATTAGTTGTAACATTTACCCAATTAAATGTTTATGCAAATGTAATTACTACGGGACAAATTTAAAAAGAAAAAAAAAAAAAAGGACATTAATTAATTCAAAAATATTTAAAAAAAGATTTTCTTTTTAATTTCAAATTACTATCTAAATTTCATGCTTAAAACAAATGACTTGATAATTTCTATTTTGCACCACATCTAGACCAGAGCTTTCTAAACTGGTGTGTTGTGACCAGTGACAATCCTAGGGTTGCTGATGTCCCAGGAAAGCTAAACTTCAGCATCCTTACAAGTATAAATTTTAAAATTTTCATAAGGGATAATACTGAAAATGTAAAATAACAAGTTTATTACAATATACAACTTAATAGAAGTTAAAGAAAACATTCATTATCCTAGCCAAAACTTTTTTTTTCTAGCCTTTAGATCTGCAAATCTTTTCATTACACTTTCTACACCTATCTTCTTTACAAGATAATTTTCTATTGACAAAATATCCAAAGAATTTAATCTGTCTTGAGTCATAGGTGACCACAAGTATCTTTTTATAAGCTTTAGTATTGGAAGATCCCAAACACATGACATGGTAACATGATGGCACCCCAGGCGACTGCCTGAGTTGCCAGTACCTTGAGCCAGCCCTGGTTGTGACACTACTATAATTGACCAATCTTTAATTATTAACTAATTTTTTTTTTTCATTGACCTTTTATATATATATATATATTCAGAATGACATATCTGGCTTGTACTAACATAATTCACTGTTTTACAAAACATTTTGTTTTTAAAATGCAAGTCACCAAAGCAAAAAGTCTTGAAAGTTCTGATCTGAACTGCCAACCAAACAACAAAAGAGCAATCGGCTTTAATTTAATTTTTTGATTTAAGCATCAATTCCCCACCACACCTTCAACTGACCCAGAAAACTAATCACTGGACTTGGAACATGGTCATATACCTAAAACTCAAATTTCATTGGATATTAAATCTACAACAGAATAATTGACCAATAGACAATTCCACATTATATCTTGCCTGGAATAAGAATGTCCTCTAGATTTGAAGTGATTACAATTGAAGACTTTATACAGGAAAAGAGGGAGAGAAATAAAATTAACTGACTAATGGATTATACAATTAAATTTCCAAATAAGCTTCAACACCTATTAAGCATTTTCTATGATTAACCAGTTGTGTGCAAAAGTTTTTGGTTTTTTAAATAATTAATTATGCAATAGGTCAAAGCATTACTTCCTGCATTGATTTAAAATTACTGTAATACTACTGGCTTTCATCTGTCATAACTGACAATGTATACTGCAGCTTTTGATGCTATTTCCTGAACAGTAATTATGACAAGAAGGGACTTCCCAATTTCATTTATTCTCTCTTTTCCATGTCCCATCAGTTATCAGTGTTAAATTCACCGGTGACAGGATCAGATACAAAGAATTTGGAGGTTCATACCTTCCCTTTGAGTAATAACACATTCAATAAGCAAAGTCTTATTGACTTCATGGTACAAGTTCTTTTTTTTTTCTTAAATGTTCACCCAATTCAAAGCCCAAGAGCCACTCGAGGTAGAGGGTCACTTCGTGAGGTTATATGGTTGCAAGAGAAGGAAGTAGGAAGTGAAAATTATGAGGATATGGAGGATAGATAATGATTGACCCTAAATTCACATTTTATTAAATTTAATATGCACTATTAAAAATTAAAATGATCTTTCTCTCTTCTAGATTATTATTATCCTTAAGTTTTGGCAATTTTAAACTCCCTTCCCACTAATGGACAGAAAAGCTTTATTGTATTAACAAAATTAAAGATAATGAATGCAAATGTATTATTATTTGAAATTTCCTGTTGGTACTTTATGCATATCAGATACAATTTAATGTTTCAGTAAATACTTAAAGGTCCTCCACAAGCAGAGGAAGAATGACAATTTGAGCATGTCAGCTATGGGTAGTTCTGGCAATTAAATATCATTCTACAACATCACCCCTAAACCAGTTGTTTCAAAGCAATCCAAATTATCTTCACACATACCAAGCTAAGGAAAATCTTAATCAAGATGATTGACACTAATCCTTCCATGTTCCAGGGGTGGGGTTGGGGGGTGGTGATTAGCAAGTATCTATTCTATAATAAAAAATACAATATCACTTCATATATTTAACAGTAAGACAGCCTGACTGTACATTCTTAGTAATACGATATTACATTGTTATAGTAACAGGATGTATTACTCAATACCAATAAGCAAACATGGCTTATATTATCATTACAACAGAATATCTCATTAATAAGTAGATCATACTGCTGATACATTTTCTTTAATCAGCTTTCTTTGGATATTTCTATTTTTAATGATATAAATTTGTTTGTTTTTTTGTGTAACCAGATAGCTAATTGTATGGATAAAAATCCAAGATTACTCATCTAGAAAATATAACCAATGCAATTTCAAAATTATTTAAATATATGGCCATCTATTTGACAGTACAGCTCAGGTTAGCTTTCTTTGGCTATTTTCACTTTTAATTATTTAAAAAGCAGCAATTCCTCATCCCATTCATATTCCATTGGTGAGATATATGTTCCACTTAAACAGCTTCTTCCTATAAACCTCTTTGTGGAACAGAGTTCCAAGAGGATGCTTCCTCAATCACTACTATCTTAACCTGTTAAAATCTAAAATTAACTGTTATCTTCCTCACATATCCTCATAAAATGTGCCCCTTAACTCTTAATTTGTAACCCTCTACCACAAGTGGCTCTTGGGTCTACACAGTAAACATTATTGTAAAAAAAAAAAAATAAATAAATAAATAAAAAAGCAACAATAGAGTTAATTGTATAGATAAAAATCCTAGATTAAACATATAAAAAAATATACCCAATGTAATTACAAAATTGCTTAAATATTGCCATCATTTTTTGACAAACTAATATATACTGTAGCAATTTAAAAAAAAAACAAGTAAATCTGAACTTGATACATTTTATTGATAAAGTTCAAAATGTTTAATATTATTTGAAAGTTCAAACATATATCAGCATATGCTTTGCTGAAACAAAAATCCCTATGTTTTGTTAATCAAATGAACTGACATACTGTTTAAAACTTCTTTTCATTATATAAGATATGCTACTGAAAATGTCTATCTAAAAAGCTAAGAGAAAACAATTTGGCTTATATCCAATAAAAGGAAAAAAAAATTGTTAATAATTTGCAGTTGTCTCAGATTCAGAATTATTCAATTGATTTGTGTTTTGTTTTGTTTTTTAATTTCTTACAAAAATGAAAAATAGAATCCATTACTGATTTTCTTGGGACAATATTATGCTACAAAATCCTACAGCATTATTAGTGATATTTATTTAAAAAAAAAAAAATTACAGTAAATGATAACAGTTGTAAATATATACTTCTCTGCTTATTTATTTATATTTCATGCAATTGTAATGTTGAACAAATATTAAGGAATAAAAATCTCTTAATACTGTTTTGGCATTTCTTTCCTCATTCAAAATGTGTTTGACTTTCAAATTACTTGGTTCAACAATTCTCAATTAATTGCAATAAAATAAAAATGGATATATTAAAATCAAATAGAAAAAGAATAAGAAAAACTTAGTTACTATAAAGAAGTTAATTGAAAAAGAAAAAAAAAATGGGAACAAAAAAGAAAGTTTAATCAGTTTTCATCCATTTCTTGTCAGATTTCTAAGGGACTGAGATAATGTGCAAATAAAATAGAAAATCACCAAAGATAGGTTGTTATATATATTAAATATATAATCATCAAAGGCTGATAACATTCAGACCTAAAAGACAATTCTGCTTAAATGGGATGGCTGGAATGACTTAATATATGTATGTCTTTAAGATGTTTAAATGGAAATCCAAATGAGCCTTCCTCAATACTGAGAACATGTCTTGGTTATAGGAAAAGGTGCATTTATGGTTATCTAATAAATGCCAAACTGTCACCAACTCAGATGTAGGAATGCACCTATTTAAGTTATCTAAATTTCCTTTCCAAATACTGGCCGATATTGAATCTGATAAAAGAATGGAATGAAAACCAGTTAAGGCTTAAGCCACATCACATTGAAATATCGGTTCCTGTGCGATCACCGAAGTTAAGCAATGTTGAGCCTGGCCAGCATCAACATAGGTGACCACTTGGGAATATCAGCTTGGATGTGTGGGTGGTGTAATGGATAACAGCCTCAAATTATTAATCATAAAGCAAAGTTCCAATTCCAATTGGGGTCTTTATATTCATTTATGTGCAAATACCCTAGGGAAAGGAATGAATCCACCTCTCCCTCAAAAATTCACTTCTCTCTTCTCAGTCTATGGGTTAATTAGTAAGACTTGTATCACTAAATGATTATTACTTCAAAAAGAAAAAAAAAAATTTACAGTCTAAAAATATTTTCTGGATTTAAATAACCTAGAAAGGGTTGATAAGCTGTAAACAATGAATGAATCGATCAAAACCAGTTAAGCTTTTGTTTTTTTTCTTTCCCTCGATTCACCTCAATATGTCAACTATGAAAGCTTACTTTTCCTAATGGTCGATTTTAATATAACCATTTTTATTCATTTTTTTTACCCCTTTTAAAATATTGCAATTTTCATGGATAAAATTAGTTATGTAAACATTTCTCTATGATAATGTTATCCATAAGGATTTTTCAAAACACTTTACCAACTGAGTTATCCTACACATAAATTTAGTAATATACCATTAGCTTTTTATCTAGCAATTTTAATCACTTTCATAATAAAGGGTTTGTTTATCAATGCATGCTTGAAATTTAAAAGTTTGTTTATTTACAAGAATAATTGTATTATTTACAACATTCTAAAAACTACAATTAAAACTAATGCAATGCAATATTTATAATTTACCAATTTATAAAGAAATAAACATGTAAACAATTTTTTATTCATAAATTTATAAACATTTAATAATTTATTAAAATATGTGAACTAATTATAAGGAAATCTTTATTTACTGTTTTATAAAGTTCAAATCAATTCGCAATTAGCTGATGTTTTGCCAATGATTCCAATGAACAATCTAATAAATAGTATTTATTATTTTTGTTGTCAATTCTCAAGAACAAAAAAATGTATCAATTCACTTTCATATATTTAGGTTTTATTACAATCCTAATCAGTCAGTCAGTTGTGTGCCATGCATGATACACACTTAGGCGATCATGTATCTTTTGATACATGACTGGCAAGGCAGAATTTTTTTCCCACATTAGGTTGCTATTTCTTTCTGTGGTAGACCAGTTGCCATCCAAGGCTATAGAACGCAGCCTGTCCTACTATTTACCCGTAAGTGGTGGAGAAGAAGAATATTCATACCTTTCCTAAGGATATTAGCACATAAGTGAATGTAATGGATCCAAATGAAATTCGAACTCAGCTCTCCGATTCCTTAATCTGAGTCACTATCCATTACTCCACCATGCCTCGTCAATCCTAATCATCACTTTTTAAAACAATAAACACTGCTGAGAGAGTGAAGGTAGTTAAAATAATGGCAAAGAAAGAAAAAAAAAAAACCTCCTTTTTGACACTACATTATTTTTTTTATTTTTTTTTTTACAAGCATGAAGGTCCAAGTTTGCCAAGAATTTTTTCTCAATTCTTTTCATTATCATTTGAAAAGAAACACAAGTGGGGTTCTTTTTATTATAAAATTTGCTAATGTGATAGAAATTAGGGACAGACAAATGTTATGTTACCAAGATTTTGTGCATTAATAACAAGGCCTTGAGGATGTGAATTTTTCTCTAGATTTATAATATTTAATGAGTTTTGTCATTCCAGTAGTAATGTCTTCTTTTTCTATCCCTAAATTTAGACTAAAATATTTTCAAGCCTTTCTCATATATATGCTACATTCAAGTGATTTCAAATAAATGCAACGTGCACCTTAGGATAAAGCTGAAGACAGAACCAGCCAAAATATTTGATTGAAAACAGCAAAAATAAGGATGTTAATAAAAAAATAAAAAGAAACTATCAAATAATAGCAATGTCTAGAATTAAAATAAATTTCAAAATTTTTAAATATAATTTTAACATTGTCTTATAAGATTAAGTCAACATTTTCATCTACTATAATTATTATTTATAATATATAGACTGTTGTCATCTTGGTGGTTGCTGATATTACGTTTCAGCCATTGTGCCCTCTAGTCTTCATCAGATATGTTGATCTGGTTAACCAGCAGGGAATTTCAAACTGAACCCTTTATTTAATCTAGGGGAATAAATTGTTCTTGCTCCACTGCTCATGTCTAAAGATATCTCGTCTAGTTCTTATTTTAGTATTGCTCACCCTATTTCTGCAGAGTGCAAGTACACACTACTCAGCCCAGGATTGAACTCACAATTACTATATCCCTGAATTGCCCTGTGTACATGTAAATAATGGTAACTCCTCATTCCAGAAATTAACATACTTATATTTTTTTTAAGACAATTCAAACATTTTTTAGAAGAAATGAATTATAATAATAATAATAATAATAATAATAATAAAAAGACCATTTTTATTTTATTTGACACAACTGCGAAACTGCAAAGTATTCCAGAAATAGGAAGGGACAACTGAACACCAGGACAACTCAGGACCATAAAAACATAACTTTTTTATAACCTAAGTGATTTACTAAGGATTAAAGCATTAATTAGAGAATATTTTTGTTCAAATAAGGCATTTAAAAAGGCAGTATGTAAAATATGAACTTGTTTTTTTGTTGTTTTTTTTTTTTAATTATTTTTAACAAAGAAAACTGTAAAAAAAATTTATTTTTTAATTAAGTAAATTTACAAATAGGAAATAATTCAGTATTTTATAATATCAATTTACTTAATTAAAAAATAAATTACATTACAATTTACTTTATTAAAAATAATTAACAAATGTGTTTTATTGAATTATTTTTTATATGCCAATTTACTTAATAAAAAAATTTCTTTATGACTTAACTTAAAAACTGGTTCATATTTTATATAATGCCTTTTCAAATGTCTTATTTAAAAAAAATTTTAACTAATTAAGATTTTAATCCTTAATAAATTACTTTTATTCGGTTATAAAAAATTGTTTTTCTGGTTCCGAGTTGTCTCAGCCCTGATTTGCCCTGGCACTCAGTTGGTGGTGTTGAGTTGTCCTGCACCCTTTCAGAAAATGATTCATTTTTGATAATGTGTCACTGCAAAACAGCAATTGCAGAGTGTCCTTAACCTTCTCTGGAAAGAGAGATTTTTGAAACTAGAGGTGTCCAAGTATATTCTGAAAAATGGTCAGGAACATAAATTCTTAAAATTAGACAGTCACACTCGGTCATATGTTTCTATAGCATACTTAAAGACTTACATGTCCTTTTGCGTCCACTCAGAATCAGTTTCTTGATAGAGGTTTGGATATGAGAGGTGCGTGATAACTTTCCATTGTTTTACATCGGCGTTTAACAAAGGCCTCCATAAACTATCCGTGGACGACAGATAATTCCATTTTTTGCAGATGACAGCGATATTCGAAAGCTCCTTGACGTCAAGGTAGGAAAAAATCAATAAAATTAATTCGTCCTGAAATTAGAATATAAAAAGATATCGTATGAAAAAAGGGGAGATAATCGGAATCAAAGAAGTACAGAGTTATCTCCTTTGAATAATGGCTTTAATTTGTAGGAAATCTAAATCATCCAGAGTTTTTTTTAACATCAAAAATCCGAAAATCCGAATTCCAAACAATAAAATAAAGAAAACATGGATATGTTTGTTAAATAAATAATTTGTTTTTACAAACAAATGTACATGAATTTAAAAGGTTAAAAAGGAGTAAAAATCGTCTTTAGTTGAGTTTTAAAGTCTGAGTAGTTGGTCTGCAGAAAAAAAACTATGGTTTAGAAAAGACTTAGTAGTTGGTGCAGTCAAAGTTGTAGTTGAGAAATGACTGTCAGCAAAGATTCACTGACCATCCCTGCTGTTGTTGTTGGAGGTGATTTGTTTGAAGTTACCAACACATATTTCTTTCAGTATGTCCTGGGGTTAAGGAAAAATCTATGTAGCCATGTCTACTCTTGTGTTTGAATGGCTTGGAGACAATTGAAAGTCAAAATTTGTGGGGTTTTATGAGAAATTTTTCACAAAAGTAGGCCCAGGAAAAAATAGGGTTTTAGTTTTCTTTGATTGGTCAAATATTTCACATGGTGATGTTCATTTCTAACCAATACACACTGATTTAAACAGTGTGTGTTGCATTGTGAAATCATTTTGGTATGTTTGCAAATATTGTCTGTTATTGGGTAGAAAATAAAGTTTGGCCATGTTTGAATATGATATGTATGTGGGTATGTAATTTTGTTGGAAATAGGATTTTTTTCCTATAAATTTTCATTTTGACAGAAACTTAATGACATTAGGGGTTATGGGGTGGTACAAAAATCATTAATACCACAGTACTTTCAAAGAAATTTAAAGATACAACCACCCAAACAAAAAATTTGGTATTTTTGTAAACCTGTGTTAAAATATTTTAGTGAAACACTAACATATTTTAATTGGCTGTCATATCTGTGATCAGGAGATCAGAAAGGAGTGTGGTTAATGAGCATCAGTACAGATGCAAAGAGGTCCTAGATTGTCTGTGGACATGTTTGTCAATACCAGTTACATCTGGGATTTACCCCATTAGCAGCAGGACAGCTTGGCATGTCTAGAGACAGGCCTCTCTGCAACTGGTCATGGTCTTTGTAAGATTCCTCATGCCAATTAAAGTAATGAGAAAACCAACCATCAGCAGTTGGGAAGACAGTGTCTTGTGAAGTTGGTCCTGGGGGTATTTTGTTCCTAAAGTTGCTGTGATTTCAGAGTCAGTTTTATTTTTGTTACACCCCCCCCCAGTCTCTTTCCCCTCTCTGCCTATACCCCGTAATTGCTAGAAAAGCAATCAGTTAGGTGTTTCCCCCAACCTCAACACACTCTTGCCATACAGTACAACAATTCTCATGTCCAACATGTCTGTGTTCTAGGAATGAATCGTGCAGTTGATGTATTTGGAAAAAACCCTTTAAGCAAATAAGTTCATCTTCAGAGAAGGCACCGAGTAAGGTACCAAGTAAGGTACCAGGTTGTGTCAGTTTGGTTCTGAAATTTCAGTAAGTACACAGATAAAATGTTACTCTTTTCTGGATATTCTAGTAATGGAAATAGAGGTATGTATATTGTTGTAGTAAGAACATTCCTTGAAACTGCTTAAAATATACGATTATGATATCACTTTTTCTTTCACCTAGTTTTGCCTACACCCTTTCACAAAGAAAATGTTATTTTTTTTTTTTGTTTACTTTGAATTTGGATGTGCAGGTGGTGTAATGGACAACAGCTTGAGAAATCAGAGAGCCAAGTTCAAATTCCAGTTGGGTTCATTACATTTACTTATGCCCAAATACCCTTGAGAAAAGTATAAATCCATCTCTCCTCTCTTCAACTATGGGTTGAATAGCAGAACATCCTATAGCGTTGGGTGACAACCAGTCTACTGCAGAAAAAACGACAACCTACTGCAGGAAAATCTTCTGCCTAGTCAGACATTGATCAAAAGAGACATGATCACCCACATATGGCACTTAACGGATTTTTTTTCCTTTATTTCAATTGAAAAACAACTAAAATTAGGATAGAAAATTTTCTCATTTTAGTATATATTTTAAAATACTAAAACTGTTACCTAAAATTTAAGATATACAGTGTATCACAAAAGTGAGTACACCCCTCACATTTCTTCAAATATTTAAGTATATCTCTTCATGGGACAACAATGACAAAATGACACTTTGACACAATGAAAAGTAGCCTGTCTGCAGCATATATAACAGAGTTAATTTATTTTCCCCTCAAAATAACTCAAAATATAGCCATTAAAAGCTAAATCCCTGGCAACAAAAGTGAGTACACCCCTTAGGAAAAGTTGTCAATATTAACATACAACATGTCAACTGTCAATATTTTGTGTGGCCACCATCATTATCCAAAACTGCCTTTACTCTCCTGGGCATGGAGTTTACCAGAGCTTCACAGGTAGTCACTGTAATGCTCTTCCACTCCTCAATGACGACGTCACGGAGCTGGCGGATATTTGAGACTCTGCGCACATCCACCTTCTGCTTTAGGATGCCCCAAAGATGTTCTATTGGGTTCAAGTCTGGAGACATGCTTGGCCAGTCCATCACCTTTACCCTCAGCCTCTTCGGTAAAGCAGTGGTTGTCTTGGATGTGTGTTTGGGGTCATTGTCTTGCTGGAACACTGCTCTGCGACCCAGTTTCTGGAGGGAGGGGATCATGCTCTGCTGCAGTATTTCACAGTACATGTTGGAGTTCATGTTTCCCTCAATGAAATGTAACTCTCCAATACCTGCAGCACTCATGCAGCCCCAGACCATGAAATTCCCACCACCATGCTTGACTGTAGGCATGACACACTTATCTTTGTACTCCTCACCTGGTCGCCGCCACACGCCATCAGAACCAAATAAATTAAATTTCGTCTCATCAGACCATAGGACATGGTTCCAGTAATCTATGGGCTTTGTTGACATGTCTTCAGCAAACTGTTTGCGGGCTTTCTTGTGTATCGCCTTCAGAAGAGGCTTCCTCCTGGGGTGACAGCCATGCACACCAATTTGAGATAGTGTGCGGTGTATGGTCTGAACACTAACAGGCTGAATCCCAATCTCTTTAATTTCTGCAGCAATGCTAACAGCACTCCTACGCTGATCTTTCAAAGAAAGCATTTGGATGTGACGCTCAGCACGTGCGCTCAGCTTCTTTGGACGACATACCCGAGGCCTGTTCTGAGTGGACCCTGCTCTTTTAAAATGCTGGATATTCTTAGCCACTGTGCTGCAGCTCAGTTTCAGGGTATTGGCAATCTTCTTGTAGCCTTGGCCATCTTTATGTAGTGCAACAATACGTTTGTTAAGATCCTCAGAGAGTTCTTTGCCATGTGGTGCCATGTTGGAACTTTCAGTGACCGGTAAGAGAGAGTGTTAGAGCTGCATTACAAATTTGAATACACCTGCTCCCCATGAACACATGGGCATAGTTACACTAATGAGTCACATGACATTTTGGAGGGAAAATGAAAAGCACTACTCAATTTAGACATTTAGGGGTGTAGTTTCTTAGGGGTGTACTCACTTTTGTTGCCAGGGATTTAGCATTTAATGGCTATATTTTGAGTTATTTTGAGTGGAAAAGAAATTAACTCTGTTATATATGCTGCAGACAGACTACTTTTCATTGTGTCAAAAGGTAATTTTTTCAGTGCTGTCCCATGAAGAGATATACTTAAATATTTGAAGAAATGTGAGGGATGTACTCACTTTTGTGATACACTGTATATGCTATAATTTAATCATCAGAGAACCTTTTTTACCTGCCATCCAGATAGCTGAGGCTAAACTTCAGGGAAGTAACACTAGACCATTTTGGGCTCACATTTCAACTGATATGCAGTAGACATCTGCAACTAGAAAAGTTGGTTCAGTGTTGTGCCAGAAAATTTTCCCCGTTATATTAAGCATAATGGTGGCAGTACAAAGAAACAATGGAGATTTAAGAAATAAACAATTGTATTAACGTAAAAATACAACAAATGGTAAATTAGTGTAAATGTCTTATCAAAAGGAGATAAGTGGAATTGTAAAAGTCATCCGCAGAGGTATGCCGTAGATGGAGGCTAAGTTATAACTTACTGTGGTGACAGCCTTTGGCAAGTCGTCTTTTGGAGATGGGAGGCTGCGTTCCAATGAACAGTTTGAATCCAGGCTGTTATGCCATCTAACTGCCCCAAAAATGTACCTTTAATGGACTTTTATGTCCTTTTCTTAGGCTCATATCAGCTCCAATTTTTATTTTGTTTCTTTAGGCAGGAGTGTGTGCTATTGGATGGAAATTCTGGATTGTATATTTCTTTGTAAAAACAGAAGTTATATATAGAGTCTATGTGCAGTCTTGAGTTTCGGATTTTCTACAGCCAGTGGTGGAAAGTAATGTAGCATGAATCAGAAGTTCTTGGTTTAGGAAGAATATAAAATCCATCAGGCACATTTATAAATCTACCATTCAACCATGCAGTGAATATTGCTGCCATATCTGGTTGGGTGCTCCAGCTGTATATCTCAAGATTCTTGACAAAATTCAAAGATGGGTTTGTAATGTAATCGATCCTAACCTGGGATCTCAACTTCAGTCACATTCTCACCAATGCGATATGGATTCACTGTGCTTTTTTTACAAATATTTTCATGGCAACTGTTTTGATTAGCTTCCCTTCCCACTCCGAGTGCCTTGACTACATGAATTTAAGTATGCTACAAGATTGGCAACTGGGTTTCATCATTTTACTGTTGAACTAGCTAGATTCAACTACCACTTATATTCTAAGTTTCTTTTCTCACACTTCTTATCTGTGGAACTCCATTCTGATTTCCTGCTTCCTTGCCACATACAATCTTCAAAAATTTAAATGCAATGTCAATCACTATCTCGTCTTCCTAAACCCTGTTCTTTATTGTCCATTCCTCACTCCTTCTCATTAAAGTCTTTGCATTCTCTTTCACTTCCTGTAACCTCATGCATCCTCAGGGTATCATCACCTTGCTTGGGATGAAACAGTTAAAAAAATATTATTGAAAAATTTTATGGCATTTAAATATTTTCTTTTCTATGGATGAACGACTATATTTTAAAAAATTAACTCCTTATAACCAACAATATTCATTTTTATTCTAACTGGATGTGTGGATAATGTAACAATTATCTGCACAGAAATTGAAATAAGTGAGAGGAGTTCAAATTCCAGTCAATTCTGTTTTGTTCCCTTTCACACAAATGCCCTTGAAAAAGGCATGAATCCATCTGCCTCCAGGTATGGGTTAAATACCAGGTCAAACTTCTTTGCCTTGGGGGAGCAACCAGTAAAAGGAAATTCCAAATTCAAAAACACCCTGAAAAGAGATGGACTGTCAGGTTTTTTGCTTTAGACACACCACTGGTGCTATGGCTGCAGTACATATGATGTCCCTATAACCTTAATGAGCAATGATACTAGTGATCTGTTAATACCAATACCACAGTATCTACTTTCTTATACAAGGTGTGCATCATGCTACAAAAAATATTATATAAAGTTTTAACCACTTTAAAATAAAACCACAAAAATATACTTGACCATATTGGGAGATAAAAATGTTAGCATAGAGTGACAAGTACCAAAATCTGCCATTTTGAATTTGACCTCAACTCAGTAAAATCCTTGTAACTCAGACTACAGTCAAAAGCCCACTACAAAATTTGGTACATATCTTGCCATAAGACAGACAAGCTCATTGTCAAATTTTAAAAAGATACACTTTTTGAGAAATCAAAGGTTAAACGTGAAGGTCATGGTCAAATTATCTTACTTGACCTTTTAACAAAAAATATACAGATCACCTTTTAGATCTATCCAAGTATTTTAAAATGGTATATAATTTATCTTTGCAGGTGAAAAAAAAAAAAACAACTAAACGTAACTATTTTCCAAAATTCACCTTTCTAGCAAAGGTCAAAGGTCATATCTTGGGAACCCTTTGACCTAGTGATGTAAAATAGGTACCATTCATATCATGAAGTTCTATAAGTGTATCAAATTTGAAAACAATCTGTGTTGGTGATGCAATGGGAAAGTGACTGAAGTCAAGATTCCAGGTCATGATCAATTACATTACAGACCCCTCTTTGGATTTTGTCAAGAATTTTGAAATATATAGCAGGAGCACCAGACCAGATATGGCAGCGATAATCAATGCACAAAAAAATGGTAAATTTATAAATGCACAAGATGGATTCTGTCAAGAAAAACTGTCTGGTACAAAACACTGAACTAACATTCCTAACAGTAGACCTAGCAATTGATTCAATATAATCTTTTCACTTCAAGCCTGTGAAAAATATGTGTTGTAGAGTAGAATTCTTCCTACTTTTCCCTACTACTGTGCCAATGGACTACTCCTACTTATAAATATGACAAGTAGCCACATTAGAGTGGGATTTGAGTAGTTGATTTACTCAAGTTTTTCTATTCTATGTATATTTAATAACCACTTCTTTGTTTTTCCTACCTAGTCTTTTGTTTCTTTGTTACTCTCTCTAACTATGGCTTTAATAATTCTCAGCTATTTTGAACAAAGACAACATGAGGCCGAGAAGGCACAATGAGTTGCTTGTTCACTGGAGGTTTTTTATTTTATTTCTGTAGTATTCATAAATTTATTCGAGAATGAACAATATAAATGAGCAGTTGTAACATACTGTAGTTTATTCGAATGCTGAATAAGGAATAGAGGAATGAATGAATGCAAGATCAGATAGCTGCAAAAATAAAAAAAATAAAAAAATAAAAAAAATACATTGCACTTTCAAATAATATAATAAATTTGCATAACCACCAATAATTTGCACTCTCTGCCCTGCATCTTGCGCCAATGGTTAAGTTTCAATTTTATCTCTATAAAAGGCAGGATGTGTGTGTGTGTGTGTGTGTGTGTGTGTGTGTGTGTGTGTGTGTAACGAATGCATAGCCGCAATTTTTGACGGATTTGCACCAAAATGCTTCTACAGCAGTTTTCATGTAGTTTGCGGCCATTTTCTACTAGCCAGAGTGAGAGCCAATAGCTGGCTGCCACGAATAGGCAGGAAGATTCTATTGGCCAGCGTGAGAGCAAACAGCTGACTGACACGAATGTTAACTAGCATGCAAAAAAAAAAAAAAAAAAAATCGATAGCTGCATTCGTCACAAGTGGGAAAAATTTAAATCTGCATGGCACTTTACTCCAATTGGCTCATTCGCTTGCTTAAACTCAACGTTGATTCTGATTCCGCAGAACTGGGTTGGATGTGAAAAAGTATTTGTTGTTAACATTCTTTTTTCATTCGGTTTTTCCAGTTACAAGTCCTTTTTTAAAGCTGATCATTTTGTGTTCATTTTGTTTAGTTCTTTTTTTGTAACAGATTTAATGTTTAGTATAGAGCTTAGAAAAAATTTGCAGTGAGAGATAGGCAAGAAGTAAGGCATGTAGCAACATCAGCATGGCAAAGGGCACTCCTTTAAAGGCAAGGAAAGGCAAAAATATTTTAAATCAAGTGATAGCGATTGCTGTACAAAGTCGTACAATTTTTTAAATCAAGCACGGGCAACACCGGGCCATGCTGCTAGTACCATAATATAAGCAAAGTGATATTGCCACTAAAAAACAGAGTTATTGTTAGTGAAAGAAAAGGAAAAGGCTTTAGAAAGAACTGAAAACCCAATCCTAAACAGTAAACAACGTAGAATCCACTACTCTTGTTCAAAAGACCAGGGAGGCATGTGAACCGAGCAATAGGCAAACCTATCTGCTTTTACTACTTGAATTTATAGTTAAACACTGGTCAAGTACATGCTTGTCTCTAAAATGGTCAGGTACGTGTTAGCCTCTAAACACTAGTCGGATACATGCTTGTCTCTAAACACTGGTCAGGTAAATACTTGTGTCTATAATACTGTTCAGAAACAGGCTGATGTCTATAAGAAAACATTGATCAGGCATATGCTGATGTCTATAAGAAAACACTTGACAAAAACTGGGTATTTACTCTGTCTCTCCACTAAGACAAGTTGTGACAGAATGTCAGATTTTAAAGTGGGGGACCTGAGCACATACACCTGGGCTAGGAACAAAAATTGCGCTGGCCTCGGTGAGGACCAATCCCTCTGTCTGGTACAATGAGAAGGTGAGAGGCAACTGTTCGACAGGGCTTGGCACCTTTCAGTATAATTTTCCCCAGTTGAACTCTGCCCAAAGACAGAGACAGACACAACTGAGAGATGATAAATAGAAATACAAACTTCTCAAGGAATTTAGACACCTGCAGACAAACACTGGCCGAGTAGATGATAGTGCCTACAAGCAAATGCTGGCCAGGTATATGCCTGTGTCTATGGGCAAACACTGGTCGGGTATATACCTGTGTCTATGGGCAACAAACAAACCAAAAACATTCCAAGATATTGATGAATTCCTCAAATCCAATGCTTGACTACAGGCTCGGGCATAGACCCGGACTAATGCTTGACTCCACGATCGGGGCATAGACCCGGACTAATGCTTGACTCCACGATCGGGGCATAGACCCGGACTAATGCTTGACTCCACGATCGGGGCATAGACCCGGACTAATGCTTGACTCCACGATCGGGGCATAGACCCGGACTAATGCTTGACTCCACGATCGGGGCATAGACCCGGACTAATGCTTGACTCCACGATCGGGGCATAGACCCGGACTAATGCTTGACTCCACGATCGGGGCATAGACCCGGACTAATGCTTGACTCCACGATCGGGGCATAGACCCGGACTAATGCTTGACTCCACGATCGGGGCATAGACCCGGACTAATGCTTGACTCCACGATCGGGGCATAGACCCGGACTAATGCTTGACTCCACGATCGGGGCATAGACCCGGACTAATGCTTGACTCCACGATCGGGGCATAGACCCGGACTAATGCTTGACTCCACGATCGGGGCATAGACCCGGACTAATGCTTGACTCCACGATCGGGGCATAGACCCGGACTAATGCTTGACTCCACGATCGGGGCATAGACCCGGACTAATGCTTGACTCCACGATCGGGGCATAGACCCGGACTAATGCTTGACTCCACGATCGGGGCATAGACCCGGACTAATGCTTGACTCCACGATCGGGGCATAGACCCGGACTAATGCTCGACTCCACGATCGGGGCATAGACCCGGACTAATGCTCGACTCCACGATCGGGGCATAGACCCGGACTAATGCTCGACTCCACGATCGGGGCATAGACCCGGACTAATGCTCGACCCTAGGCTCGGGCATAGACACGGACTAATGCTTGACTACAGGCTCGGGCATAGACACGGACTAATGCTTGACTACAGGCTCGGGCATAGACACGGACTAATGCTTGACTACAGGCTCGGGCATAGACACGGACTAATGCTTGACTACAGGCTCGGGCATAGACACGGACTAATGCTTGACTACAGGCTCGGGCATAGACACGGACTAATGCTTGACTACAGGCTCGGGCATAGACACGGACTAATGCTTGACTACAGGCTCGGGCATAGACACGGATTAATGCTTGACTACAGGCTCGGGCATAGACCCGGACTAATGCTTGACCCTAGACTCGGGTATAGACCCGGACTAATGCTTGACTACAGGCTCGGGTATAGATACGGACTAATGCTTGACTACAGACAAGTATAGACCCAACTAATTCTTAACAGACTCAGATATAGACCCAACTAATGCTCAACTACAAACTCAGGTATATACCCGACCAAAGCTTGACTATAGACTCAGGTATGCTTGTCTACAGATTCAAGTATAATAAAAAACACCAACATGTGTTGTTATATCAGAAATTCCTCCAACCCAAACCAAATTGTTACAGGTCATAGAAATCAAATGTTCATGCAGCAGGACATGAAAACATGAATCAAACAAAATAAGGCATGCTGGTTAGTCTAAAATAGAAAAGTTGAAATATTTCAATTGGATTTTACTAAACTTTCCAAAGATGTCATAAACAGAACTAAATTCCTGTATGTTTTTCTGGTCATGAAATCTGTTTCCTTTCCTCTCACCAGTCCTCAGATGTGACCATCACACATATGAAAGATTTGGTCATTATTTCCATTTTAATGTTTTAAATGGATAAGAATGTTTTCATGTTGCAACATCAGAAGAAAAGTTTAAGAGAAAATCCTGACTATTCTTAACAAAGCAGAAGGAGAAACAAAAATTGTTTTAACACAGACTGTATCATCTTCAGCAAGATGGCCAGCCCAAGATTTGACCTATGAATTGGAGATGTCAAAATGTAGCAAGTACAGAAATTAAACTATAGATGGAAACATGCACTGAAACAACAGAAGATGCCTTCCAAAAGTTAAAGAAAGTATGAAAAAACAGGAAAATCTCATTAGAGGAATTCTGAATTCATACCAGCCTGTCAGGCTATCAAGACAAATCACTGTTACTATGGCTGCTGTAGCTATTGTACCCCTACAACCCTAATGGGTTACAGGACTTGTGATCATGACAGAATCATTTTTATTCCTAATTCTTTTTCAGCAATAAAATCCACTACTACTAAAAAAGGAAAGCATCAGTCAAGTTAATCATTTCATCAAACACAGATTAGAGATGCACATACACTATATATGCACTTTATTATATCAACAATTTTTATAAAATCCATACATAAAGAATCTAAGATCTGTCTACCTACTACTAGAACCAGTGTAACTTAAACTTCCTTCACCCTCACACAAAACATCCCCAAATAAACATGCAGACAACCACCAAACATATAAAATATAAAAATAAATGCCTATGAGATGCACACATGCACATAAATGAATACACATTATCATCCAAATCCTGCATAGGCAAACTAGAATTATGATACAGATATAGACATGAATTATACACACGAATGCTGCTTGACAGGACAGATGCACATGACGTCTGTTTAGCCATTGAAAAGCAAACAGCACAAAAAATACCAGAATTTTCATTTCTCCTCCATATTTCATTTTCTGATGAAGATTTGATAAAAGCGAAACATGTTAAATTTATAAACATTTCCTATTTGTTCCTCATCCTGTTATATATATATATATATATATATATATATATATATATATATATAAGAATATATAATATCATACATTGGGTGCCTGTCTTAATAAAATAGTGCTTGATGTAAAATAACAATAAAATTTATATATGTAAATATGTAATTTATTACATATTTACATATATCAATTTTTTCGCCCTCACTGGTAGCATAACTAAGTAACATGCACAATGCAATCTTAGGTACCAAGTTAAGACTGACCATTACATAATTTAAATTTTTGATATACAGGGTGAGGTAAAAGTCATGCACCATAGGGATAATTTATTAAAACTATAATTACACATGATTATTTTATTTACTTGTTATTTAATTGTTCTATATGCCGATCAAAATGTCTCCCTCCTTTTTCAAAACATATTTCAATTCTGTGCCTGCATGATTCATTAACATGTCAGAGAGTTTCCGCTGTCATTTTACAGCATTCATATTTAATTCTTTCTTTTAAGTTCTTCAATATTACTTGGGCATGACTGATAAACAACTGATTTCAAATGGCCCCCACAGAAAAAAAAATCCAAGGGTGTGAGGTCTGGTTACCTTGGTGGTCACTCAACAGAACCTATCAAAACAAATTAAACATTTAAAACATGATTAATTAATTAACCCCTATGGTGTGCAAATTTTGACACCCTGTATATATACAGGACTATTGTAATACTGGAGCAGTCCATAGTATTTGTGGAGGTTGTTTAAAAAAAATTTATTTAAAATAAACATAAATAAATGAGAAAAGTGTAAAAACAGATCCATACAACTTATCTACTCAAGCTACAAAGAAGTTAAATATAAATATACACATTTAAGTAATTATAAAAATAACACAAAAGTACACTAAAATATCACAGCACATCTACTTGTATAAATTATATAGATATATATGAGTAAACACATTTATTTACTAGATTATGTATCTATTTACATATCACCATGTTTAATGAAATGTTCACTTGCAAAAAAAAAAAAAAAAAAAAAAAAAAAAAAAAAAAAATTTTTTACATATACATATATATATATGTATACACACACACACACTGCATATACATATATAAATTTATATGAGTAATTCTTTTCCTTATTTATATTGCTCTGTATATAAATTTATACAGTGAGCTCTCATCATGGAGTTAACTTTTTAATATTTTTATATTGAAAAGACCGTATCATTGGAATAATCCCTACCACCTACAGATTTGGTGTTATATATGGGGTGGGGAGCAGTACCAAACTCCAAGACATTATATTGTTTAATACCATGGTGGCATATATTAAACATCTGAAAGTATTTTGGTATATGTGTACTAAAATTTGACACATTTTTAATTTCTATTGTTTATTAAAGGAACTAAATCCAATATAAACAATAAAATAAAATTTCTAGGCAAGATGATGGTATCATGAAATTAGTTTGATAGTACTATGGTATTCATGATGTGTTAGCGCTTGATACCACCTCCCCCTCTCCAATACATATACTTTTGATCTGGAGATCATAATGAGGTATGAAACTGTCGGTGGCAACATTGTCTATAATCTATAAATGTTCTATCTCTGATACTGAGTATTCTTCCCTCATAAATATAGCAAATTTTAAACAATTTATATACACTTTTATACACTTATCCTAGAACTATACTGCTACATTAAACCCAGAAATTTGTTTTGTTTTGTTTTTTTTTGCAAAAACAAAAAAAAAAAAAAAAAAAAAAAAAAAAAGGTTCTATGCTAACGATTTCTTCTCTCACTTTTCTTGCCAGTGGAACTCTTTCCTAGCCTCTTGCTTTTCAGTCAATTTTTAAATGCAATATTAATCAGTATTTTCTTTTTTTTTTTTTAAATCCTGCTCTTTTATTGTTCTCTCTCCTTAATGTTTTTTTCTTTTTCTCCTTTGACACTCAGTAACTCCCTTGTGTCTTAGTGGCTTTATTGCCCTGCTCAGAATGAAATAATTAAAAAAAGAAAGCATCTTCAACAAAGCCTTCAATAAATGACTGCCTTGAGGTCAGTGATTATTTCAGCAAAATGCATGAGTAATATGCCTTGATGTTGCCAATCCCAAAAGGGGAAGTGCCGAGGAGGCTTGGGCAATTTTTGCACAGTATTGCTATTAAACCCACTTTAAACCTTGACCTTGTGTCACATTCAGTAACGACATGTATGCAGTGAAAAATAAACTCCATGATGTTACCAAGCTTTGCTAGTTCTACATTACTGTGTAAGAATGCCAAATCCATATCAATACAACCTCTGCCCAAGCTTAGAATCTTTTTTATATCAGTTCTTTTGAAACATGGGCAAATTACTCAAAATTATGTCAAAGTGATTTATGTACGAGTACTAATACACTCTGACATAGAGATTAAAATTTTTCCTAACAATTTCAATGGAGAGCTGCAGACTTGCTTCACAGAGGTTGGACTTGACTCTCTGAATTGACCACAGAGAATTGAACACGTTTTTGCCAAACTTTGTAGTAATAATTAAAATGTTTTCATCAAGCAAATGATAATGTTCAGATCAGTCACTGGAAAAATTTTTTAAGAAAACAAGGACTGTCTTTCAGCTTAACATTATATGATGAATTTTCTGTGGTAGCCGGAGTGACCAAGATGCAATTATTGCCATTTCCAAAGACCTTCAACTACTGAACACACAAGATTATGTGGCCTTTTCCAGAAACAGTGAACATGTTCCACTCAGCATAGTTGCAATATAAACTGCAGATTGGCTCTGTGTGTGTTGAAGAAATACAAAAGTGCCTGAGCAGGTGTCATCAACAGGGATCAATCTTAGTAGATTGCCTAGTCTCTTAAAACAGCCAGATACCTACTACATATAGAAATTTCTAATCTAGATCTCATAAAAAAAAAAAAAACAAAAAAAAAAAACCAACACAAAATGAAACTTTGCTGAATCCTAAATATAACCTGAAGAAGTGTGTTCTGTCTCCGGTTACTTCCAATTTTGATGAACTGGTACATAAAACAAAACTGAGGCATTTTTCTCATATCGCTGAATGATCAAATATTCATATTAAATGATTTGTTTTTAATGGCTGTAAAAAAAAAAAAAAAAAAATTGCGCAAAATGCACTTTTTGATGAGTATCTTTGTGTAAATGAGTAAAAAGACTTAGAAGCTTCTACTATGTTTTTTTTTTTTTTTAAAGCATTTGACCCCAAGCAAGGCAAGAGTGCCACTAGCATACAAGGGGTTACAGAGAGTGAAAGTAAGAGTAAAGAGGGGTGTTTGAGGAAAGGATAAAGAGAAGGACATAGATCAAGATCAAGGCATCAGAAAATGTCAATTGACATTACATTTAAATTTTTGAAGATTATAGTTATCAGGGAAGCAAGTAAGAGGAAGGAAGTTCTACTGTCAGGAAGTGCAAGAGAAGAAGCTGTTGGAGTAGAAATTAAATTTAACTGTTTCGACAGTAAAAGGGTGGGACCAAGATGCCAACCTTAGTATCATGCTTAAATTCGTGCATCAGTAAAAATAGCTCATCAAAGCAGTTGCCATGAAAATATTTGTAGAAAAGACAGAGGGAAGCCACATCGCATCTGTGAGAAACTGACTGGAGTCAAGATGCCAGGTCAGGACCTATTACAGTGCATATTCATCTTTGGATTTTGTCGAGAACATAGAGATGAACAGCGAGGGCACCAGACCATATATGTCAACATAATTCAATGCAAGGATGAAAGGTAGTGTTGCAGATTTGAAAGAAGGACACAGACGGGAAAAACCTTCTGGGGCAACACAGAGAACCAACTTTCCTTGCTCTTGATAAAAGCCAAAGAAGAATCCGCAATGTTATCAGCCCTGACCTGGCATCTCAGCTTCAGTCACTTTCCCCACCAATGTAATGTAGCTTCCCTGTGCCTTTTCTATAAATATTTTCATGGTAATTGTTATGATGAACTTTCCTTTTATATACCTAGACTTTATGAATTTCAGCACAATACTAGCTTGGCAGCTAGGTTTCATCATTTTACAGTTGAAATGGCCAGATGTAGCCGTAAGTTCTATGCTAACAGTTTCTTCTCTCGTACTAATCACTTGTGGAACTCTCTTCCGGTTTCTTGCTTTCCAATCAACTTTGTCAAAGATTTAAATGCTATGTCATTCATTATCTACTGGCTTCCTTAATTTTCAGTTCTTTTTTGTTGTTGCTCCTTAATAGTGTTTTTTTTTTCTTATACTTTGGGGCAAGGAGTGGCATGTTAATTTTAATGCCTCAAAAACGAAACTGCTCTCTTTTAATTATCTGAGAGAGCCCTTTTTACTATCCTTCAGCATGGCTAATGCTAACCTCCAAGAGAGGTACTCATTGCACCTTCTCAGACTAACCTTTTCAGCTGACATGAAGAGGAAAGAGTATAATGAATCAATTGCTAAGTCCACAGTTAAGAACATTGGTTCACTATGCCATGCCAGACAATTTGCCTTTGTTTTGAATGTTGCTACCACATCTGGTCTGGTGATCCTGCTATATATTTGGAGATTCTTGATAAAATCGAAAGAATCTGCAATGTTATTGACCTGACCAGGCATCTCGGCTTCAGTCACTTTCCCACCACCATAATATAGCTTCCCTGTGCCTTTTCTATAAATACTTTCATGGTAATTGTTCTGATGAACTTTCCACTTAAGTTCATAAAGTCTAGGTACTAGACTTTATGAACTTAAGCACAGTACTAGATTGGTAGAAAGGTCTTATCACTTTACAACTGAATTGGCTAAATGTTCTATGCAAACAGTTTCTTCTATCAGACTTCTTGCTTGTGGAACTCTCTTCTGGTTTCTTGTTTCTCAGTCAACTTTGATCTTCAAAGATTTAAATGCAATGTCAATTGTTATCTTCTGTCTTTTTAATTCTTTTTCTTATTGTCCTCTCACCTTAATAGTAGTTTTTCTCATATTCTCGAACACTCAGTCACCCCTTGCCTTGCTTAGGATGAGATGAATGAAAACACACACACACAGGCCAGTAGACAAAAATTATACTGTTTAAAAACAGAAATGTCGATCCAAACATGTGTATACACTTATACAAATTAATTACACAAGTTTACTCATTCCATAAAGAAAATTCTAGTATTTTTTCTATGCAGTTAACTCAACTGTCACAGTTAAGGATGAATTTTGCTCTCCGAGTCATTAAAACTATCCAAAGAAAGCTAACTTGAGACAAAAGAAATACAAAGCACTATATCAGTGTTAGCAACCTGGTTTCCCCTACTTATTAATGTGTTCGCTGTTAATACAAAGGATTTTTTTTTTTTTTTTTTTTTATTGATGCCGACTAATGCTTCCTGTTAAAGAAGGACACATTATCTCAAACAGGAGAGATGAGGATGCGTAAACGATAAATACAGTCACGGTGTTGTATACTGAGTTGTTTTTTTTTAAATAATAAATCTTTTAGTTTTATCGCAAGTATGTATTTAATTTTTAACATTTAGATTTTTGTAGAAATTTAAAAACTGAAGCATTGATTTTTATAAAAATGAAAATATTATAAAAAGCCGAAGTTTTAAAAATAAAATTTTTGTTTTTAAAACTTCCGCTTTTTTGTTCGATTATTTTATTTCAGCTTTCTTTTTTTTTTTTTACTTTTAAAGTTTATGCCCGTCATATTTTTATTTTTTAATGTTTGAGCTTTTGATTTGTTTTGTTTAAAAAACGCTTTCAACTGTTATAAAAATAAAATGAATGCTTATAATTTTTTTTTTCAAGTCAAAAATATTACTGATATAAAATTAAAAATATTTTTAAAAAAGATCTATTTTTATTTTAACTATTTTTATCAGTTTTTAATCGCCCGAAGTTCGGACGAAACATACGAATTCAAGCAAAAAAATAAATAAATAAATAAATAAAGATTAAGAATAGAATTAAAAATTAATAAAACGTCAATGTAAAAAGATGAAGATTATTCTGGTTTAAAAAAAAACAAAAAAAACATTTAGTGTGTGTTTTTTTTTTGGAGGGGGGGTTGACTTAAGAAAAATGTACAAGTTAGCATTCAACTTTTGTTTGCTTCAGCTTTTGGGGTCTAAAAATATTTTACACGCAATCAATGTTACCACCAAACCACAAGTAAATGGGTGGAGCTACAAATCCTAAAATTTTACCTAGACATCAAAAAATGTCCTAACTGACCATGTTTTTTCTTAATTATTCAAAAGATGGGTCCACGGTCCCGCCCGAAAGACGAATGTTAGTGTTACTAGACAGAGTTTAGTGCTAGGTAAATTCTTTTGTACGCCTAACTTTAGTAATTAGTTTTATCCCGATGTGATGTTTTATTTATTCTAATTTGATCATTAATAAATAAAAGGTTTTTCTTAATAAATTTGATTGGACGACGTAGACGAATGTTTTTATTTTCCTTTAAAACAGGACGGAGGAAAGAAGCTTATCTACCTAAAAAGTACCTAAAGGTTTTTTTTGTTTTTTTAAATAGTTTTCTTCCGGTTCTCTGTGGAAACAAGTTTAAATATCTTTCCTGTTTACAGTTTTTTGTTTTTTTTAAATAAAAAAAGAGAGAGGAGACAAGAAAGGCAAACATTCGGTTTGGTATCAGTGCTTGTGCACTGGATTTAAAATTCTCTTCGTTTTTCACCAGAAAAATAATCATTACAAAGTAAAAAAAAAATAAATAAAAATAGGTTATCAGTTTTGAATTAAATTTAAATAATAAATAAATAACGCGGGAAAGATTGCTATTGATTTGGTTGATCATCAAAGACCGATTTGTTGTTTAGTTTGAATTTTTCTCCTACACGTTTTCACTCTCTTCTTTCTTTCCAACAACAACAACAGGGTTGTCCTCTTTTTTTTCTTTTTAAGTGTGAAGGATAAAAAATAGAGATGTGATGAAAAACAAGATGGATTTGACTTCAAAAATAAATAATAAAGAAGAGATCAACAAATAATACTTTTTTTTTTAAAAGAAAAAAAAAAAAAAAAAAAAAAAAAAAAAACTAATTTTACACTGAAAAAAAATAACTTGTCGGTGATAAGTCATCAGACCAATTTGTCATTATTCAAATAATAAAAAGAAGTTGATTATAAAAAAATAAAATAAAAAGAGAAAAAGTTAACAGGTGAACTAAACGCCTATCTTTTTCTATCACGCACTTTCCCTCAACAACAGCAACTGAGTGAGTCACACTGTCACAAAATCAACGATCTCGCTTCATTCTGTCTGTCTTAAAATGAAATGAAACTTACCGGTAAAGAGTCAAAATTCGACGTAGGGCAAGAAGAATCCATATCAACATGAAATAAGTCAATAACTGTAGATGACACCGTCGGGTTCCACCGACCCTCCAAATCTACGTTGAAGTCTCGGGCCCTTCCTCTGCCTTCCTCAGGGTGTACAACGCTAGCAGAAATAGTACCGATTATTTTTCCTTTAGCGTCACGATCCGAAGTAGGTTGTATTCGCATACAACTATCAGCGGCCACTCCCAGGTTTTCTGGGTGTACAGAGTTATCGTGATTAATATACAAATTATTATTGTGAAAAGTGTTCCTAGTGCCGTTGCCGTCAGAAATAGATGACCTCTTAAGAAAATGTTGAAGCCCTCCAAACCCCACATAAAGGTTATCTGTTCTGGTTAATTTTTTATAAAGACCGATAAGATGTTCGATGTTATTTGGCTGGGCAGCCTCCTCGACGGAAACTGAAAACTGGTTTGTTGTTTTTGTGAGTGTTGGGGTTCGATCTTCGATTGGGAGGAGGATGAACGGGGTTGCTATTGGAGACACGGAAAACAATGATGATTCCATGCCGGAATTCTACGGAATTTAAAATTAAAACTTTGTTATTTACGGGGAAAATATTGAAGAAAAATTGTCGCTCAGATGAATTTTTAAAAAGAAATTTATTTTCTATAGGGCGATTAATTATTCATACCACGTAAATATCGCAAATTTTTCAAATGTATTTTAAATTTTTGTTATATGCTTGTTTACAGCGGTGTGTAATTAAAAAGCAATTTTAATTTTAAAATGAATGGTTACGAATTTTCTTTTTTTATAGAAAAACAAACGTATTGAGTCACAATACGCGTTCCATTTTTTTTTAAATTAGTGCTAAGTGCTTAGAAAAAAATGTTTAAAAAAATCTAAGGAAAATTCTAAGAAGTAATTCAGATGAAGTTAAGAAAGAAAATGAACTTCCTTCTTTAGTTTAAAAGCCACAATTTAAAAAGAAAAACATATTTTATACAGTGAAAAATTAATAAAAAATTAAAGATTTTCGAACTCTAGTCTAGTGTAATTGAATTAATTCTCAAGTAAAGATGATAGAAAGATAAAAATAAAACGTGAAAATAATTCGTTGCCGTTTGTGTTGCTCGAAAGAAAGAAGGTTGGAAGAAAAAAACGTGGTATGAATGAAAAATAGTGTAGAAAACTCGCTGTCCCTGTTTTCTCATCAGCAGCCGTGATACCCAAACAACTGGGTAAACACAGAATATGAATTGACTTTTAAAGAAAAAGTAAGTGGGATCGTCAATTGAACAACGTGGAAGAAAATGAATCACATTCCGACCAACTTGTGACGTCAGAACAGCGTTCCCGCGTGGAACTTTGCAATAAATTCGCTCGCTTAGTTATGCCTTATTCGTTGTTTACAATCCACATTGAATGTTTTTTTACACGTACAATGAGAAGCATGTTTTTATAATGCATTTTTGTTTTAAAACTAAAATAAATCTGTAATGCTTATGTAGTGATTAAATGTTTGTGGCGTTGTATTAAAAGAAAAAAAAAAAAAGCAAACTTTGTTATTTTTATTTTTATAACGTTTCGACCGTCGTGTATTCCGGCTCTTCGTCTGAAACGTTATTTAATTATTTATCGCGTAATAAAAACAAAGATGAGGACATTAGTTCAACTGTAAATAAATAATGATTGATAACTCATAGTCATAATTCCAAAAATTCAGTCAGACAGAAAAAAAGCAAGCTGTTTAAAAAAATTTATTAAATTTGCTACGTAGAGATTTTTGTTTTTTTTAGCTAAGCTAGACGAATGCGAAAAATGATTTTTATTTTAAAAAAATGAAGTTTCGTATTTTTATTATTTATCGAAGTACAGAATAATTGATATATTTTATTTTAATGTTCATTAGAACTCGTTAGATTTTCATTTTCCAAATAAACAGATTCCAGACACGGGAAGGAATATAATAATAGTGTTATTTCCAAAAAATTACACTGAAAATAATTGTCTTAGCAAAATAGATTTTTATAAACTTTTCATTAAACTCAGAACCTTAGGCTTTTTATTATTGTTAAATATTTTTGACCGACAAATCAATAGTGACCAAAAAAAAATGGTTCTAGAGAAGTTAAAAAAACTATCCACCTCCTTCATCTTCTTTTTGACACGTGGTGAAACATTAAAAACTTAAAATAAAAAGTATCAAATAATTTTTTTTAATACATCCGTGTTTTTTGTTCTTCTTTTAAAAGTATCATTAGTTGTAGTTATCTTTGGTACTCCTAACTACTAAGGTTAGCAAAGGTTTCCGTTGAGGATCGAACTTTGTGAAAAATGAACCAAAATCGTTGGTCCATGGCGACATTTTTAAAGCTCCGTATTAAAAAAAAGAAACATCTTTCTATCGCTTTCTGGGGCATTTTAGAGAGTATTATTTGCTGAATAAGCCGATCAAACAATAAACTTTAACTACAATTTATTACTTTGTACTTTTACTGTAATTGAAATTGTAGTAAAACTACATTTTTAATTGAACAGTCAATTAATTCTACAAACAAAAGGGCATAATGAACAAAAAGACTGGGATACTTCGATGTGATGTACCGTGTACGTCATCATGGTTTGCAAATTTGTCTCGCTACACATCATTTACGAATGAGTCATGAGTTCGATCTACATTGGGTGCCCTATACTTGCGCTCTTGTGTCACATCTAAGGCACATTTCGACGTGAATCGTCTCTGGGTGTTGTATCCTTGCGATATTGTGCAAAGCAAGCACGCTTAGTAAATGATTATTTCAAGAAAAAAAAGGTTGATCATTCTGTTCTCGTGGCTAACGCTTTTTAAAATTTAAGACAAGCACAATAAAGTGCTCAATTTTTAAAAAATAGAAAATTACTATTTACTTTATAGCATTAAAAATTGGCGGAATTCTACCGTTTAGGAGGTACTGACAATTTTAGTTGGGTCCCGGTTACCCCGGTCACTTGGGCATTAATCGAAGTCACTAATCAAGGGCAACCGGGACTCAACTAAAAAAATTGTTAAAATAAAATAAAAATAAAATAAAATTGTCGGACTTTGTCCATTTCTTCTCCTAAAACTAAACAGTAGATTTCCGCTAATTTTTAAATTAATGTTATTGTTATTTATGAAATAATCAGGCAGTCAGTTTTTTTTTTGCAACAGGAATGATACTTTTTTTTTTTTTTTTAAATTTGTTACTGGAGCATTAGTGTAATAATTGGGACCAGTAAACTTTCACACAGTTGAGTAATCGAGGGTAACCGGGACCCAACTAAAAAATTAATAATTGTCAATATCTCCTAACCTAACGGCAGATTTCCACCAATTTTTAAAATAAATAAATGCTAATTTTTTTTTTTTTTGAATAATCAGGCGATTTTACACCAGGAATAGTATATATATTTCTGTTAAATTTGTCATCTGCAAATTTACCTTTTGTAATTTTGTTTTATAGTCACTCAACTGTGTGCGTATGTATTTTAGCGAACTGTCGCAGAAGCAAATAAACTTAAAACTACTTAAACTACTATTTATTTGTATACAAAAGTGGACCCGCGCACGCATATGTACGGGAGGATAGTGTTTTGAAAGCGTTTCTTTCTTTTCTTTACTTTTAGTTTTCACAATGGTATCTGTTTCTTTTAAAATTAAATAAATATTGTTATTTTTTACTGTGTACTAGTGTTTTTTTATGCAAAAATTGTAAAGTTTAAAAATTAAGGATTTTTTAAGAGTATTATTTTTGTTAAATTACGCAAGCTTGTCCACTTTTAAATCTCCACATGAACGAATGTATAAAATAAATTCGAAGTTCCATCAATAATTAGAAAAAAATTAATACCACTTTTTTTAATAATTTAAAAATGCCATCTTCCTTCAGAAGGCGATTATGGCTCTACATATTCCTTTTCTTATCTGTGATTTACCATGGCTTCTTGGGAAATGTAAGGGAATGTTTTCCCGTTGTCTTCTCCACGGTTTTGATTTCAGATTAGTCCTCTCCTCTTCCTAGATTGTCTGCTACCCAAAGCTAGAGTGGTTCAGACTACCCTGGTATTTAATTTTAAAGGTAAGCTACAGCTGGTGGAGAAATTGAAGAAAATATGTATTCATGGGATTTTCGGAAAAAAAAAGTGAACGCAACAGACTAGGCTGAAAATCTGAAATCGGTTCGATAACCGTCACGCTACCCGCACGCACATATTCGACTTGAAACATATTCGTTGTATTCTATACTGTGCTATACTATGCAGAACTCAGGGGGAGATAAGCGAATTCAGCAGAGGGCGCCACTAGTAGAATCGGAGCTGGAAACAAGCAAGAAGCGGCATGGTAAATGGACAAATAATGTTTTCTCTACTTCTTTTGTCGTTTGCAGCTATCTAATACCATATTCCTTGGTTTAATTTTGCAAAATCACTCTCCTTGCTTGTCTCTTTTAATTACGTTCATGCTATTATATAACTTGAAAAGTCGTTTGTTCATTCATGTTTTCGTAATCAGTTACTAAGTCGGTCTGCCGACAAAATGAAAGCATGATGTATCTTTATTTCGATGTGGCTAATGTCTTAACTGTAATTTATATAAACCGGTATATGATGAATTGATTTTTTTTCCTCAGTTTAACTTCTCAAATTTTAAAAATTGCTAGATCGTTTTTTATCCTTTTTTTAAAAAAACGTTTGTTTAGTGGTCTGGTCTTTGTTTGTTAGCCATGGAAGAAGACGAAAGAGACAATATCAATTTTTCCTACCCTTCATCAATAGGTAACCTTAACCAGGTCTTTATTTGCTCAGAAGAAGGCTGTAATAGTCGATTTTCAAAGAGATCCTATCTAGAACAGCACATGTGTATTCACACGAGCGAACGGCCATTCGTTTGTCCGAACGAGAACTGCAACAAAAGTTACAAACGAAAAGACCACCTCAACCGTCATACGAAGCAGTGTCCATCATCACACCCTGGTGAACTTGCTTTGTCCTCTTGCGCAGTTGAAGGCAGTGAACAGAAGCTCATAAACAGTGATTATCTATCTAAACAAATTCGTACATTGCACGTAACGAAAAAGAGAACATTTCCTTGTCCTATTGATGGCTGTTCACAGATCTTTAAAAAACACCAAGAACTCAAGGCCCACGAATTTGATCACACCCAAAAAAACCCTTTCGAGTGTCCTCACCCTGGCTGTGAAATGTCTTTCCGATGGATGAATCGTCTCAAGCGACACATGAAAATCCACAAAGGCTACAGCTGCCCTGAGTGCGAAGAGAAATTTGAAAAGTGGACTCTCTTACTTAAACACAAGACTTCTGCCCATCAGGTGCAACAAATTTGTGCTGTGTGCAAAAAAACCTTCTCACATCGACATCGGTTAAAGGTACACATGAAGATCCACTCTGAAGAGAGAGAAGTGTTTGAATGTCCACGAGAGGGCTGTGTACGGTATTATTCAGAAAAACGAAACTTGGATGCCCATATTAGATCATACCATGATGGTCGGCGTTTTCCATGTATGCATGAAAGCTGTAACCAAACATTTGCTTTCAAACACAAAATGCTTGAACACCTTAAGTCACACTCGATCACAGGAAAGTTTAAAAAGAAATTTCCTAAAAAGGGTCATCGAAAAAAGAATGTTGTTTCACTGTTAACTGGTATTAAAAATGAGGCAGTTGTGAAAGAATCTTTAGATAGTGATGCGTTACTGCCTTTGTCTTCAAACACAACAGAATCCTTTTCCACATTACCTTCCTGTGATTGGGGAGGAGGTAGTGACATTTGGGGTAGAAATAATTTCAGTAAATCAGAAGAAGATAATGCTTCTGCTCTAAAACCTATGGAAACTCCAAGGAAAGATCCCAGTGACAGTGATCTCTATCTGCTTACTGAGGATCATGTCCAAACAACCACTAATGATATAGAAAATTCCAAAGATAAATGGATTCCCAGTGGTAACTGTAAGGAATATACTCATGCTATGCCAAAATTTGGCAATACTATGCCAACTTCAAAATCCCAAATTCACTCTATTCATACATTAGGCACAATCAACCCATCAGATGTTTGCTCCTTAACCAATACAGAAACAAACTCTGAATGTGAGACTATAAATTCAACACAAGTGAATAATAAACCACTGTCATCTTCAGACAGCCATTTGCAAAGTTACAAAAAGTCTCAACTTACCACTGTCACATGCGAGGGTATATGTGATGAGGTCCCCCCGGAAACCAATCATGACCCCAAACTTGCAGATGATTATACTGAAAACAATCCTTCCGTAAAGGATGAACATGTACTTAACACTGGACAGACTCCAACTGACAATCTGTTTCAATGTTCATTGTGTTCAGAGTCTTTCATGTGCAATTCTCTGTTGAGAGAACACCAGAAGCAGCAGCACCCAAAAGAGCCCCAGAGTTTTCCCTGTCCAAGAAAGAACTGTCAGAACATCTACACAATGCAGCAAAAACTCAATTTGCATCTGCAGTGTGATCACGATAGTCTTGGATTTCTGTGCATGTATGCCAATTGTGGTATGGTGTTTGACTCGAAACGTGCCCTTGAGAGGCATTTTAACTTGCACAATGTTAAAATGCGACAGAAAAAGAAAGACAGATTGGCCCATATTATCTCCGAGAATTTTTTTTGATCAATCTTGTTATTTTTTTTTTGTGTGTGATAAAAATTACCATCTTTGTTTTTTCTCTTATAGAAATGGTAATGAATTGATGCTACTATCAACTCCTTTTAAAAGACTGCATAGGTTTCTAACAACTTTTGCATATGATCCATGCTTTATATAATAAAAGATATTCATATAATTAAGTTACCTCTGAAGAAAAAAAATAGATCTATTGCTAACTGTTTGAACTATGAATAAACTGTGGTAATAATGTATAGAATTTTGAATTTCTAATATTTTTATACATTTTTCTCAAGTTTTGTCTATAAGCTTAAGAGTTAATAACAAGCTCAACTCCTGTTTATTGTGTACATTTGCTAACAATGAAAAGCGAATTTATTACACAATTACAGAATGAAAATTGTCTAGATTTCAACACAATGATTTTTTTGCTGAGCTAAAATGGATGTTGGGAAATTCATCAATGGATCATTTTGAAATGCTGTGAGAGTAGCAAGCATACAAAGAGATTTCGGTGTTCAAGCAGTGTTGTAGATATATATAGCTGAGTTTTGTTTCTCATAAGTTTATTGTGCAAATTTTATTGCTATCATATTCCATAATACATTCATTTAATTTTCTTTTTTGTAATAGTGAATTTATAAAATGCTTTATTAAAATCAATTGAGACATCTCTAAGAAATACAAGTACACACATACTGATTTCTATATTAAAAAATAAAACATTTAATTATCTAAGCCATGTCCAACCATGTCGGTGTAATGTCTAAGTATTTCTTGTTTGATTCATTTATTTACTAGCAGCTGAAACAAAAAAAAAAAAACACTTCCTGTATCTCCAACAACATAAACATAATGAAAACTCTAATCTTTTTAATTTTTTTATTTTATATATGATTGCCTCTCCCATCGATTTCATTGTATGAGGATCCAACAACCTCATTCATTTTTTTTGTTTTTATCATATATGACATTTCACTCCCACTAGTGACCTGCATACAAGTCCACATATTGTGCAACATTGAGGATCTCAGGACATGGCAACAGGAATATTTCTTGAAACTTTTCACTATTGTCTTTCGTCTCTTAGCCAGTCAATATAACTGATTCTAAAATTTCCAATACCACTCTGTCACAAATATCTCCAGTTATTTCTATCCAGGGCAACTTTCTTGAAGTTACACTGAGGCACATTGACAGCTGAGAGGTTACTCTTTAGCTTGTCTTTATACCTATATATATATATATATATATATATATATATAAACACAAAGACTGTTGGTGGAACCAACAGACAACTTATGAAAACCTAAAACTTGTATCCAGATACAGTCTCAAATAAAAACAACAATACGGAAAAAAAGAAAGAGAAAAAAGGTCTAAAAGCAAACTTACCTACTCTGTACAGTGATTGAAGCTTAGATCGCCTAGGCCGAGCAAAAAGCACTTACCAACATTAAATCCTATAAAAGGATGGCTCTAGTCATAACTGGAGTTTTACAGTCATGCGATCTTCAGATGACTATAGATAGATGTTATTTTCATAGAAAATATGTAATTTAAAGCTGGAAGTATTGAAACTTTCACTTTTTTTTTCTTTTTTCTTTTTTTTTTTTTTACAAGAATCACTATATAAGGATATTATGCCTTCATTTTGATCTTTTTTGCTGATTCCTGCTTTAAAGAATGTCTAATGATCAGATAGCATTAATGTGGTTCTAAAAGGCCATAAGTCAACATACACCTTTTTTGCATGTTTTTCCCATTTTTGAAATGTGCAAACTGCTCTAAGAATAACATGGGCAATATTTTTGATACAAAGACCTTTTTGTGAAGTTTGGCCCCATTTTTTGTATAAAAAATAAAAAAAGCCATTATGCAAAAACAGGTATCTTAGGGCCTTTTCAAAAAAATTTTCTCATTTCACAAAAAGAAATTCACTTGCACTCTTAATTGTTTTGGTTTATGTGATGCAATATTTTAACATGAAGAACATAATGAAATTTTATAAACCAGTAATAATCCACATGTAAATAATGTAAACAATAACTTATCATTCCAGAAATTCAAACAGAAATTGCTTCTTTCTGTTTGTCCATGCTCTGCCAATTTCATTCAAGAGGAGTTGTTTCTTTTTTTATTGGAATCCCTCTATGTAAGGCAATAAAGCCACTACGACACAAGGTGTGCAGGAGTTAGAAACAGAAACATTAAATATGAGCAGGAAAAGAAAAGAGTAATTGGGTGTTTTGCAGATTAAAGTTGGCTGGAAAGCATGGAGCCAGAAAGGAGTTCCACAAGTGTCAGAAGTGTGAGAAAAGAAAAATGCTAGCATAGAACTTATGGTTATATCTAGCAAGCTCAACTTTAAATTGATGAGATCCTAATGCCAGTCTAATTCTGCCCTTAAATTCAAAAAATCTAGGTGCCACAGCGAAGAGCTCATCCAAACGCTTACCACGAAAGTATTTATAGAAAAGGCACAGAGAGGCAACTTTGCAGTGATGGGAAAGTGACTGAAGCTGTGCTACCAGACCAGAACCAATAATATGGGTGATTCTTTTTGTCAATAACAGACCATTGTTGAGATCTGGTTAAACAGCAGAATGTCAAATGCTGATTTTCAAGGCAAGCTTAATATTCTTCCCTGATTGCTACGCTACACCCACTTCCCACCATTTAGATTCTTGTCATGCTCATCTAAGCTCACTGAATATGGAAAAGTTGGCAATGTTTAACTTTTGTGCCCACAAAAAAAAAAAGATGTTTATCCCTTGACACTGCTATTACTGTATACACTTTTGACTCCCTCAGCAATGTTTATTTACAAGATTATAAAAATGTGAACCAAGTACAATATAATATTTATTATTTACTTTTTATATAGAAATACATTTGAAAAGAAATAGTTTTATTCAAAAATTTATTAAATAAAATTATAAAATAATCAAAATATGTAATAGGAAGAGATGCTTTCAACCTAATTTAAGGAATTTATCTGGTGAGAGCAAATGCAAAAAATAACTGAAAAATGAATATTCATTGTTAGGTGTTTATTTAAATTTTCTTCATGGGCATTTTTATAAATTTTTAAATAAAAATTTCTTTTCATATTTATTTCATTATAAATTGGTAAATATTATAGTCTGTTCACATATTATAATCTTGTAAATTCAAAATTATTCTGGTAAATAAAATAGTGTTTAATATCTTTATTGTCAATTCTCAAGAATAAAGAAAATGTATAAATCCACTTTCATACTTTATTAAAATTCTAATCATCACTTTAAAACAATAAACATTGCCATGGGAGTCAAAAGTGTATACAGTAATAGCAGGTGTAAAGAGAATGACTGTCCTTTTGATACACCATTTTTTGCATAAAACATATTTCCTCATCTTTGTTATTCTCACTATTCAGTCATTATGCCCTCTGGACTCCTTCAGGTGTCTGTTGATTTGGGTAACCTTTATGGAATCTCGAATTGAACCCTTTATTTGATCTCGGGGAATTTTTTTTCCACTGTGTATATGGCACAATAGCCTAAAGGATTGACAGCCTTTTTTTTTTCTTTTTTAAATAATCATTTTACCTCAAATAAAAAAAACACTAAGATGCAAGGAGTTATTAAGAAGTAAGGAAACTGAGAAAACATTACTGAGGAGAAAGGACAATAAAAGAACAGGTTTCAAGGAAACAAAAGATGATGATTAACATTGCATTAAATTTCTGAAGAAGCCAGAAGAGTACCACAACCAAGAAGGGCAGGAGAAGAGACTATTAACACAGAACTTCTAGCCATGTGTGTTTATTTATATATATATATATATATATATATATATATATATATATATATATAATGACTTTTTGTTAAAATAATTGATTTCCTGTATCATAATTCGATGAACATTTGTTAAAAAAAATAATGAAGGGTCTAATTTAGTTTATTTTTTTAAAAGATGTCATCCCCAACACGCAATTTCTAAAATCATATATAAGTATAGTTGTACTATGACTTCCTGGAGACTTCTACATTTTTTTTATTTTATTTTGTTTTTTTGGTTTTTTTTTTAGTTATTTGTAAGTTTGTATGTTATGCTATAGCTAAAAACAGTTTAAATGTGTTAAAAATATGTAAGTACTGTCCTATTACATCATTAGCACATTGGTAAAAATAAGCTTCTCAAATATTTTGATTTTTTTTTTTTTTTTTTTTTTTTTTTTACCCTTATTGGCATATATGGTAAAATTGAATTTTTCAGTTTGCAGAGTGGCCTTTTTCAAAAACTAAAGCAAATTAATGACATTTTCATTATTTTTAAAGAAAGTTCATCTATTTATGAGACAGGAACATAAAGTTACAAAATATTCATAACCCTAATATATATATATATATATATATATATATAACTGACAAGACCTGTTCAAAAGAATGGGTAGAAGTGTGACGCTATCATCTGGTTCACACTCCTCCCTGGTCTTTTGAGCAGGAGTAGAGGTTTATTCTTTGTTCCCTGTTTAGAATTAGGTTTTCACTTCCTTCTACAATCATTTCATTCTCTTTCACTCTCATTACCCCCTTGCATCTTCGTGGCATTATCACCTTGCTTGGAGGTGAATCGAATTAAAAAAAATAAATAAAATAAAATAAAAAAATGTTGTTACACATCCAGTTCAAAATTGTAGATATATTCAAAAAAATAAATTGGTGTTGTCAAACTCTGTAAAACCATTGCAATATTTAAAAAAGAGAAAATGCCAAGATTTAGCTAGTAACGCTTATCTGCAACATTTAGTTCTTGATAATGACCAAGTTTTTTTTTTTGTTTTTTTAACCCAAGGGAGACAATAAAGCTATTAAGACATAAGGAGTTACTTAGAGTGAAATATACTAAGAAAACATTGCTGAGGAGAAAATTCAATAAACAGAACAGGATTCTAGGAGACTGAAAATGGCATTGCATTTAACTTTTTGAAGATCATAGTTGACATGATGGCAAGAAGTGCTAGAGAAAAAAACTAATAGAATAATATTTGGCAAAATTCTTATTCTGAGTTCAATCCCTGGGCCAGGTAGTACAGACTCACCTGAAATAGGGTTAGGAATAACTGAGCAAGAAGAAAAAATAATGAAACAATAAAATATCCCTAGGCATGGTAAATTCATTTTTGGTTTTTCCATTCTTCACATTTGATAAATTGGAAGAGGTAGAGACGAAAAATGAAAACAAATAAAACAGTTTTATAAGTGTTGAGAATGTTGTAAAGTTTTTAAAGGTGTTTGGAATGTACAATTTGTGAAAGTCAAATGTCTGTAGAGGAAACCAATGTAAACTAATGAGGGTGTTTGCAAATAAGTTATTCTGTAAAGGGTTTTGGTGAAAGTAGTAATTGAAGAGTCCTTTTGAATATGAGAAATGTCTACTTCTTTTAATTTCTACACCAAAACCTGTTACTTGGTTTTTCTATCCTCTTTAATAATAAAATATGGTTTACTTGGTTCATCTGTTATAATGCTATCTACTATCTTTTAAAAACACAAATATTTAAAAACGGATCTGCATAGAGCTAGCTAAAAAAAAATTTTTATCAAAAAGTCAATGACCACCTTTCTTGTTAAAAATGTAATTAATGTCAAAATTTTAATACTTAATTTTTTTCATGCCTTGAGAAAAGACAAATATATTTAAAAACAAACGTTTTCTTACAGTAAAGTTTCACCCTGTACAAGGCCTGAAGGCCACTCTAGGAAGAGGGTTGCATTAAGGGGTAGTTTTATAATGTGTGTGTGGGTGTTTGTTTTTTTTTTTTGTTTTTTTTAAGCGTTTCACCCCAAGCAAGGCAGGAAGCCACTAGGACGCAAGGGGTTACAGAAAATTTGGAGCAAGATCAGATAGGAGTGATAGAGGAAAGGATGATGAGGAGAAGGGTAGTGGATAGATCAAGACAACTGGAGATGTTGATTGATATTACATTTGAATAGTTGGAGATTATAGCTCTCAGGGAAACTGGAATAAGGAAGGGAGTTCCACAGGCGAGAGGTGCAAGACATGAAGCTATTGGAGTAGAAGAGACAGCTACATTTAGGAGTTTCGACAGTGAAGGGGTGAGAGCGGGATGCCAGCCTCGTAGGGCCCTTGAATTCATGAAGTCTGGGAACCAGCGAATGCAGCTCCTCGGAGCAATTGCCATGAAAGTATTTGTAAAACAGACAGAGAAAGGTGATGGCGTGTCTGTGAGAAAGTGACTGTAGACGAGATGCCAGCGCAGGGCCAATTATATTGCATATCCGCCTCTGGAGCCTATCAAGAACCCTGAGGCAAACAGAAGGGGCACCAGACCATATATGGCAGCAATACTCCATGCAAGGGCGAATTGTTGATTTGTAGATCTGGAGGATCGATTCTGGGGAGAAAAATTTCCTGGCGCGGCACAGGGAGCCAACTTTTCTTGCGGTGGACGAAGCAATTGACTGAATGTATTTGGATAGGAGGGGAAAGATAAATTAACACTAGACTTGAACAGGTTAAGATTGTAATGATCAAGGAAACATTCTTTTGGGAATCTCTTCCACAGACCATTCCCTAGTGAGTGTTCAGATTGATTCCAAACCAATGACATTCCCTGATTTACCATTCTATAGGGCGGTTTTCCGCTATGCTAAGGCAGACTGGGACAACTTTTGGTCCTATATGACAGAAGCTGTTCTCGCAAACTTTTTCAAGCATGCTGCCTCCACTTCCAAATGAATCCTTTCTGGAATGGAGTGTTTTATCACCCGCCTCCCTCGGGCCAAATTCCAGCAGTCAGCCTTGGTTCACCCCTGAATAACTGCAGCCATAGAACCACTACTTCAATATCTATCCCAAGGAGTGGTGTAGTCTGGCCCTTACTACTTTCTGAACTGCTTGCAGTCACTTTAAGAGAGTTCTGGAAAATGCAAAGTGCAGCTACATGCAAGCTACCCAGGCCAAGGTTGAAAAGAAAAAAATTAAATCTTGCAAATTCTGGAAGATCATCAACAAAATTATAACTAGAGGCAAAGCGGCTGTGCCCATTATTAAAAAAGGGCCCTAAGGTCATAACAAGGGAAAACTCTTTACCTCAAACTCAACATTAGATGACAAAGGTCATTCCCTCCCCAACTTCCCATGTCTCACTGAGCACAATCTCAGTAATATATTCATTTTTTTAAGAATATAACTGATTGTATCTTTATTTATTAAAGCATGTTAAATTTTTAATAACAAATTAGCTGAGTTATTAAGTTTTGAAAGAATAAATAAAAAAAGAATTTGAAAGAAAGTCAAATGATTAATTTGTCATTTATTATTGAAAACAACTGAATATGTTAGCTCTATCACTGATATTGAGCATGTATCAATAAGTACCACACATATAATACACACACACACACACACATATATATATATATATATATATATAAAAAACTAGGTAATCTGTATGGGTAAACCCAAGGAGGATAACATCCAGAGAGCTCAATGTAAATGCAGAGCAAATGATTTAAATAAAAACAGACCGCTTTAAGGTTCCATGTAATAAATTATTTCACCACAGCCCTTTTAAAGGACTGTGGATCATCAGACTTTACTTCCAAAGGTTGAAACAAAAAATGAAAAGAAATTTACACATTTTGGAGTGGGTGGGTATGGATATGTATGTATATATACTTGTATGTATATAGGTGATTTGTTTTTTTGTTTTGTTTTTTGTAAAAATATATGTAGTTATATGTATATATGGGTGTATATATGTATGTATGTGGGTACATGTATATGTGTGAATACAAATTTTATTATAATTTCTATGTATGTGTGAGTGTGGCTGTGTATATATAGATGGGTACATGTATGTCGTTCCATAGATATGGGATGGCGGGTAATCTGTATGTATAAATATAAGAATTTGTGAGTTCATATATATAATATGGGAGTATATAGATATAATAATGTAATTAAGTATGGATTTTGATATGTTTTTTGCATGCATGCACATGTCAGTGTATATATGTATGTATGTATATGTGTATATCTACGTGTGTGTGTGTATGTATGAGTATATACATATATATATGTGTTTGTGTGTTTATATATAGATATATGTGGATATGTATGTATATGTGTACGTATAGGTGCATATGTGTGTATGTGTATATTTATGGATATGTAGAATATTATAAAAGAAGGACTTACAGTACTGTTATTAATGTTTAATCTTATTTTCTCCTTTAATATTCTCCAATTCTTTATAATATGGAGGTAAATTTTTAAATTGATAATTTAAATTGAAATATATTACCCTTTAATAATCATTATTGATGATAAAATATTTAAATTGGAAAAAAATTTTATATTTAGGTAGGTGTTAATACATGAAATTACCAGTGTCTATCGGTACATGGGTACCTGTATGAGTGATTGCACATGTAAAGGAACGTATGTATATGTGAGATTTGCATGGGTGTGTATACAGTATATGACAGAGCAAGATCTTTAATATTACCTTCAAATATTACTCCATATTAACTTAACTAAAATTTAAGTAAAAGAGATTACCTATCTAGAAACAGTCAAGAGTTAAATTCATGAACAAAATTCAAACGGATAGAGATGTCAACTTCAATAATAAAAAATTTTTAAAAGATTACTAGAAGTAAACTTAAATAAATAAACTTTAAAATAAAATTTTATTCAATATTATTTTTCAATAAAATTTATTCTACTTTCTATGAATATTTTTCTAATCAACTATTTCATAGAAAATCCCAAAAAATTTTAAAAAATTTAAATCACTAATGAACAGCAAATTAAATTATTTGTAGACAGTTTAGACATTCAAATTTATATCAAACATTATAATCTTTATGAACCCCCAAAATAACACTTTCAAAGTAAAACAAAGTGACAGCGTCTTTTTCTAGCCGTTTTTTTTTTTTTTTTTTTTTTTTTTTTTTTTTTTTCCCAAAGAAAATTAGTGACACCTTCTCTCATGACTTCCTTCTCGCTTTTACTTTTTATGGGTTTTTTTTTCTCCTCTACCCCTTTGATATCAATATATAACTTCCATTAAGTTAACCGTTTAAATGTGTCAGTGTCTGGACCTCAAGTAATTTTAAGTAGAAAAGAATAGAAATTTTAAATTACATCTAACTCGCTCATGTCTTCTCTCTCCACCCTCACTTCCTCAATTTACATATGCTTAAAATGTGTAAATTTCTTTTCATTTTTTTTGTTTCAACCTTTGGAAGTAAAGTCTGATGATCCGTAGTCCTTTTAAAAGGGCTGTGGTGAAATAATTTATTACATGGAACCTTAAAGTGGTCTGTTTTTATTTAAATTATATATATGGTGAGGCAAAAGTTGTACACCACAGGGATACTTTATTAAAAGTATAATTACACATGAAAATCAGGGTTCATACAGGGACTGAAAACCTTGAAATGTTCTAGAATTTTATAAATTGGGCTGGCCACACACGCCTTTTTCTCAATTCAATGCCAAATCTCAGAAATCTCGCTTTTTTTTTTTTTACAAGTTAAAATTGTCCTTTAAGAAATATGTAAAAATTAAGTACAGTATTTACATTATGCGGACTATTGTCCTCATCTTTGTCGCCATATTTATCACAACGTTTTGGCCGTTGTACGCTCCGGCCTTCTTCAGGTGGTTGGAATTTCGAACTGAACCCTTTATTTCGATCACTGTGCCATGTGTCCTTGAGGACATCTGGGTATGAATTTCTGGGTATTATAAACCTAATGTTTTCAGCAACCATTTTTACCAGTGCTCATATTGCAATTTTTGCTGTTATCATTGCATGTTTTTACCAGACTGTGTGTACACTATCCCGTGCAGCTGCAGAAAGGAATATAAAGGAGAGACAGGCTGCCCCCTCAAGGTAAGGCTTCAAGAACACCAGAAAGCTGTAACGTGAGGGGAAGTAGAAAAATCAGGCGTGGCTGACCACATATGGAGAGAGAAGGAAGATCACCATCCCCTGTGGGATCATGTTGAGATCATAGACAAGGAACACCATTGGAAAATTCGTAAACTTAAGGAATCAGCACATATGCTAGGCCACAAAAATCTCCTGAGCGACCAAGCATAGAAATAAATACAATATGGGAACCAGTAATAAGGAGTGCCAGAGAAAAGCAATGATAACAAAGTTGCAATATGAGCTCTGGTAAAAACATTCAATGATAACAGCAAAAATTGCAATATGAGCACTGGTAAAAATGGTTGCTGAAAACATTAGGTTTATAATACCCAGAAATTCATACCCAGATGGCACAGTGGATAAAGGCATTGGTTAGATCCAGTGACAGACCCAAAGAGTGTGAGTTCAATACCGGGTTAAGGCAGTGGAGAACTTTCAGAGGGAAAATTATCAGGAGATAACTGACATCCATCAAACATGGAACTAGAACAGTCTACCCCAGTGATCGAAATAAAGGGTTCAGTTCGAAATTCCAACCACCTGAAGAAGGCCAGAGCGTACAATGGCCGAAACGTGATAAATATGGCGACAAAGATGAGGACAATAGTCCGCATAATGTAAATACTGTACATAATACCTCATCTCAGAAATATAGACAAAAATTAAGTAATATTTGACAATTATTGTGAATGGTAGTTTGTTTCCTTGATCAGAACAAGTTCATAACCTCCTAGATACTTCTGTATTTTCTGTGTGGGGGGGGTCATTTCCTGAAAATCTGCTCCAAATTGTAAAATAAAAAATGCAATAAAACTATGACATTATTCAATTAGAGAATATTTTAATTGCTTTTATAAATAAGATTTATTAAGGACACTATTGTCTTAAAATTTTTTTTGATAAATAATGAATTTTTCCAAGAATTGTTTTCTTTTTTTTTCTTTTTTTTTTTTTTTTAATTTTTATCTCTATCTATAAAAGGCAGGATGTGTGTGTGTGGTAACAAATGCACTGCCACAATTTTCGACAGATTTGCATCAAAATTTACATGCACATCCTCAAAGTTAGCAGGAAAGCCAAGACCGACTTTGCATTTCCCAACTCCCATTGATAGTGAAAATAATTGATTTTTTCATGCTTCTACAGCAGTTTTCATATAGTTTGCGGCCATTTTCTACTGGCCAGAGTGAGAGCCTATAGCTGGCTGCCACGAATAGGCAGGAAGATTCTATTGGCCAGCGTGAGAGCCAACAGCTGACTGACACGAATGTTAACTAGCATGCAAAAAATATCGATAGCTGCATTCGGCACAAATGGGAAAAATTTAAATCTGCATGGCACTTTACTCCAATTGGCTCATTCACTTGCTTAAACTCAACGTTGATTCTGATTCCGCAGAATTGGGTTGGGCGTGAAAAAGTATTTGTTGTTAACATTCTTTTTTCATTTGGTTTTTCCAGTTACGAGTCCTTTTTTAAAGCTGATCATTTTGGGTTCATTTTGTTTAGTTCTTTTTTTGTAAGAGATTTAATGTTTAGTATAGAGCTTAGAAAAAATTCGCACTGTGAGATAGGCAAGAAGTAAGGCATGTAGCAACATCAGCATGGCAAAGCGCACTCCTTTAAAGGCAAGGAAGGGCAAAAATATTTTAAGTCAAGTGATAGTGATTGCTGTATGAGTCTACGATTTTTGAATCAAGCATGAGCAACGCCGGGCCATGCTGCTAGTTATAATATATAAATCTCTGTGAACTATATTTACTAAACAAAAATTGAAAAGCTTAATACAAATCATTTTGCACCAAGATTTTTTAAATTATTTTTTTATTTTTTATGTATATAAAATATTATGTAGCATTCCCATTTTTGAATGTATGGTCAACCATACATGACATTATCAGAAAATAAGAGTGATGACTATAGTAAATTTAAAGTCAACATTCCTAAAATTAGATTGAGGAGAATTTTTAAGATTACTGAATACTTAAAAATTATATAAGAAAGAGGCTCACCCATCATTTTCTTAAATTATGTTTTAACAGATAAAGTCTCCATAGAACAACAATAAATATTTCAACACTTCATTAGCACTTGTCATTCATTAATTACGTAAGAATGGCTGCTGTCGGTTAAAAATCACTATTATATTTTTGTTTTAAAAATCAATTTCTTTGTTATTAAAAGTAAGTAATGTTTTTTAAAAATCAGATTAATTATACTTTAAATCAGCCAATATTTCTCAAATAAAGTTTCAGAATTTTTTTTTTTTTTAAGTTATACAGAGAATTACATTGCAATGAAAGACGACTAAAAAAGGCCACTAACCAGCTACTAGAGAAAAAAAATTTTTTAAAATCAATTCCAATCAATATAATTTCTGTTTGAAATACACCAGTGTATTTTGATTACTGGAAATAATAAATTTAATCTTTTAGCTTTCAATTAAAGCTAAAATGAAAGCTTCAAGAAAGCTTTTTCATTTATAAAAATTCATTTTAAACCAAGGTATCAAAAATTAGTGGAGTTTAATTTATTAGAAGTTTAATCTGGTAACCCAGTCCCTTTTCTTTTGTATTTCTGCCATAAATGGCTAAAAAGTGTACAAACATGTCAATGACGCCTAGATATTTGGCCAGATATCATCAAGTTTATGAACTTAATTAAAAAAACAGAAAAATGTTTCCAGACCATGTCCCTCACTGCCGTGCTGTCAAACGTGAATGAGTTTCAAGAGAAACTGCAGATTGTCTGTTTCAAAAGACACTGAACCATTTCTGATAAAATATCGGAGCATTAAACAGTTTCCTCTTTTCCTTGCAGATGATCTTTTTAGCATGATCATGAAACTGTTAAAATTTGTAAAGGAAGAGCATACTAAAAAGATAATTAGATTTTCTAAACTGAATGAATTTGTAAGAATTTTGCTAAACCCAAACATGCATAAAGATGCTACAAAGAGTGTGAATTTCTGGCTCTGCAAAATTTATCCAAAAAAGGAAATGTGTCAACAAAAGATCGGTTTGCAGACAGAATTGCAACAAAGGCAATGTTGATCGCGACCATTGAGAAACTTCTGGCAAAGTCTCCCTTTAGCTATCCTCTTGTAAGATCACTTGCATGGCTGAACCCTGAATCCATCTGTGAAAAAAAAATTGCCATGGAACAAAGTCTAAAAAGATGTCTTTCCCACATGATGGATAGAAAACAAGTCAGCAAGTCTGATTGTGATGACATCATCAGTCGAAACCAAGAGTCCAAGGAGGAGGCTGATGGAAATATTGCTTTCAAGAATATCAGCAAGCATGAAGACCATCTGGACACTTTGTTCTACTCTTTGTCTAGCAACAAAGAATATCAAAAACTGTGGAAAGTTGTTTGCAGATTGTTGGTACTCTCTCATGTACAGGCCTCAATGGAATGAGCCTTCTCTGTCAATAAGGAAATTTCCATTGATGATATGAAACGACAGATACTGGTTGCACAGTGCATTATCACAGAGTATCTGAGCACAGTTGGAGGTGCTGGAAATGTTCCCATGACTAAGGCTCTTCTCTGCGGTATTTCCAATGCCAGAACAGTATACAACCAATACCTTGAGGCTGGAAAGAAGAAAAGGTAGGAAGAAGCAGCTGGACAAAAATGGAAATTGAAGAACTGAAGACCAAAAAACACAAGATTTGCTCAAATCAGCTGACAGCTATGCAGAGAAAGCTGAGCAGATTCAGAACTACACACTTATTGCAAAGTCCAATGCTATGTGAAGATCTACAAAGGACAAATCCATAGAGATATCAAAATTGGAAGAGGAATCGAATGCTAAACTAGACGAACTGAAAAAATGGTTGCATCTTTGTGTTCTGTTCCATGTGTAACAAAAGCCATGAGTAGTAAGGATAGATAAATGTGTAGTCTTTTTTTTTTAAATTTTATTTGTAATTCTGTTCATTAAAACCATTATAATTAACTTCACAGAAAATGTGCAGTTGTCAAGAATTTTTGTGATATTCACAAACCATTAGATAGCTGAAATGTGTAGCAGTAAGAATTAAAAGTGTGTAATTTAAAATTTTCAAGTGTAGTAGAACTCCAAACTGTAGAATGCTGCACAAAATGTGTAACATAATCGGGTGTGCATTCAGTTGTGCCTTCAACACTTGGATTTCTTCATTGCTTTCAACTGATCCATGTGACACAAGTTATTGGAACCAGTTGTAGCTTTTCTTTGAACATCTCATCTGTCAAACTATTAAACGATAAATCACAAAGTTTGTTTTGGAAATTGATGACCATTCACTTTGTGTGTGTGTGTGTACGCCAGTTTTAGTCTTTGAAACTTCTTAACATTGTCCTTGAAAGGTCTGGGAATTTTTTTTTTTTTTTTTTTTTTTCACGGATCTTTAGGAATCCTGGAAAATTTTATTTACTAGTTATTTAATTGTTATATGTGCTGCTCAAAATGTCTTTCTTTTTCAAAACACATTTCAGTTCTTCGTTTTAATGATTCATTAAGACATCGGAAAGTTTTCTCTGTCAGTTTTTACTGCATTTGTATTTAATTCTTTCTTTAAGTTTCTCAATAATTCTTGGGCATGTCTGATAAACAACTGATTTCAAATCCCCCTACAAAAAAAAATTCAAGTATGTGAGGTTTGATGACCACTTAACAGGACAGTTTTTGTACAGGCGAAAATAGACTAGATACCTCTTACTACTTCAACTGGAGCCTACAGTCAAATCCTGCTGAAAACACTGTTTCTCATTCACTCATCAAAGTTAAGCAGTATCAGTCAGTACTTAGATGGGGGAGAGACCATTTTGAAACACCAGGTACTCTAAGCAATCTCCTACAATCCAAAATATGTTTCAGCCTTAAATAACCAACAAAGGATTGATAGGCTGTAAAAAAAAAAAAATGGATTTCCACAACACTTCAACTGGGACTATTACTACAACTACTATATGACTCACTTGGATCAGCTATTTGATATGTTGTCCTTCAACTAATTAAATGAAAAGAGAAGCAAAACCTTCATACACAACTGTACAGAACATTATAAAATTGGCTCAGCATCAGCTAGATGTGTTTAAGTGTACAAGCAAAACTGGAAAAATCACTAAATTTGATTGGCCAAGCAAAACTGGAAAAATCACTAAATTTGATTGGCCAAGCCATATTTCATAACGTCGTTTCACTGAATCTTTGTGACAGTAAAGAGTTGATGACAGGTCAGTTCATGACCCATGGGTCAGTGTTTCGTCATGTGTATTCAGACATACTGCTATACTGTACCTATGGACTATAATGGGTATGTCCCAATCTTTATAAATACAGTTGAATATACTGTATGTTGATTCACTGTGGGATTTCACTTGTGATTCCCCTTTGATTCACTTCTAGCAGTTGATTACTTACTACATGGCGCTGGTGAATCTTGTATGTTATTCCTGTTATAAATATTAACGTTTCATTTCCAACCTTCATGTTGGTTATTCTTATTCAGTAACCTTTTCCTACATTACAACATTTTGGCGACGAGGATTTAGCCCAAATCAAGTAAACGTCACTAGTACAACATTTTGGTTTTGAGGTTGGCCGGGACTCAAGGAAACTTTCGCCAGCACAACATTTCACATTAACAATTCACCAAGGTTTCATTGGCAAAAAATTGAAGTTTTTCTAACAACTACTTGGATTTGTACCAAGTTGTATCAGTCAGCAAAACACAGGATTTTATTCCAACAACAAAAACATAATGAAAGATACAATTCAAGCTTAAAAAATTCATATATTGTCAAGAGTGTTTCTCACTGTAAAAGTGTTATGTAGGAATACTTAGTGTTTTGAGAAACAGTTGTAAAAAAAAAAAAAAAACTTTTGTAAAAAGTATTTCAGATAAAATTCAAAATGGGGGACTTTAAAAAGATACTACTAGAAATAGTCAAACAGCAAGATGAACAGCAAAAACAGTATGAACAAAAACTCACTGAAATATTAGTAGAACAACAGAAACTGTTCATGAGTAATAAGAACGGATATTCAGAAGATGTTATCGTAAATATGTGATTGTTGAATTTCGCTATATGCCAGAAGAGGAGGTAACGTTTTTGTCGTATTTCCATAGATACGAAGACCTGTACAAAACAGACTGTGCAAGCTGGTCTAATGACAAAAAGTCAGACTTTTGCTAAGGAAACTAGGCGCTGTTGAACACACTAAGTTCATGAATTACATATTACCGAAGAAAATTAGTGATCTTACATTTAAAGAAACGGTTAATTTCCTTTCAGAAGTTTTCAGCCCGAAAACATCTTTGTTTCATGAATGATGAAAAAGTATGAACTTAGTAAAAAGGGAAGATGACGATTTCACAATGTTCGTGAGCATTGTAAATGAAAACTGTGAGAAGTTCAAACTGGCAGATTTAAACCCTGGCAATTTTAAATGCCTGTTATTCGTTCAAGGGTTGGCGTCAACAAGAGAAGGATTTTAAATAAACTGGAAAGCAAACCCAATCTAAATTTGCAAAACATTGTCAGAAATTTATAAATGTTCATCAATATGCCAACGATGTTGAAATAAGCAGCGTCTCACATATTAGAAAAGTATGTCAGAAACATGAAGGGAAAAATATTACTCCTAATCCTTGTTATTTATATGGAGAATTACTTTGCTCTAAGGACTGTCCTTATAAAAAGAATGTTTTCAATGTGGAAAAAAAAAGGACAAAAAAAAAACCCTGTAAGACAAAGTTTAAAAAACAAGTGAGGAATTACATTAAAATGACTAAAATAGATAAATTCGCTATAAGAAAATTTATGCAGGTAAAAATCCTGAACAAAAATGTTGAATTGCAATTGAATAGTGAATCTGATTTAAGTATAATAAATGTTTATACATGGAAAAAATTGGGTAAACCAACGTTAATGGTTACCAAAAAATTGCTTGTAGTGTTATAAGACAGAAAATAAAATTTGAAGGGGAATTTATGACAAATGTAATGTTAAACAATAAAACTTTAAAGTTAAGACTGTTTCTCATGAAAAATACAAATAACCTTTTTGGAACATACTGGATGGAGCAGTTGAATTTATGGAACAGTCCAATCAATTCGTTCTGCCAAAAAGTTAAAGGGTTTACCAATGAAGCAGAAAGTTTAAAAGAAGAATTAAAAACTAAATTCCCAGAGGTATTTCTGGTGGGTTAGTCAGGTGAAAGAAAATGAAAACTAAATTTGAGCAGAAAAAAAATGTACAACCAGTTTTCAAAAAGAAAAGTAACGTACCATTTGCATCATTAAAACAAGTTGATGACAAGCTTGATCGACTTGAAAAAAATGGGTGTTTCATCGAAGTTGGAATATAGCAATTGGACTTCACCAACTATTTATAAAGAAAAAGTCGAAAGATATGTATCTGTGAGGATTTTACCACGGGCTTAAACAGTGCTCTCAAAAGTTATCATTACCTACTTCCAAGGCTGGAAGAGGTTTTTGCCCAACTTAGTGGGGGGTCAGATATTTTCCGAAATTGACCTAAGTGACAGGTATCTTCAGATTCAAGTGGACAATGAATATTCAAGATTACTGACCATAAATACACATTGAGGAATGTATAAATTCAGTCATTTGCCTTTCAGCATAAAGGGTTGCTCCAGCTATTTTTCAGCAAGTAATGGACACAAAACTGAGTGGACTTGACTTTGCAGTCACTTATCTTGACGATCTTTTGCTAAAAATTGAAAACCCAGAAGGACACAAGAAAAATGTTTTTGAAGTTTTCAGAAGAATTCAGGACCATGTATTCAAGCTGAAGGACGAAGTGTGAATTTTTTAAGGACAAAATTAAATATTCAGGTCAAATAATTGACAAGAAGGGCAGGAGACCAGATCCAGCATGACCCAGTGCTATAAAAGTCATGCCTACTCCTGAAAATGTCAGTTCCCTACAAATTTTTCTGGGGTTAGCAAGTTATTATAATGTACTTGTAAAAATTATTCACTGTTTACAAGCTCTGTTAAATGAGCTATTGAAAGACAGTAAATGTGTTTGAGTGCCAGGAAACATTTGAGAAAATTAAAGAAATGCTAACGTCAGACATGTTTTTGACACACGACAATCCAAAAAAAGAAATAATCATAGTAAGCAATGCTAATGCATACAGTATAAGAGCCTGCATTATGCATAAACTAGATGATGGCTTGATTAAACTGATTGCACATACATCCAGGATGCTTCTTCCAACCCCAAAAAATTACTCCATGATAGAAAAGGAAAGTTTAGGGATTGTCTTTGCCCTGAAAAAATTTCATAGCTTCATTCAAGGCAGAAGGTTTACTTTACAAACAGATCACAGACCGTTGCTAGCTATTTATGGGTCCAAAAAAGGACTACCGACTCATACAGCTAATAGGTTACAACAACGGGGAACCATTTTACTAAATTACAACTTTATAATGGAATTCTTGTCATTGTGTAAATCAAGTCACATGGACATATTCTCCAGACTTATTCCAAGAAATAATGAACCTTTGGTAAACATGGTCATTGCCACTCTACAATCGGAAGTAGAAAAAAAAAAATGTACTGTGTAGGAATTACCTGTGATGTTGAAAGAAATAAAAAGTAAAGTGTTGGATGACAAGTTTATTATTGAAATGAAAAAAAAAAATTTAAAGGTAGGAGTAAAGCAGAATTCGAGGTATATTCAATGTGCAATGACATTCTCATGTACAGCGAAAGAGTAGTGGTACCTTTGGCACTACAAAAGAGAATCCTGAAAGAATTTCATGCAGGACACCCTGGTATATCCAGAAAGAAAAGCTTAATGAGAAGTTATGTATACTGGCGTAACATGGATAGAGACATTGAATGTTTGGTAAAGTCCTGCATGGGTTGTGCTTTGGCAGCTAAAGCACCACCAATAAAGTTCAATGACCAGAAATAATGGTCACGTCTGCATATTGACTTTGCTGGTCCACTTAATGGATCATATTTGATCGTTGTAGACAGTTTTTCCAAGTGTCCAGAGATATTCAGATGTAAGAAACCAAACACGCAGTTTCTACATGAACTGTTCGTGAGGTTCAGAGTACCAGATAACGACACTCAATTTACATTGAAAGAATTGAAGAAATATTGCAAAATGTTTGTGGTAGAGCACATAACATTTGTCCCTCACCATCCTAGAAGCAATGGCCAGGCAGAACTTCAAAAGGGCTCTAAAAAAGGACAATGGTGAATCCACAGATGCAGCATTACAGCAATTTTTACAGATGTATAGGCTTATACCAAATAGAGATGCACCGTCACCCATGACTCCGACAGAAATTATGTTTGCACAGAAAATACAATCAGTTTTTGAGAAGCTCATGCCCAGTAAGAAAAAACATGGTCATGTGGTACAAAAAGCTGAAAAGAAATTTTACAAAATTGGTTAAAAGGTTTTTTTACCGGCTGTATCAGACAAATAAAACATATTGGGAAGTTGGAACTATCGTCTGAATAATCGGTAGGATGGTATATCTAGTCAAAGGACCAGAATGGGTGCACAAAAGGTACTATAATCAAATAAAAATTAAGTGTTCAATTGAAGAGAACAATACTCCAGATGATATTGAACCTATGGAAGTTCTTTTTGATACAAATTCGATGTGCCCATCCCTGAGATAGAAGTCTGAAAAAGGCGTAGTAGAAGAAGAAAGGATACAGAAAGGATCAAAATCAACCCAAAAAGAAAAGAATGTTGATTCTGTACGGAGTAAATCCAAAAAGGTGGGTGTTATACCGTACCTATGGACTATAATGGGTATGTTCCATTCCTTATAAATACAGTGGAATATACTGTATGTTGGATTCACTGTGGTCTTCCACAGTGTGCTTGTCAAACTCTCTGCCTCCGGGCAGAGAGGAACCCAGATGAGGCTATGTCAAAGGGCAGTCTTGTCTGGGTTGATAGTCAGCTACCTGACCCCATTTTTTACAGGGAATTTTTACCCGAGCCTACGGGCTCGGATACCCCACAATAAACTTGGCCTTGTGTCACATCCAACCGCATGGGGCAGTAGGTGAATATCTTCACTGGTCTTCCACAGTGTGCTTGTCAAACTCTCTGCCTCGAGGCAGAGAGGAACGCAGACGAGGTTATGTCAAAGGGCAGAGTCTCATCTGGGGATTGTAGACAGCTACCCAACCTCTTGTATACAGGGAATTTTTGCCCAAGCCTACGGGCTCGCTTCACCCCACATTAAATTCAGCCTTGTACCACATCTGACTGCATGGGGAGGTTAGTGAAGATCTTCACTGTCGTCTTCAACTTGATTAACTTCTAGCAGTTGATTACTTACTACACACCACTGGCAAATTTTGTATGTTGTTCCATGTCCAAGCTTCGTTTTTGTTATTCTTATTCAGTAACCTTTTCCTAGGTTACAACACATACTCAGATTTATTGTAATTCCTTTGGTTACAATATTTTATACTAGTAGTACCCATGAAAATTTCATGATTTCCTATCTGAATTTTCTGATATATCAATATTTAATGAATAAATAAGCTCATTGCAAGATTCATAACTAAAAAAAGATTTTAAAAAAATGGAAATTTCAACAAACTTGGGCCTTTGTTCCTGCAAAAAAATACAGTGTGTCAAAAGAACGGTTTTACCATTGACACGGCTCTTATTTTAAATACCTTCTCTCCTCAGCAATGTTTGCTTTCAAAAGAAATAACTAGAATTGTAGTGAAACCTAAACATATGAAAGTAAATTTATACATTTTCTTTGTTCTTTAGATATTTTTTTTTTTATGCATTTCACCCCAAGCAAGGCAGGAGTGCCACTAGCGCACAAGGGGTTACAGAGTGTGGGAGCAAGAGTAAAGAGGTGTAATAGAGGAAAGATGAAGAGAAGGACAGGGAATTACATCAAGGCATCTGAAAATGTTGATTGACATTGCATTTGGATAATTGAAGATTATAGCTATCAGGGAAGCAAGTAAGAGGAAGGGAATTCCACAGGCAGGAAGTGTGAGACATGAAGCTATTGGAGTAGAGAGATGGCTACATTTAACAGTTTCAACAGTGAAAGGGTGGGACTGAGTTGCCAACCAAGTAGCGCACTTAAATTCATGCAGTTTGGGAACCAGTGAAAGTAGTTCATCAGAGCAGTTACCATGAAAGTATTTGTAGAAAAGGCACAGGGAAGCAGCGACACGTCTGTGAGAAAGTGACTGTAGACAAGATGCCAGATCAGGACTAATCACATTGCATATCCGTCTCAGGATTTTGTTGAGGACCTTGAGACAAACAGCAGGGGCTCCAGACCTTATATGGCAGCAGTATTCTATGCAAGGATGAATGGTTGATTTAGAGATTTGAAGGATGGCCTATTATATCATTTATTGGAATGGTTGGCAAAACATCAGCTCAATCAATTTGAACTTTATAAAATGGTAAATAATAAAGATTGCATTAGTTTTAATACAATTGTATTAGCTTTTAGAATGTTGTAAATATAAAATTATTCTTGTAAATAAACAATCTAATAATTAAATATGGATTAATATTTTTGTTGTAAATTCTCAAGAACAAAAAAAATGTATAAATTCACTAACTCATGAGAGGTGGGTGTCGTGTCATAGCTAAATGATTAGCAGTTATTAATAAGGAATTACTTCCACACTAAATTCCGTGTACTTATAGCCTCATTCATACTAAGACTAAACTATGTTTAAGTACTTTATGAGTTACACAAAAATCTTGCAGTTATCTCCCTTTTACATGTATTTTCTTAAGTGCTCACAATTTTTTTTTCTATTTCAGTATTCCATTATTTTGAAGAATGAACAAGGTAAGCAATAACTGTTTATATGGACATTGCATATTTGTGTATAATTCCATAGCAATTAATCAAATCTATTTTCTCTTCTACTGTTTATTTTCTTTTGTTTGTCTCTTAACAAATAACAAACAACATCACTTGAGATCTTCCAACAACTAAAATGGATAACATACAACTTGAAGAGAAAATAATGGCATAATCAAGATGTTGGCATTCCACAGTACTTCATATAAAAGGTTAGGAAGAAAAAGTGATAACAGCTACTGAACTTGAGAAACCTATTTTTCTGGAAAATTTCAACCAAAAGCAGTACTGGCTGCTCAGTCAATGAATGATAATTGTTTCCTTGTAGGGAAACGGTTAATATTACCATTTACCGTTTAAGAAATAAGATTGAAATTAGAAGCTGAGAGTGAGAAGGCAAGAAAGAAATTGATTTTAATTTCCAGACAAAATCTAAAATTTATTTTTAAAAGAAACAACAAAGTGTGTAGAAATTAATGCAAAAACAAAAGCCAGATTCATCACTTTTAGATGCACAGAAAGAAAACACTATGACAACAAATACAATAAGTGGATAAAGTCACTTTGACATGGTGTAATGGTTAACAAGCTTGTCTCACTAGGTCACTTATAACTGAGTAGTGAGTTTGATCCTTACTGTGTGCATTATAAGAGTGGCCTTATGCCACATAGATTTAATAAATAGGTGTATAAGCTTGGTTAAAGAGAAATAAAGAACAATTTATGTATCTCTCGGCAGAAAGATATCCTCTTTTACTCTTATGGAAATTTAACAGTGAAGTGTTGTGGCAGACATGAGACAGAACCTGGGACGAGCACGACTGGTTGCGACTTGCCTTGTCCCTGCCAAAAAAGAGCCCGTATTTGCTTAGCATGTAATGCTACTGCAGTTGAAATGAGGGAGAAAAAAGCGCTTACCGCTCTGCCGTAATCCGTCCTTGGCCAGATAACATAAAAGAATGAGGGGGGGACTTGCATTGCATTTTTATGCAATAAAGATACAATGCATTATGGGACAGGGACGCAATGAATTATGGGATCGCATGAAGATGCAAGGGATTATGGGTATATGGACAAATATAAAAGCAACTAATTTTTCCCAGTGGGGGGGGGGTCTTTGGGGGACGTTCATGGTTGGCGACTAGAAAAGTCTGTTAGTGTGATTTTGAGACAGAACTCAAGAAGGAACGACTCAAGGTTGGAATACCAGCTGGGAGAGCTTGAATTTTACTCGCTGGTTGCTGTTTTCTTTTTATTTCTCCACAAGTGTAATTTAATTTGTCCCAGTTTCCCCACATGAAAGGGTTATGATTAGAGGTAACAGAATCGATAAAAGCAACAACAGCTTGAAAGTTTAAAGTGGACAATTCTCTCTTTTAGGTGGAAGAATAAAGACTCAAACTACTGCTCGGGATGTATAAATAGAAGAAAATGTTTATTTACATACACAAAAATAAAAAGTAAAGGGAGATATATATATATATATATATATATATATATATATATATATATATATATATATACAAAATATGAGGAAAAGAAAAGGAGAAGAAATTTCCTTTAATTTAAAAAGAAAAAGTGTTCATGTAAAAAGGCTTGCTCAAAAATATTTCTCTGAGCACCTAAAAGTAAATTGTTCTTAAGGGGGTTAACACTCACATGAGATTTCTTCAGAGCTCTTGTTTAGGGGAGAAAACAATTGGATGAATAGTTTGTAGTTGAGGGAGTTCAAAGGTCGACAACACGAATTTCAAGGTCCTAGGAAGCAGATCTTGATTAGTTTTAGTAGAGGGCTGACTTTAGAGTCCAGTATGTAGATTTCTTCCTTGAAACAGGTGTTCTGAAGATGACTGGTGTTACTGTCATTGACTTGATGTTATTATCATAGACGCTGTCAAATACTCATTGCCAAAGAGCCGCATATTCTCAGTATTTATCAAGATTAGAAGGCTCAGAAATATCTTTTCCCTCCGAAATTATAAAGTTTTTCAGCCCTTTTATTTGTCAGAAAATATATTCTTATCTATGATAAGAATCAAAAGTTTGGAAACAAGGGTCTCTTTCCTAAAATATTTGAAGCTTTTGCCATCTCAATTTTCAAAAGTTTATAAGTTCTTCTGGTGTCAGTTATTGGATTGACTAAATTAAGAATCTCAGAATAATTTAAGATTAATATATCTGGATGTAATAGATAACAGAAAGATGAAGAAGGGTTGTAAAAATATCAATTTTATCTCTTCATTATCGGGGTATTTTTCACCAAATTCCTATCATAGATTTCTGTAAGAAATCCCTTAATATTTTCTATATTGTTCTGTTTTATAATTTTAACTATTTTTTTCATCCTAAGTTTTTATTTTTACTTCTTCCTGAGACACAGGAATAAAACTATGTAGTTTTTGTGTTCCTGTAATTGCTGAGGCATTTTTTCATATATTTTCTAAGAATTCTGCTTCATTTGTCAATTCCTTTGTTGAGGAATACAAAATATTTTTGCCTGAAATATTTTTTCTTGCATAATGAAATAACTGTCTCGGTGTCATTATTTGTTCATTATAGGGTCACTGCAGGCTTGCTTTTGCTACTAATCTCTTAATAGTGTCACCTAACCCATCACATGGTCCTTTCCCACGAGATGTAGCAAAAAAGTGCCACTCTGCATCAATACCTAAGTCAGCCTTATGGTTGCACAAATTGATAAAATTTTTATAATGTGAAGAGAAATAAATTTTTTATTTTAAAATTAAGATTTTTTTTTTTTAGTACTTTATGGACAGCTAGTGTCATGCTTGAGACTATCTGATATAATTACAATATTAATATGCTCCAGCACTTTGTCATTTCTGTAATAACAGGTAAATGAATGTAATATGACTAGAGAATTATTCCAGTGGAAGCCTCATGCAGCATCCTGCAAAATGGATAATTCTCAGCAAAATCTACAATAAATGACTTCACCATTCCATCAAAGAACTTTTCTTATTAGAATAAAATTGTCCTACTTTTTATTCCTCATAACTGATTTGTTTTTCAAGTTTTTAATGCTTGATTGGCAATTCACCAATCATTGACAGTGACTCATTAAAAAGTTGCAATTAATTTTCAATATCTACAAAAATGCTAGAAGGCTGTGACTGGTCTTCAGCTGATGTTGAAGTACATTCAGAAAACTCAGGTAATGATGTTAATTTTATTCAGCAATAGATTTTCTTGTAAATCTCTTTGTAAATATTAGGAATCTTTTTTTTAAATATTCATTTTAATGTATCACTTTTCAGATCAAAACTTAATTTTTTAAATATATATAAAAATACTGAAAATTTGTTTCGTGTATTTAGCGTACTGTATCAAATGTAACAAAAATTTGTTAAACATTAACATTTGTTGCATATTTTCATTAGATCACTTTTTCATATAAAATCTGTTGTATAATAAAAATGTAAACATAACCAAAAGTAAGGTTGTTTACTTTCCACCAAATTAGTCAACATTTAACCACAAATAACACAAATTCTTTTGATTTTATTATCATAGTTCTTATGTGAATATTAATCAGCATTCAAAGAGCTTTCTAAAGATATACAACTTGACTATATTGGGAAATAAGACAATATTAGCATGTAGTGACAAATACCCAAAGCCATTTTGAATTTGGCCCAACTCAGTAAAACCTTTGTAACTCAATCAAAAGTTCACCATAAAATTTTGTACTTATTTTGCCATAAAGCAGAAAGATTGGTTGTCAAATTTTAAAAAATAATTAAACATACAATTTTTTAGAAATTAAAGGCTAAATGTTAAGGCCAAGGTCAAATTATCTTACTTGACCTTTCAAGCAAAACAATAAGTAGATCACCTTTTAGATCCATCCAAGTACTTTAAAATGGTATATAATTTAGCTTTGTGGGTGAAAAAAACAACTGCAATATTGATATTTAAACTTTGTGACTATTTTCCAAAATTCACCGTTTTTGGCAAGGGTCATATCTCAGGAACCCTTTGACCTAGAGATGTAAAATAGGTACCATTCAATTTCTATCATGAAGCTCTATAAGTGTACCAAATTTGAAAAAAAAATTGTGTTAGTGATGGTCAGACCCATGTGGATTTGACCCTGAATTCTCAAATTAAATTCTTATAAATTTAGTTTAATACTTATTATTTATTAATAGTTCTGATGAATCATTCAACAATTTATTCCACTTCATTGTTTATGACTTCCTCCCAATGATCCACTAACTGTTCAATACCTCAACAATAGAAATCACTTTTAACTCAAGAAATTCATCAAGCCATGTTTTAAGTTCCATATTGTTGTTGAATGAAACACATCTCAAATTGTTAGAAAGCATCTGAAAAAGGTGGTAGTCTGAAGGGGCTAAAACAGGAGAATATGATGTGGGGGGATATGTGCGACAAACGAGCTCTTTCTTTATATCTGTGAGTATGTCAGCAGCAGCAATGGTGGAGGACTGGAATTTGTTGCTCTCGGTCAATGCATGTAGCACCCATGCACTGTGTTTCTGGACCTTACTCATTGAGTAATGATGAGCAACAGTAACCAAAGAGCTTGCAATCTTCTGAGTCAATTCCAAAGTGGTCTGGTACAGTTCTTCTTTAATTATCATTGCAATTTGTTCTTCTCAAACTGAACAGCTCTGCCAGAGCATGGAGGGTGAATGAGTTCAAAATTTTCCTCCTTATAAACCATTTCTGTGCCATTTTGTCTGTAATGAAGTCCCTCTGAACACAGCACAAATGTCGCTAGCAGCTTTTGCAGCCTTGTGACCATGATTAAAAGCAAAAAGATGTTGAACGTGCTCATTCTTGTCTATTTAGCATTCCATCTAAAAGGGGTGTCTAATCTGAAATAACATTTCTATAACGTTAGACAACAGTTTCACAAGATGACCAGAGTAAGAAGCAAAATATGCTACAAAAGATTATTCTTCCAAATCATTCACAGAACATCAGAAGAAAATTAACAAATATATACAACAACCTAATAAATGACCAGAGCCTTACAGTTGATCTCTCATCTGACCTTAGCTCTAACAGCTTGGGGAATTGGCTTGTCATTCAATACCTCCAAAACCAAGCTAGTACCATTTCATCATCACTGAGCTGACTCTGAATTCTCATTGGTCATGACTAGGAGTTGCACTAGACTTCTTGTTTTGAGCATCTCGTGTTCACTCCAATCTTCAAATAGCAATCCTATATACAATCCAATGCTAAAGATACTGAAAAGTGCTCAGCTCCTTATACCGCTCCAGAAAGTACCTGACTCCACCTGCATTGGAAAGAAGAAACTACAAATAATGCCAAATATGATAAGGGAAAAATGCTTGGTTAAAGAAAAAAAACTGTATCTATCTCGAGAATGGAAAGGAGTTACCAATTGTAACAACATTCAGTTGAAAATTTTCAAAATAAATACCTGGCTTTTATATATATTTATATACAGAATTAGATGTCGCATAGCCCAATAGGAGTAGATAGGTTTGCCTATTGTCCAGTTCACACTCCTCTCCAGTCTTTTGAACAGGAGTAGATACCTTGTTTCCTGTTTAAGATTGGGTTTCCAGTTCCTTCTAAAGTTTTCTTATTCTCTTTCACTCCCAGTAACTGCTCGTATCTTGGTAGCATTATTGCCTTGCTTGGGGTGAATTGATTGGGGGTGGTAAGGAGAAGAGAAAAATATATATTTATGTAATTAGCTGTAGTAAATATGTTATTGTGGTTACAAGAGTTTTTTGGGGTTTTTTTTTCTGAATAGTGTGTGTGATGTGCCACTTAGTTAGGATGGGACTAATACATCTGGGAATACCAAGTGCTGCAAGCTTGGATGTGTGGGTGGTGTAATAGATAATGGCTTAGAATTGTTAATCAGAGAACTGAGTTCCAGTTCCAGTTGAGTTTGTTATAATCATTTATGCGCAAATACCCTTGGGAAATATATGAATCCATCTTCCTCCAGATATGGGTTAATTAATAAAACTTATATTACTAAAACCATTATTAGCTCCCAAAATTAAAATTGTGTACGAAAAATATTTAGATTTTGGCATTAAGTAACCCATAGTGATTTTGACATGCCACTAAAAAAAACAACCAACCAACTAAAAAGTTGGTTTGCCCAAGGACTAAAAATTCTCCTCAGAGGGAGAATTGAGATACATCTTTTGTCACAACAACATTTTCCTTTTATACTATTTATATACGATGCCACCTAGCAGGCATTAAGAGAAATCCTCTGGCAGACATAGTGGGTTAATCCCACACATTCTCTCTTACTCTTCTTGTCTAGATTTAACAGTGAAGTGTCATGTGACTATCATTTTAAAAGCAGTTCTTACAAAGGAAGTATATTTTCTATTAGGTTGGTGCAGAAATAATGACGTAATAATGTCGTTTTTTGATGTATTTTTTAACGTCAAAAAACGACATTATTACGTCATTATTTTTCCAACCTAATAATAAACACCATATTTCCTGCTAGATGAGGCACTTTTTTCCCTTCAAAAATTAATGTTTTAAGCCTCTATAGTTAGATTTAGGTACAAGGCTTACACCTAAAAATTATTGTTTGACACACTATTCTCCTAATGACAACAGAATTAAATATATGAATAAAAACAAAAGGAAAATTATATCTCTATTCATGTTGTCCTTAAACAGATATACTTTTATTTATGTCTGAAAATTTTACACACACACACAGACACATATTATACAGATATAAATGAAATATACCTGTAAAGACACTATTAATAAAGACAAAAGGAAAATTTTCACTAAATGTGGAAATTTTATTTTGCAACTTATATTTATAAACAGAAGTAAAAGGAGTCAGCCATAATTGGGATCATCGGATCAATGCCAATGATCCTTTTCTCATCGACGTAGTATGTGCTTCACCAGGGCTATATACAGTTTTGAATTCAGAGTTTTCCTTCTAGACTAGTTGCCACCCAAGGCTATAGAGCCCAGTCTGTCCTATTTATCCATACATGGGGAAAGAAGAGTTAACGCTCTAAAATAGTTTTAAAGCCAACTGTGTAAAGAAAGGTAAAATATGGAACACACTAGGTGATATAATTCATTGCCTAATAAGCAAAAGCGAGTAAATGTTGTTGTGAATTTTTATTTATTATTTATATTTTAATGTAATCATTATTTATTCTTTAGCTTTGAAAAATCATGTATTTATTTATTTATTTTAAATATTTAATAGTCTTGAGTTAACCGTTTTCTTTTGAATTTGAAACTTTTTTTTTAAAACAAACTACTTTTTCCCAAGCCAATATATATGACCATAAAAATTTTAAAAAACTCAAGACATTTTAAATATATGAAATAAATAATACTTACATTAAAAAAAATAAAAATTCAACATTTACTAACTTTCGTTTATTAGGCAATTACTTTACTCTAACTAAAATATATCATTTTTAAAAATCTCTGTATGAAATTAAAAAAATACACATTTTGGTATTTTAATATTAATTGTAGTAATTCTATAAAAATAAACATTTATTTTAAAAAAAAAATTTTCCTAACCTGTAAGAAAAAATAATGTATGTATCTATCTATCTATCTTGAGTGTGTGTTTGTATATATGTCTATGCATTATTGTGTTTATGTAGCTCTTTGTGAATTTTTAGTTTAATTTATTATATGATTATGATCACTACTGCTGACTGATAACATGCTTCCTCAAAACTATCCTAGTCACACTCCTCACTCCAATCCTCCAGTCAATGATTTAAGGCTGCCACTTTCTTTGATTTTCACCGACTTTAGGTCGGACTAAATTTCATTTGCCCAAGTTTTCAATTTATATATTCTAGTAAAAAACCTTATACTGTACAGAATAAATTATTTAAAATGAACACTTAAAAACAACAAGTTGAAATAAAAATGTGTTCTTTGCAAGTCAATAGAGATTTTTGAAAGATTATTTATAAATTAAAGCAAGAAATACATTACCTATTAAGTATGTTTCCAGTTTGAAAAGGCTCAAATCTGTGCAGCCTGACCTAGTCACATTAATTTTATTTAATTCTTTTTTTACTTACTTTCATTCTTTGTTTTTTTCTTTCTTTCTTTATTATGAACAATGTTGACAAAATGTATTTCAGTCAATATTTTGAGGTACAGAGTTAAAACAATTAATTTTGGATCCAGCTGAAGTCAAGAATGAAAATGAGGCACTATGAAAGATTTTTGTTGCTTTGAAATAGATATAGTTGAATGTTGATTCACTCAGGACAAGCTTGACCACTCCGGAGTCCCTAATGATATCTATATATATATATATATATATATATATATATATATATATATATATACAGCCTTGGCCAAAATTATGGAGCACCAATGAAAAATCGAAATTATGATTCAAACTTATATATTTAAAGGTTAAGAATAGTGGAGTAAACATTAATAACAACAATCAATATTTGGTATGTCCTCCTTTTGCCTTTATAACAGCTTTTATTCGTTTTTGCATATTATTGACTAAGTTGTTGCAGGTGGTAGGATCTATTTTCTGCCAATCTTCATGAAGTTTGGCCTCTAATTCTTTTTTTGATGAACATTTGTGCATTCTCACTCTTTTCCCTAAATGGGACCACAATGTTTCAATGGGATTTAGGTCTGGGGATTGAGGGGGCCACTTCATCACTGTAATCCCTTTTTTCTCAAACCAACCGATTGAAACTTTTGACGTTAATTATTACATCCAAAGTTTAGGAAATAGAAGCTGTTAACTTACCTCAAAGTTACTTTCGTCAGACCAAACAATTTTGCCCCAATCATCAGGTGTCCAATTTTCATGGTTTTTTGCAAATTCCAGTCGTTTTTTTCTTGTTGGCCTGAGACAAGTATAGCTTCTTCCTGGCTTTGCATCCTTTTAATCCCACTTCTAATAACCTTCTCACTGTTCAAGCTGATATGTTTTTGTTTGCATCCTCCCTAAGTTCAGCAGCAAGCTCTGAAGAACTTTTCCTCCTATCTGCAAGGGATGCTCTTTTCAAAGATCTGTCTTCCCTGGCGGTTGTAGACTTTTTACGGCCTTGTTCTTTTCTGTTTTTGAAAGACTTTGTTTCCTCGTACCTTTTAATCGTTGTTTGAACCCCCTTCCTTGAACATTCCATATTCCTGGCAATTTCTACCTGAGAATATCCTTCACCAGATAAAGCAACAATTTGTGCCCTTTTAATCTCTGAAAGCTGCTTCTTTGGAGGCATTTTCAATTAAATATACACTGGTAGGAACCAAATATTACCCGAAAATTACGAAACAACCTTTAGTATGACAATAAATCATTTTGAATATTGGAATGAATCTAGTACGAAACTCAGCTAAAGCTCTTGAGAGAGGCTTTAAAGCAAAAAACATACTACAATCTACTGTTAAATATTTTACATTTGCTCTCAATTGTTCACTGTACAATTCTTAACCTTGAAATACGTAGGTTTAAACTATTATCTCAAATTTTTATGGGTGCTCCATAATTTTGGCCATGGCTATATATATATATATATATATATATATATAAGTGTGAATGAAACATCAGTTGTTTTTCCTAAATATTCCTGCCTAATGTAATGTTACATGTATGTTATACTGTGGGAAATACAATATTAAAAGTTGGGTGCCTTGGCATGGTGTAATGATTAGCAAGCTGGTCTTGTTACAACTGAAAAGTGAATTCGATCCTCACTGGGTGCCCCATAGTTTTGGCCATGTGCCACATCTAAGCCTCGCTTAGAAAATCAATACAATATTAAAAGTTTGTACTAACTTGAAAAGTCTATTTATACTGTTATATATAATTTTCCCATTTTAACATAACCAAAGTATTATAATAGCTACAATAATAAAAGGCTAACATTAATACTGAAATTTTTCTTGACAGCCCATGATGACAGTATCTGGAGTTGTGCTTGGGGCCGAAATGAAAATGATGGTGTTGAAAGCATTGTAACTGGAAGTGTTGATGATGTTGTGAAAATCTGGAAATGGTGAGTCGGACAATTTTAAATGCTTGCTTATTTATGTAGTTGATATGATTTGTTTTATAATTGAAGATTAATTTTGAATTTGTTTATTGTGAACACTTCATGATTCTAAATGGTGTAGTCACTCAAGATAAAACACCTTTTTCTGTTTTTTTTTTTTTGTTTTTTTTTTTTTTATAGCTAAGGTGGTTCTCTTTGAGTTACTGCCCCCTTGCATACCAAAACACAACCCTAATGCCTTCCCCCGACCCAATGTATAGTGAACCTTTGGATTTTCTTGTTACTAGTATTGCATGTCAAGTTAGTATCTTCCCATAATAATTGTTAATAAATGGGATACATTGTAAAGTGAAGGCAAGACACACTTCAGGTACAGTGTGTGCGTGTGGGGTGTATATTAGTATTCAGATATGTCACTGCCACCATCTGGCTGCTGTACTTTTTTTTTTCTCAACGACCCCTGAATCTTTCCACTGTCAACAGGGGTCAGTACCTCCCACTTTGAGAATCACTGTGGTAAATGAACATTCATTTGGATAAAAGGCCAAATTCATAGAACCAACATTAAAATAAGCATTCATTTCAGGGAAAAGCCTAACTTCATAGAACTAACATCAAAATGAGCATTTATTTTTGGGGAAAGGCCTGACTTTATAGAGCTAACATTAAAATGAGCATTCATTTTGGGGAAAGGCCTGACTTCATAGAGCTAACACTAAAATGAGCATTCATTTTGGGGAAAGACCTGACTTCATAGAGCTAACATTAAAATGAGCATTCATTTTGGGGAAAGACCTGACTTCATAGAGCTAACTTTTTTTTTTCTATTTAAGATGCCTTGTCTGGCAAACTTGGACCTTCATGCCCACAAAAAGACAGAGTTTTGAAAAGAACAGCTTTTCCCTTAACACCACTATTATTTTAACTACCTTCACTCATCTGCAATGTTATTGCTTTAGAAAGTGATGATTAGAATTTTAATAAAGCCTAAATGTATGATGAAAGTGAGTTTATACATTTTTTGTTCTTGAGAATTTATAACAAAAATATTAAACACTATTTATTAGATTGCTTATTTACAAGAATAATTTTAGGTTTACAACATTCTAAAAACTAATACAATTAAGACTAATGCCATGCAATATTTATCATTTACCAATCTATAAAGAAATAGCTAAGAAAATAATTTTTATTCATAATATTATAAAGATTTAGTAAATTATTATGTCAACCAACTATAAGGAAATCTTTATTATTTTTATTATTTACCAGTTTATAAGGTTTGAATGAATTGTCACTTGGCTGATGTTTTTGCCAACCATTTCAATAAACATTCTAATAAACATTGTTTATTATTTTTGTTGTCAATTGTCAAGAACAAAGAAAATGTATAAATTAACTTTCAAATGTTTGAGTTTTATTAAAATTCTAATCATCGCTGTTTAAAACAATAAACATTGCTGAGGGAGTGAAGAGAGTTTAACTAATAATGGTGTCAAGGCAGAAAAAAAACGTCATTTTGACACTCCATTATTTTTTTTATTTTTTTTTTATTGGCAATCATGTCTCCCCACAATTTTGTTTTTGTCTCTTAACTGTTGTAATCTAGGGAAGGTTACAGAATAGAATAATCAAAGAAGGTTGATAATGAATGATAATACTTAGCACAAGAACACCACATATAAGATTTGTCAGTAGCTTGTAGAAGTAGTAGTCAACTACTAGAAGTGAGTCAAGTGAATTCCACAATGAATCTCCAATTACAGACCAACATACAGTGTTTACTACTGTATTTATGTGAATGGGGACATACCCATTATCATCTGTAGGTATGCTACAGCAATAACTTTTGCTCCATTACTATCCCTCTTTATCCTTGTTTGCTCAGCCATTCACTTTTTCAAGTACCTGTTTCCCCTTGCTTCTCTTGCCTTCAGGATGTCCTGTAAGTGTTATATCCTCCAAACCCTCTTTTCCTTATGTGTCCCAGAAATTTTATCTGCCTTTTTATGATTATCAATTTCATTAATCTTCCCTAATCTTAAGACTTCTTGTTGCTTATGTAGTATTCCTCATTAGAAACACATCCCTGTCACTACAAATCTTTTCTTCATCTATGAGGAGAGTGTCCCATATTTATTACCATATAGATTATATTCTATAGCAATTCAGTACTTCTTTTCTTTGTTTCTAAAGATATTTTCTTGTTTCTTAATATTTTGCTTAGTTTATGAAAGACAGCTTTCTCTTTTTATTCTATGTGCCTTCAGATTTCTGTGTCACACTTTCCATTGTTTGTTTCTACCTGCTGTTTTTTCACGTCCCCAGGTACATAACTCAACCTTGTGTTGCCCCATTTGCTGACAACCATCCATTGTCTTCTTATATTTAATCCTTTCTTCTTGCTTTTTTATTTAGTATATTGTTTTGCAAATTATGCCTGAATTATAAGTTGTTTCAGCTTCTTAGATGAAATGGTGTCATTCATATTTATTTTCCATTGGTTTTTCATATAATTTTTGTTGCTTTTTATCACAATTCTCAGCTTATTTTTTGCATATGAAATCTACCTGGCAGCTGTGATGAAAAGCAACAAAAATTTAGGGTAAAAAGAAAAACTATTCAAAAATTGATAATGATGTTATATTCATAAAGTCTGATAAGAAAAATGAGATTAAGTTTTTTTATATTTAAAATATTCACTTCTACACACCATCAAATTAACATTCACCTAATCAAGGATATGTGGTTTCAGGTCTTTGAACATTCAGTCTTCTTTTCACCAAGGAGTGAAGGATCCTGCTTCTCTCCTCATAGAAGGGAATCTCTATAACTTCTTATTATCCAGTTGTTTTGTGTGTCTATATCCTAAGTTCAGCTGGGTTCATTTCTTCTTTTAATTGGTGCATGCTTCAATATATTTTGTGGCCCGATTCTCTTCTGACTTTGAGGTCATCCTCTAGATTAACCCTTGGGGTTCCTAGACTTTCATTGACTTTCTGAAATGACACTAAATTCAAACCTACTTTGGAATCTTTTAAAGTGAATCCAGTACATATTGGGGTCACCAGAAATCAACTCTTCTTAAATCAAAGGTTCCTGATGGACATTAAATTCAATTCAGGCTTCTGGTATTTCCTGGCACATAGCACACACTACAATGAATAATGAATCAATCTTTTTTGCTCATATTGATATTTTAATTTTTCTTGATGGGCTAATATTTGTAGAAAAGGAAATAATTTTTTTTTTAATGCTATTGTGTAAAACATCTAAGGTGTTTACCGGTTTTGTTACCAAAGTGTTTCAACTGATCGGTTCAAGAGTACATCTTTCTTTAAGTGCGTTATCCATAATGAAACATATGAGTCAATCTCTCTTTCAGAAATATGAATGCAGATAAATGAACAGATCCCAAGACTATCTGTTCATTTCTTGAAACTTCAGATGGACACATTATCTCTGCTTGAATTCAGAACACCACAAATTCTACTAATGTTGGTTCAAAAGACCAATAAAAATCTAGAGAACACAAAAGTAAAATAACAGAATTTCTCTCTTCTTTTTCTCCATATCTCTGTCTCTGACAAAGCTTTAACAAAAATGAAACATGTTAAATTTATATTTGTTTTTTCTTATCATTTTGTCCGATTCTGATCCATATTTGATCTCAAATAAACTATGTGTGCTTATTATAATTATGTTTCTTTTTTTTGTTTTTCTTTTAATGCAAATTAAATTGTTAAATTATTTTTGCAGGGAAGACAACACTCTGAAGCCACGGCACATTCTCGAGGGTCATCAGTTGGGCATTGTTTCTATTGACATTAACACATCAGGCACTTGTATCCTAATTGGGAAAATAAAATGGCTGTTCCTGCTGCTCTACACAACCTACTATCCCTTACCAACATTTGTCCCTTTGCTGCAAATTCTTCTTTGAATTCTATATACTTAGCAGAAGCAACAGACCAGACATGACAACAATATCATGTGAGACAATTTTTCTTGCCTGAATCTATCTTTCAACTTTATAAGTTTACCATTTTTCCATGCATCAGATATTGTTGCCACGTCTGGCAACAAAGAGCTAAAGGGCAAACATTACTAAGGGATAGTAGAGGTTGTGGTGAGCCATGATCTCCCATGCCGTGAACAAGTTGGGGAATGACTGGCAATCCATCTATGATTGGTAATTGATTGTGAGAAAGAAAAAATTATATATACAGTGGAACTTCAGTTCACAAATTTAATTTCTTCCTGAAGGCCGTTTGTGATCCAAAACTATTTTCACCCCATAGGAATCCATATAAAATGAATTAATCCATTCTGGGAACGTCCTGGGTATGACGATAATCTGCATCCGCATCCTGGGTAAGACGATAAACTACGTCCAGCAGCAAGATCAGGAGGTTTTGAGGAGTGTGGAACCACCTCTTAATTGCTGGCGTCCCCAGGTCCACCCTGAGCTGGGGTGGTAACACCTGTTAGGGTCCCAGCTATGGGCAAATAGTTTACTCCCAAACCCAGATCTCGTCCTGTGTATGACAAACTACATCCGTGGCCTGGGTAAGACGATAAACTGCGTCCAACAGCAAGGCCTCTGATAATGTTTTTGAAAAAATAATGTTGCCAGCTATAAGTTTTTGGAAAAATAATATTACCAACTATACGTTTTTGAGAAAAAAAAATATTAACAGAAATGGATTTTTGACAAAACAAAAATATTACCAGGAAAAAAAAAAAAAAAAAAAGAAAAGTTGTCAGTATTAAATGACTCGTTGAGATTGATATGCCGTAAAACAAATCAAACCAAACCATTCCTGGAGCCCAGATGATTACTTATTTAAATTTTTCCCACTGTACTTTGTGCACAAAACCAATGAAAATCATTAAAACTAACACAAAAACAATGAACACAATACTAAACAGATAAAATATAGACAAAAATTTAATTTTACTATACCTGTATGGAGGAGAGTTGATGACATAACTATTTATATAGTTAATAACTAATTTAGCTCAAGTTCATAAAATATTTTTAAAATGTCTTCTAAAAAATTAGGGGGATAACCTGAGAACCTCAGAATATTTGAATAGAGCTCTTGTGAAAAGATCTCTACTGCAGAATATTTTGTCAGTTCCTATCACTCTTGCCTAAAAATAATTATTAAATGAGATAAGCTTTTGTAGAAATTTATGATTTTAGAATACATGCCTTTTTTATCATTGTTGATTGATTTACTTAAATACAAAATGTTTTCGTCACCTTTACCATCAAATCTCGTTATGGAAATGTTGTTATTCACTGACAATTAATGGTCAAAGTTGGTTATATTTCTTAACTTATTGTGTGCAGTGGCTGCTACAAGTAGCCTGGGCAGCCAGATCCGAGTCTGGGATTTGGATACAGGGAAACTGGCCAAAGGAATTGATGCCAATCCAGGTATGTGATAAGAATTAGAAAAATGTACATATTTTATAAAAACAAAAAGCAATTGACTTATCACTAAAAATTTATACTTTCATCAATTATTTTTAATTTGATTTGTGAATTTGTGACTAAAATCTGTTCATTTGTGTATGCCTTATATCTGTGTGCATAACCAATATATATGCGTGCGTGTGTCCAGCCTCATAACTGCAATGTTTACATGTTTTCCAACCAACAAGAGTGTTCAAGCCCAGGTTTTACAAAAAAAAAAAAAAAATTTCAATTGCTAATTTTCAGTCTAGGCAAACTATCCTCATTTGGAAGACTGGTGCAGCACAATTTTCCTGCTGTATACTTCTTTCTCGCAGCTTGGGCACATGAGGAAAGAGGGCTTGAAAAATTTGATGCTCACAAGACAGATTGAGAAACAGAGGAAAGCAATGCATAACCTGCCTGGTGAGCTTGAGCACATGGATGGCAGAGCAAGGTTTGGGTGATAGAGCAAAAAAACAAAAGTTATTGAGAGCTCCAATGAACAGGAAGTTGTAGAGAGCCATGATCGCCAACGTCCTGAAAGGACATAGCATATAGAAGAAGAGAAAAACACATACAGAATGAGAAAAACTTTTATTTTGTGATTTTTCATATGTACATTTCACTTTCTATATAAATACTATAGTTATCTACCTTATTCTCTATGTGTCCTTTCAAGACATGAGTGATTATGGCTTTCCACAATATCCTGCATCTTATTGATCCAAGTAACTTATTTACTCATTTTTGTCAAGAAGAGTACTCACTGTTTTCTTTCTGCTTCTCTTGCTTTCATTTGCCCTGTGAATGTTAAATTCTCCAACTCTTCTTTCTTTACTCCCTCCCCCACACTTTTTCTTCTTATAAAACTTTTGATCTTTAGGCCAGTAGATGTTAATTTCACTGTGGTCTTTCTTGTTTCCTTTTTAAAGAAAAACATCTCTTCAAGCACTAAATATAAAATTATTTTTTATTGTATTCTATTCAAAATATAATCTGTTAATAATATATTTTCAACTTGTACATATTACATGTGATTTATTTTGTGATTTTTATTAGGTTGGTGCAAAAATAATGTCGTTTTCTCACATAGTAACAGATGTGAGAAAACGACATTATTTTTGCACCAACCTAATAGTTCATAAAAATATCAAGTCTCATATTAATGTAAGAAATATATTTTAGCATTATCTTAGTCCAACAAATAGGTCACACCTTCTTATGCATATGTTTTTTTGTCTTTTTTGGCAGCTGATGCATGGACCATTGCATTCTCCCCAGACTCTCGTTATTTAGCAACGGGAAGTCACACAGGCAAAATAAATTTATTTGGAGTCGATTCTGGGCAAAAAGAAAGTTCCATGGATACAAGCAAAAAATTTGTCCTGAGTTTGGCTTATGTATGTTCATTTTCTGACTATTTTTTGTGCTGTGTATCTCTTTTCTTTTTTTCTCTCTCTCTCTAATTTCTTTTCTCTATCTCCCCCTCTCTACTTTTTCTCTCTCTCTCTACACTTTCTTCTTTCTCTCTACTTTCTTCTCTCTCTCTCACTCTCTCTGTACTTTCTTCTCTCTCTCTCTCACTCTCTCTCTGTACTTTCTTCTCTCTCTCTCTCACTCTCTCTCTGTACTTTCTTCTCACTCTCTCGCTGTACTTTCTTCTCTCTCTCTCTCTGTACTTCTCTCTCTCTCTCTCTCTCTGTACTTCTCTCTCTCCCGCTGTACTTTCTTCTCTCTCTCTTTACTTTCTTTTCTCTCTCTCTCTACTCTCTTTTCTCTCTCTTTACTTTCTTTTCTCTCTCTCTCTTTACTTTCTTTTCTCTCTCTCTCTTTACTTTTTTTCTCTCTCTCTCTTTACTTTCTTTTCTCTCTCTCTCTCTCTTTACTTTTTTCTCTCTCTTTACTTTTTTCTCTCTCTTTACTTTTTTCTCTCTCTTTACTTTTTTCTCTCTCTTTACTTTTTTCTCTCTCTTTACTTTTTTCTCTCTCTTTACTTTTTTCTCTCTCTTTACTTTCTCTCTCTCTCTCTTTACTTTCTCTCTCTCTCTCTCTCTTTACTTTCTTCTCTCTCTCTCTTTACTTTCTTCTCTCTCTACTTCTCTCTTTCTCTATACTTTCCCTCTCCCCTTTCTTTCTCTCCTTTCTCTCTCTATCTCTTTTTTCACTCTCTGTCTAATCTCTGTTTTTTCTCTGTGTCCACTTTCTAACTTTTCCTGTTTTCCTAGTTTTGAAATGTTTAGAAATGTGCTGATGTTAACATTCTTCTGAAATAATTAAACTCTTCATTTTCCTGTATTGATCCAATCAGTTTCTATGAATTCTTACATCCTTGTTTTCCAGAGTCCTGATGGCAAATACATTGCATGTGGAACTATTGATGGAATTGTGAGCATATTTGATACAACAACTGGACACTTATTACATGCTTTGGAAGGTAAGCAAAGACTTTCTATATTTAAACCTTTTGTATATGTAATGTGCATTTGTACATTTCCTTATAAGGTTATTTCAGTAGACACATCACTTTTTCTTTGACATTAACATCTCGAATGTACTTCTCAAACCAACAAATAGGTGCATAACTCTGAAAAAGAAAATTTGAAACCTAACAGAAATTATGCTGGAATTGAAGAAATCGATGTTTTCTATATGATTTTTATAGAAGACGCAAAATCATGATTCAAGGCCCCTTCTCTTATGATACTTTTTAGTTTATCAATTAAATCAATGATAAAATGAATATCAAATTGAGGAAACCAACAGTCAAAAGAATTAAAGTTTTAATTTGATGAAAATACTGGTGTATGCACAAGAAAGAAGAAAATAATTATATAATTTTATCTTAAAAAAAAAATTTTATTTAAAAAAAAAAAAAAAATCAAAATATAAGAAAAATCAAAATTTATGTTGGAATTCTTGAGATGAGAAATTATTATGTGCTTTGAAATTCTGACCATCATGTCATCTTGGTGGTTATACTGTCAGCATTTCAGCCATTGTACCCTCCAGCATTCTTCAGAGGTCTGTCATTGGACTCTGTAACTAACTTAGAATTTTGAACTGGACTTTTTATTCAATCCAAATGAATCCAGGGGCAGATTGTTCTCCCTCTACTTTCCCTTCTTAGGGGCTATTTTCACTTGGTTAATAATCGCTAGTTTTATTCACCTTCTTCCAGTGAACCGGAATATGTTTTTTTTCAACACTACTAGGTCCAGGGATTTTATTCACAACTTCCAGAGAAGAAGGTATATTTTAAACAATGCTTTATTCTTCTAGGCCAGGGGTTCCCAAATAGAGGAGAATTTCAGGGGGAAGGATCTTTTACTTTTTTTTTTTTTTTTTTTTTAACAAAATTTGGAGCCCATCATGAATGTCAGAAAACTCCTCTATAAAAAAAAAATAAAAAATAATCCATGTAAATCTATATATACTAAAATGGAAAAGAATGAATATTTTCAATAATATATACATATTATTTGCAATGTACCTTTTATGTCAGACAATCTTTAGAAGGGGGGAAATGACATTTAGACAAAAAAAAAGTCTGCAAATCACTGCTCTAGACCAAAATTTTCCCAACCTATGGGCCATGGCAAATTGCAGTAAGGCCACAGAAATTTTATAATTGGATATGTTCTATGTAAAATAAAAGTACTGTATTTTCTAGCTTGCAAGATGCACTTTTTTTCATAAAAAATACCCTGAAAAATACGTGCACATCTTCCAAGACAAATGTAAGACAATACCCAGGCTCAAGTAAGCTTGGACGATCGCCTAATTTGCTTGACTGATAAGGATGTGGATTTGTATGGTGAGTCATTACACTATAATGTTAGCTATCTATCTAATGAATCCAACATTGACAAGTTCTTGGGATTTGAAGATGAATAAAATTTCTTTGATTGTGTTATGTTTTTACAGGCATATTTTTAAAATTTATAGTTCATTTTTATGAAAATAAAACCAGCCTTGGACAATGAAAGATGTATAGTATCTAACCACCAACTAGTATATCATTGCCATACAAACAAAATCAGACAAGGGATTAATGTAAACAATACGTGGCGCCAGTATATGCATGATCAATGTGTTGTTGTATAAGAATGCCTTTTTTTTTTTCTTAGAAATTTCTTTCCGATATTAGGATGTATCTTCCAAGCTGGAAAATACAGTAATTTTTTACACTATAATAGTTTTATGGACCACTGAAAAAAATTCTGTGTTCAAAGTGACCGATGAGCTAAAAAAAAAAAAGGTTGGAAACCACTACTCTAGGCCATGTATCAGAGATTGCTGAGTATTAATTAATATCGATTATCTTCCCTAAGCATGGGAAACAGAATGAGAACAATCTATCATTACAAATTGAAAAAAGACTTTGGTTCAACATTCCAGGAAGGTTGGGAAGTATAATGACAGACATGAAGAAGGATGGTTGAAATATTGTGAAATTTACAGCCAACTTAAGTATGCTGGTCCCAACAGCAATACATATAAGAAAATTTTTGGTGTTTTTCGAAACATTAGATTTTTGTGGCACATTTCAATAGTATAATAGATTTTATATACACTTTTGACAGATGTGAATTTGAATTTTTCAATATTTACTCTATTTACATTTGGGGTATTGTCCCAATCATTGTTGTTGCTGTTATTGACATTCCAGCCATTGTGCCATTCAGTCTTCAGTGTATATCAATCCAGCTAAGCTACAGGGAATTCCAAATTAACCCTTTATTTAATCTACAGGGATGAACTGTTCTCATTCCACTACCCATGGCTAGGGATATATTGTCTAGTTCTTATTTTTTAGTATTGATCAGTTATTGCTTGCCCTGTTTCCACCAAGTTCAAGTACACACTACCCCTGCCCAGGGATTGAATTCACAATTACTATGTCATCAAACTTACAAATCAGTGCTACAGGACAATAGCTCAGTTTTCTTTTTCTTTTCAGACTGAAATTATTTCAAGTATATTAAAGTAATCTAATCATAACCATGGCCTTCTATACTACAGGCCTACTCATGGTGCAAATAAGGCTAGAACTAGAGGCCTATTTCAAAAGGTTTGAATTTCGGGAATTCTAGTCAAAAGTTAAACAACATTTTTAAGTAGTTTTCATTGAATTTGTAGTATAAAAATATATTTGCTTATGTTTTTTTAGAAACTGTCTAAATAAAAACATCGAATTTAATTTCATCATCAATATAATTGTTGGTATGATTAACAATATCATAAAGAAAAATATTAAATTAACTTTATGTAACAAATAATAACATTTTTAAATAAATTTTGTAGTTTAAAACTGGATTGAGGAAAACCTTCCGGGGGGTGGGGAAGCTTGTTAAAACTTAATTTTAATGTTTTGTTATGTTTAACTTTCTTCAGTATTGTAACATTTATAAGAAGAAATATTAGAAAAATCAGATTAATAAATTATTACAATTACACATTTTTCTGTTAGATTAAATTATTATTTTTCTGTTAGATTAAATTGAATTGCCTTTAAATTATTTTATCTTTAATTTTTCAGTGTAAAATGTTACCTTATGAACTGTGGTTAAAATTAAACTTACTTCATATCTGTTAGAAACAGAATTACACAAAAAAATAAAGCTTATCATCATTGGATTTGCTTTAATGAATAAAAATTTCAGAGAAGATTATTTTAAGTTAACTTTTCTTTTAAGTGAAAAATGTTAAATAAACTTCCAAGTGGCAATACACATTCCTAAATCACATATTTTTTAGTGAATTTCACAAAAAAAGATTGTTTTTGCTACAAATATAAAATAATATAGAAAGTCTAAAGGAAATAGAATAAATCTTGTACTTCAATTACATAAACTAAAGACATTATTACAAGAATAAAAGTAAAAATTTCCTTGAAGTTCTCAAGCCAATTACAACAATGAACTGCTACAAACTTAAACCAAAAATAAAATGTGTTTTACTTCCAGTGGAACAAGGAACTTTTTAAATAGACCCCCAGTTCTGGCCAGTAGTTGCACCATGAGTGGCTTTGTAGTATAGTATTCTCTTTGTATGATGTATTAGGAGTATTGAGTGTTCTGTAATGGTTACTAAACTAGGTCTCTCTCTCTCTCTCTCTCTCTCTCTCTCTCTCTCTATATATATATATATATATATATATATATATATATATATATATATATATATATATTAATTTAAAGAAAAACAGACCACTTTAAGGCTCCATTTGTAATAATTTATTTCACCAGAGAATTTTATTTTTCTCTAGATTGTCAGACTTCACTTTCAAAAGGTGAAACGAAAAATGAATTTAAAATTTACACTTTTGACGGGCAGTATTAAGCTTATATAAGTTGACATTGAGGGTGGTGAGGAATGGTGTGAGAGACATAGCCGAGTTTAGAGAGGGAAGGGAGAGTTTTAAAATTTATTTTTATATTTCTTTTTATTATAATACTTAATATTGAGGAAGGAGGGGGTAAGGATCATAGATTGACCTATTTAATCGGTCAACTCAACAGAAATGATATGGGAAAAGGGAAAAAGAAAAAAAGAGGAAGTAAAGAGATAAGATATGTACGTAGGGTTTTTGGAGGAAGGATATATATATATATATATATATATTTGACAAGTGGAATACTATTTTATTGACATTGATTACACATTTCCTCATCATTAGATGTGCTTCTTCACATCAGAATGAAGGATCAAAACATGTCGATATGGAAAACACAAAACCTAAAATATATGAGTTTTTTTTTTACTTTTAACCCATTCTGAAAAATTGGATAGGGATTTACCTTAATTTTAATGCAGAAACAATTGGAAGAATATAAAAACAAATTTTGACAAAAACAAGAAAATTGAAAAGAAAAGAAAATAACATAAATTAAAATAATGGCTTTTATACAAAAGTCACACAATTTTGTTCTTTCATCCCAACCGAGGGATGTCAGCTTAGTGAAATTGTATTAACGATTTAATATTGAAGTACACACATATTTCTTTTGTTCTGATATCTAATGATGGTGAGTCACATAATCAAGTCAACAGTTTTTCACTTTGTTAGATTTATCAAACTTTGTCTGGATTCTCTTTCCTGCTTACACACACACACACACATGTATTGAGTGAGTTTTTATTAACAATTTTTTAAGCAAAAAATAAGGGGTTGCACTATACACAGGTAATTTCTTTCTTTTTTTTTTTTCTTTTTTTTTTTTTTTTTGAAGAGGTTAAAAATCATGCATTTTTTTTGATGATCATAGCCTACCTGATAGGTCTACATTCTCACAGTACCTTTGGTTAATTGTAGCAATACAGGTAAGCTCTTTTAGCCTGCAATTCAGCTTCCACCTGTGGCTACCTTTTTGTCTTTCCTTTATTTGCACAGCCAAATCTCCATATCAGATATTTTATGGCAAGTAGTTTTTCTCACCATTTTGGGGTAGTGTTCTAGAAAAAAGACTGAAGATCATTTATTTGCTATAGAATATGTCCAGGATGATACCCAGAACTGCAATATTTGACTACAATAGACCTATGAGAATTGCTCAGAAGTTGAGGCCACATTATACACAAGCTATATGAAAAAAATATGTGAACTCAAGCTTACAGCAACATCACGTTAAAACACCGGTTCCTGTATTATCACTGAAGTGCTTAACTTGAGTGATCATACAGGAACTGATGAACATCGAGCCTGGTCAGTGTTGACATAGATGGGTGATTGCTTGAGAAAGCTAAGTGCTGCAAGCGAGAATGTACCAATAGTGTAATGAATAATAGCTCAGAATTATTAATTGGAGAGTTGAGTCCCAATTCCAGTTGAGTTTGTTATATTCACTTACTTGCAAATACCCTTGGGAAAGGTATGAATCCACCTCTTCTCCCACAAGCTATGGGTTAATTAGCAACACTTGTATTACTAAATCATTATCATCTTCAAAAAAAAAATCTTACAATCTAAAAAGAATATCTTCTAGCTTCAAATAACCTACAAAAGTGTTGATAAACCATGGAAAATGAAGTAATCAATCAAATTCTTATTAATATGGTTTCTACATAAACATTAAATCTTTAACAATGAACCCCTTGAAAACTGCTAATGACTTGGCTAAAAGCACTTGGGATAGTAATCATTACATCCACTCTTCTTCTTGCACATGTCTAGTCGCATCAACGTAAACATCATTTTTGTCTAAGTCCTAAAGAATGAAACACATTGCATGAAAAAACTTTTTCCAGTTTGTCATAGATTTTCCCTAAAATTGTTCTTGATATATAAACATATATTGTTTTCCCATATATATATATATATATATATATATATATATATATATATATTAGGCTGGTGCAAAAATAATGTCGGTTTCTGACGTTAAAAAATACATCAAAAAACGATATTATTTTTGCACCAACCTAATATATATATATATATATAATTATTTTTTTTTTCCTTTTTCTTAGGTCATGCTATGCCAATTCGGTCTTTATGTTTTTCACCTGATTCTCAGTTGCTTGTCACTGGTTCTGATGACAGTCACATAAAAATTTATGATGTGTAAGTAAAGTAAGCTTTTTGTCTATAAGTCCTCCTCGTTTTTTTTTTTTTTTTTTTTTTTACTAAGTAATTCCCTCTATTTAAAATTATTGAAATTGCTAAAGGTTTGATGAGATATAGTTCTGTTCTAAATATATTCATCTAAAGGACAAACAGTTTAAGTAACAAAACTTTGGTCTTTTTCAGCCAACATGCAAATCTTGTGGGTACATTGTCCGGACATGGCTCTTGGGTCTTAACTGTTGATTTCAATCCTGACAACATTCATTTTGTCTCTGGGTATGTATATTTTTTTCTTCCGAATTTATTTCTAACAAATGGGAACAACATGTGACATTGTCTAGTGCTGCACCACACCCCTATATATCAACCCCAAGAGAATTTATATTTATTTTAAAACCAAGAATTTTCAAATAAGCCTAAAATACATTTTGATATTTGTTTGAGTTAAAACTAATACTTAGTTTCTACAAATTCTTTATATATGCTGAAAATTTCTTGGCTCAATTCACTTCCAAAGTTTATTCAAATGACAAAACATCAGTTGTTGTGATCACAGCTCCCCACAACTTCCTGTTCTTTGTAGCTCTTAGTAAGGTTTGTCTTTTTGCTACTGCTGTCATTTACACAAGCTAATTAGGTAGGTTATGCACTGCTTTCCCCTGTCTCTCTTGTCTTCAGTATGTCCTGTGAGAGTCAAATTCTCCAAGCCCACTTTCCTCATTATATGTCCTACAAATTTCAACTGTTTCTTTCTTATTATAAGTGTCCTTTTTGTATCCTTTTCCGTTACTCACGTGTTCAGTCCATGGCATTCTCAGCATCTTTCTGTAAAACCACATTTCTACTGCCTCTTCTTCATCTGTGAGGAGATTGTCCAGCATTCATTGCCATATAGGAGAACCAATTTTACATAACAGTTCAGCACTCTTTTCTTTGTTTCTAACAACGTTTTCATGTTTCATGATATAGTGCTGAGCTTTTGGAAAGCATCTTTCACCATTCGAATACACCTTCAGATTTCGGTGTCACATTTTCTGTCCTCTGTTAAAATATTACCTAGATATTTAAATTTTTCTACCTGCTTGATTCTTGGTGTCTCCAATTCATAGATAACATCTTCAACTGTTCCTTTTGCTGGCATCTATACATTCTGTCTTACTAGGTTCAAATTAAAATATAACTATTTTTTTTCCTTACTGCTTGAATCAGCCGTGTATTGTCATGACTTCTTAGGAAAATGTTGTAACCTAGGAAAAGGTTACTGAATAAGAATAGCCAAAAACGATGGTTGAAACGGAACAATAATATTTATAACAGGAACAAAATACAGGATTCGCCAGTGGCATGTAGAGAGCTAGAAGTGAATCAAGATGAATCCCAAGTGGAAGACAACACGCAGTATATACCACTTTTTTTTATAGGAATTGGGACATACACATTATTGTCCATATAAACAGTATAATAGAAAGATAGTGGAGTAGTTTCCCATTGCCTTCTCCACAAATTCCTTTCTTTTTTATTATCTGTGAATTGCCATGACTTCTTGGAAAGGAGTGGTTTCCAATTGCCTTCTCTACAGTTTTACATTCATAATAGAAAGCTGCCTGGTCACTCCCAATTATCAGTAACCAACAGAGGGAAACCTGTGATAAAATGTAGATAATGAGCATAGGTTTTTCATATTAATGGTGGAGATTTATTTAGGCTACTTCTTGCCCGTTTTTTAAAACACACTTAAATTATCAGTGTTAAACATGGTATTTATCTGTGTACTTTTGTGTGATTGGCTGAGGTAGCCCAGACTCCTGCTCACACCATCCTGCCAATGAGAAGTGGTGTTTTATGCAATGAAGGCAAAATAGTTGTCACAACTGGAGGCAAACTAAGCTTGGAGGAAGTATGTCAGCTTGACTTTCTAGTTGCATCTCTTTCTATATATGCAATTATTAAAAATCCTACCTATGATATCACAAGTTGCAAAATTTTTACCTTCTTTCCAGTTCATCTGACCGCAAAGTGAAGATTTGGGATGCTACTAGCCGTCAATGCGTACATACATTTGGAGAACATTCTGATCAGGTAAGTGCTTCACTGTTTTTTTGTTTTTTTTCTTAATAACAGTTCTTTGTTGTTTTTAGCCAAGTTTAAATATTTATGTGAATGAATGTCATTTTTGAGAAACTTACCTCAATGCATGGAAATGAAATGACTGGAAAACCTTTTTGTAGTTGAAACAAAATGTCTTGTCTCAAAGCCAAAAAAGAAAAAAAAAAACTTACCTCTAGTTGACCGTAGTCTTTTTTTTTCCCCACTTTCTTTAACACTCCATTAGTATTGTGGAGTTTCCAAACATTCCATTTAATATAGATATATCATTTTTTTCTTGTCATATATTGTCTTGAGTGTTGTCTTTGGTTTTTATATGATAAATGAAAAGAAAAGAGGTTTTGGAAAATTGAATTAAAAGTTGAATATTAAAAATGTTTCTTGTTCATCGTAATATATAAATAAGAAAACTATATTGATGGAAAATGACAAGTTATTTTCAGAACTAATTTCTCAAAACAATATTCTTACTATAATTAAACCAATTTAAATAATATATTCTTATAAAATATAATATAAATAATATATTTTAACTATAATTAAACCAATTTAAATGGCGTGTCTCAAAATCTTAGAAAAATCACTCAATTAATACAGCAGAATACTTTTGAAGTCCTAAACAGATAAAACTGCTTGTAATTCACACAGATATTATGACTAAAATCAGAAACTCTTTTCAGTTAGATTTCAGAGTAAGTTATAAAGCTACTTGACTAATCATAAAAATTTAACTTGTCACTTAAAGAACATTTTGTTGGGTGGTCAAAGGTTGAAGGATAACAAACCATTTAGACCAGTGTAGACAAAATAATAGATCACAAATATTAATCATAAAAAAAAATTAATTAAACCCACCTCATTTAAAGAATTGTATCATTCAGGTCAAATTAACATTTGATCCATTAAGTACAATGGGTTTAGTACTAACGACATATCAGTGAATACTTTTTCTTATAAGCATGTCATTCATTCCATAGGCTTTGAATGTTAAAAATTTAACTATTTGCAACAAGGTGCTGAAAAATTCTCAGCCTAACAAAGAATGACTATTTTTTTAAATTTGGTGTTTGGTTGGTCAGATTTTGGGAAGTGGTTTGAGTTGAGAACTTTTCAGCATCCACCTTGTATAAAAGGAAATTGAAAAAAAGCTATAGCTGTTTTCTTTTGTTTTTTGTGGGTTTTTTTTTTTTTTTAATTTTATTTTTGTCTTTTTTAGGTTTGGTGTGCCAAATACAATCCTGATGGTAACAAGATTGTGTCTGTATCAGATGATAAATCTGTGTATATCTATGACTGCCCTTTATAAAGAAAACCACTGCTGCCTCTTCAACCAACCTACCAAAAATGACAAGTTCAGTTCGACCAGTTTCCAACAAAGCTTTACGCTACCAATCGTAACAATTATTATTAATTAAAGCAACCACGCCATCATGTTTGTTTGCTTCTTGTGTGTCTCTTATTTATTTTTTTTTAATTCCTTGATTTTGCAAATATATTGAGGTGCTAAATATTTACAAAAGAGAAAAACTCTGGTTGTACTCCACAAGCAGTCCAAAAGAAAAATCTTGGAAAAATAATAGAAAGAAAAGAAAAATTCTAAGATGAAAAAATTAATTCCCAAATTCTTTATCTTTTATTTTATTCATTTATTTTATTTATTTATTTATTTTTTTTTTTTTTTTGTCACTACATCAGGGTTGGCATAGTTGTTTTATTTTTTACAGCAAAGATAATGGGATTAACTGGAGAATGCAAGAATTCTTGTAAATTTTAAATATATCTAGAATATGACAAAATATCATTTGGAATGTAATCCTTATTGTTCTCCAATCCTGTGGCATCTTAGATTAGGGTGATAGATAATGGAGTTCTCTAATCCACATTTCCAAATTATTCAAGTGCATTAAACTCTAGACAAATGGGAAAAGAAAAAAAAAACAATGAGAAAACAGAAAAGATTATTATACATTGATAATTCCTCATTCAAAAGATTCAGACAGAAATTAGCAAAGATGGAGAATTAGTTATGGAGTAATTTATGCAACAGTTTATTGTGAATATGTAAAAGAGTTTAAAAGAAATGTAGATAGCAAAAAAGATTTAGGTTTTATCAATTTATTTTTTTTTGCCAACATTATATAAAATGATTAAAAACATGCTAAAAATACAAACGTATTTAGATATTCAATAACAATAGAAATAACTGAAGAATTCTTTCTTTCTTTCTTTTTTAATTAAAACCAAAAATGCACGAGCAAGTAACAAATATGAGAATGCTGAGTCACTAAAATAAAATGTCTCACTGCTTTGATGGCATATTTTCAGAAGTTGGTTCCTTTTGGCAAACATTAAAGTAAATAATTGTTGGTGGCAGTGAACTTTTCCTTGATTTTTTGATTTCTTTTTTTCTTTTTTTTTTTTTAATGTGCTGAGATGACACCAGATGTTGGACATTAAAAAGCAAGAAGACCTGAAAGCAATCACTTTTTTTTCTTTATCTCTCTCTCTCTTCTAGTTTAAAATTTTTTTTTGTCATTCGCAATTTTTTTTTCTTATTGGAGCTTTTTCATAATAAAAAAATATTTTAATAAACTTAAGAGCATTATTTATTTTGTGTTTTTTCTTTCCTTTTTTTTGTTTCTTTTCTCTTGTTGAAAGCACTTATTGCTGTGATTGTTTTTGTAAACTTTAGTTGAACATAAAAGTTTGATAATATTCACCTTGTAACATTTCTATTACACCCTTAACACCACTGCATTATTTACTACTTTCCCTTCCATTGTATTGTTTTTTAAGGATCCTGTACTGCACTATTTAATTTCTGTCATGGTCATTTTCTGTTGCCATAGTAGGATATGACAACACAACCGTAAAATTCAAACACACTATCATTCATTCATTCATTTGAGCAACTTGCAGTGGGAGGATAAAATTTTTGCTTTGCAAACAAAATCACCTCCAGAATGTTAAAGGTTAACTCAATATGAACCTAAGTAATAAATAATATTCTTCACTGGAAAATCTATTGATAATATCAATTATGTTTGTAATATATTGATCATTATCTCTTAGTAAGATTGATAATCTAGAATTGAAAATTGAATGTTCACCATTTTCATGATTCAGTGAATACAAATATTTACTTCAATCCCCTGCCCCTTTTAGTACACTTATTATTTTTCAAAACATTTCCCAGCATGTTCATTAAACTTAAATAAAAATTCCCAGTGAAACATTTGAATCAGTATACTTATTTTATAAATGGAAAAATTCCCACCTACCTGCTTATTATTAATTTTTTTTTTTTTTTTGTACAAAAAGAATGATCCAAATAGACTTACCTGTAGTAAATATGCACATTTGATCTCTCAATATACACAACCTTCTGACAAATATCCATGTACACAGGTCATAATTTGGACAGCAATCATTCTTTTAGAAATTTATTAAAAACGATTTTATGTCTATTAAAATTTAATTATTTTTTTCTTTCCGAATGTATAACACATCAAACACCACAATAATAATAATAATATTAAACAGGTTCTTTCTGATAATACTTTATAAATCTAATAGTAAAGAAAAAAAAAAGAATTACAAATTATAGAAGCCCTTTATCTCCAACTTAAGAATCCATAAATAAAAATCACTATACAGTCCAACCTCTTTAATCTGGCACTCCATGGCCCAGTGCTTTTTTGAATCAGCCACCATTAGTTTGTTAAGCAGCTATGTTTCCACACCACATTTACAACTTTCCATAGCAGCCAACAGCAGTAGAGTGTTTTGGTGATACGGCCTTGGTCATTTCTTATACGTGATCGATCAAAAAGTATTGGGACTGTTGAGATGTTAATGGAGCTAAATAATGCAGAGTGAAGCTGCTTCACACAGATTGACCTTGAACTCTTGCGCATACACACTAAGTTATAATGTTCTTGATATAAGGTTCACTGGTTGCCAACCAAGGCTAAATAATTCAGTCTGTCCTGCTATTCAATCCATAGCTGGTGGGGAGAGGAAGAAGAGATGGATTCATACCGTTCCCAAGGGTATTTGTGCATAAGTGAATGACGAACTTGACTAGAATTTGAACTTGGCTCCTAGAGTTCTCATTCCGAGCCAATACACATTACACCACAACACATCCAGAACTTGTAGTAGTAAATCTATCTCAAAAGGGAAAAAATAATAATAATAATAATTACACTCTAAAAATATTTTCTGGCTTTAAATAACTAATTACTGGAAATCATAGGTCCTGTAAGCAAACACACACACACACACACATTTCACAATATTTTTTGCCCATTTTGAAGAATAAATTATACAAAAGGTCTGAACAAAAAGTATCAGGACTGTGGGCATATGGTAATGGAACTAAAGTACACAGAGTGAAGCCTCTTATCACAGATTGACATTGCCACGCATGAACACTAAGTTATAGTGTTCTTGTTTACTTCTATTCTTTACAGCAGTGCTTGGAAGGAAAGTGTGTAGAGTGCGATCATCTCACCACATCACAGGGGTTCCATCAGTGACAATGGCTTATGTAGCAGTTTTTGGCCAAGCTCAATATTACCCAGGTCTGACAATCACCATATTACCTAGATTTTGCCCTTGCAACTTTTTCCTTTTCAAAAATCAAATCCCACTTGAAAGGAATAAGATTTCAAAGAAATCTAAGAGAATGCGATGAAGCAGCTGCTTCCTATTCCAAAAAAGGAATTCTAGAAATGCTTCCATTAATGGAAATAATGCAGGATAAAGTGTATGGCTTCAAAAGGTGACTACTTCAAAGGAGATTAATTACCAAATTGATGTGTTATAGTTTTCTTTTTATTGCACACATCCCAATAAAATTTTGATCAGACTGCATATATAGTTTCATATTTACTCATTCATGATAGTATATATTAGGCTTTTTTTTCAAGGCTTTATATTGCATGAAATAATAAAAAGCTTGTTTGGAAGCATTAATGATTGCTTTATTCCCTGTTTTAAGCTTTGTTTTACTTTTGATAAGACAGCAATATATATGTGGAAGGATCTGTCAAGTTTATGCTTACATAAGCTGTTGTTTTTTGGGTTTTTTTTATTAGTAGTGATTTTTGTCATTTGGCACTCTCTGTGGTTTGAAGGTGACCTGGTTTCAAGGATGCCACTTTAAAGAGGTCAGACCATAGTTTGAAACATTGCATTATTGACTGCATAAAATGATTCCAAACACATTATTATACATTGGTGTCATATGACTTGCTGCATTATGCTTCATTTGATTTAGTTTAAAAAATTAATGATACAATCTACTTCTTAAAACATTGTCTGTTGTCACCCTCTCTCCTTCAATGATGACTCATATGAGTTGAAAGCTTGGGACAACGCAACATGAATTTGGGCCAATTTGCCCACACACAACAAGCATGTTTGTGGACGGATATTTGTACATTAGGGGAAAAAAAATGATCATTAAATGTAATAGACACAAAATGTCTTGATTTTAACAGAAGAGGTCATTGTATATAAAAACCCTGAAAACAAACACGCAAAATTCACAACAAAAAGATCAATTTATATAAGTTTGCATTATTTTATTTATTTATTTATTTTTTTTTTTTCAAAGATGGTTTCTCTCAAGAATACAGTCTAGGTCTTGATTAGAAGAAAGCATTAATAAGTAATCAAATGTTGTATATCTGTAGTTTAGATGAACAGTAAAAAAACATTTCAGATTTTTATAAAAAAATTTTTTTCTTTTTTCTTTCTCTTCCCTATGATGAAAATTACAAACTGATATTTAAAAAAAATCTTTTTTTTAATTTAAAAAATTATACAAGACAATGATTTATTTACATTATTTACAGTCAGACTAATATCTTCATCATTATTGTATTTATCATAGCATTCTGACCATTGTGCCTCTCCGACTATCTTCAGGTGTCTATCAATCTGGGTAACTTTTAGGTAATTTCAAACTAAACACTTTATGGGGACAGATTGTTCTCATTCCATTCGCTGTCCCTCTATAGCTTTGTAGATTAAATAAAGGGTTCAGCTTAAAATTTCATGAAGTTTACCTGGACTGAATAAGACCTAAAAAAAAATGATAGAGGGTACAAAAATATGAGGATATTAGTCCAATTGCAAATGATAATTCTTCATCTCAGAAATTCAGAATGTTTCAATAAAAACCATCAAATGTTTTTTCTTTTTTTCTTTGGAAAGAAAAAATCTTTGCCAAATTAAAGAAGTCTTTTCCTCTGATTATTAGGTTGGCAGATAAATTTGTTCATTGTTTTTCTGTTTATTTTAATCCTATTATTCATCAACAATTTTAATAAATTAGTCGATAATATAAAACAATAAACAAAAATTGTAAAGAAAGAAAATAGCTACAAAAAAAAATATTAAACACTACAGTAAAAATATTTTGTGTTTTAATTCAAGTAACATTGGAAAAAAATGAACAAATTTATTTAACAATCCAATACTTACAAGAACATCACAATTTTTTTTCCTCTAAAGATTTTGACCAAGAAATTAAAGACCACTTTAATAGTCACACCAATTAGCTACTTCATAAGGTAAACTTCTCTGCCCAAGTTTCATTATACAGTTTCAACAGTTTGAAATTGATTGGGGTTCTTTTTTTTGCAGAAAATACTTGTAGATTATAAGAATTCTTTGGGGATAATGATTTATTGATACAAGACCTACTAATGAAGCCATAGCTGGAAGGGAGAAGAGTTGGATTCATGCCTTTCACAAGAGTATTTGTATGTAAGTGAATATAATGAAACCAATTGGAACTCAGTTTTCTGATTTCCAATTCCAAGCCATTATTCATTACATCACCCACACATCCAACCTTACAGCACCTGGTATTCACAAGCTGTCACCCATCTAGGTACTGACTAGACTTGACGTTGCTTAACTTTGGTCATCATGTGAGAACTGTCTTTTTCAATGTGATGTGACCGTAAGCAACTCATCTATGAAATTAAATTAAAAAAATATTAGTAATGCTATTACATTCTGTTTATGGCACAGTTTACCGTTTCATCCTGAATTTGTTTCTGTTTTTCATTTTAACCTAATTTTAAACTCACTGTCTCTTCTCATATGAACAAGTCTATTTATACTAATCTGTGAGTGTAACTCCACAAAAATAAGTCACACAATACCATTAAATTGTTCTGAGAATAAAGCAATTTTCAGTCCAGTTACACCACCAATTTGAATAATTATGAATAAAATAAGTGGAAAAAAAGAGATTCAATGTAGCTAACTCAAGGTTTATTAACTGCTAATTACAGAGTTATTTTCTAAAGAAAATTAGAAGAATAAGCAGAAGAGAATCCTTGATAAGTGTGCACTTTTCTCCATTAGGTATACCATAAGTTTAGTCTTAATTAGTCATTGAAAATAATGATAAATTTTATAAATTGCAAGATACTTCACATTTTCAGAGGTTGCTAAAGGTAACATTTAACGCATGCTTGTAAAATCTGGTATTAATTATCTATAACCTGGCTTGCACATTGGAATACTGGTTCTTGGACATTCACCAAAGCAGTCATTCATCTAGATACTGACCAGGCTCAATGTTGCTTAACTTCAGTGAACATAGTGCAAAATGTTAAAATGTTCCATTACAAATATTTCTTTTAATTTAATTTCATAGATTAGTAGCTTACAGTCATATCACTTTTCCTTTGAACATCCTTCTTTGTCCTTGAAAACCCTGAAAACAAACACGCAAAATTCACAACAAAAAGATCAATTTATATAAGTTTACATTATTTTATTTATTTATTATTTTTTTTTTTTTCAAAGATGGTTTCTCTCAAGAATACAGTCTAGGTTTTGCATAAAACTATAGATTATTGAAGCAACTATGACTTATACCTAAGAATTCAACAAGTGATGTGGTTTGATGAATTAAATCTACTGCTCACAGTACTCATATTGTAAGTACAATTCAGTATTTGTCTATATAAGGCAGTGGAGAACTTGGAGACGGGTATTAACAGGAAATAACTGATAACTGGCATCCATTAAAAACATGACACGTGGAACTAGAACAGTCTACCCCGGTGAGCGAAATAAAGGGTTCAGTTTGACATTCCAACCACCTGAAGAAGGCTGGAGCGTACAACAGCTGAAACGTAATAACAAAGATGAGGACAATAGTCCAAATAATGTAAATATTGTAAGTACAATTCAGTTTCAGTACCAGTGGTCACAACACCTACCAACAAATAGCATTGAGCTAATTAGAATTGATTGACAGTTGACACTGTCACTTATCATCTGCCATTGATCATGGCTTACAGCCATATCATGAAACACTAGTTCTCGTACAATGACCAAAGTTAAACAATGTTGAGTTTGGTCAGTACTTAGATGGGTGACTGTTTTGGAATACCAGGTACTGTAAGCTTAGAGGTGTGGGTACAAGTTCCAATTCCAGTCAGGTTCGTTACATTCAATTACGCTCAAATCCCCTTGGGAAAATCATGAATCCACCTCTTCTCCCACAGCTATGGGTTAATTAGTAAGACTTGTATCATTGAAAATATTTTCTGGCATTAAAATGGAAAACAAACAAATTCAGGATAAAATGGTAAACTGTGCCATAATCAGAGTGTAATGTCATTATTAATATTTTTAAAATTTAATTTCATAGTTTAGTGGCTTACAACCATATCACATTAAAACACTAGTTCTTGTACTATCACCAAAGTTAAGCAACATTGCATCTGATCATTACTTAGATGTGTCGTTGCTTGGGAATTCCAGGTACTGTAAGTTTGGATGTGCAAGTGTGAGTTCCAGTTCTAGTTGGAATCATTATGTTCAGTTACGCAGAAATACCCTTGGGAAAAACATGAATCCACTTCTCTCCACAGCTATGGGTTAATTAGTAGAACTTCTATCATTAAAAATCATTAGTATCTCCAAAAATTTCTTACAATCTAAAAATATCTTCTGGCTTTAAATAACTTGCAAAAGATTGATAAGCTATAAAAAAAAATCTACCCATTAATGCCTACCATTCTAAAAATGGTACAGTGGGCATTAATGGGTCAAGCAAATATTTATAAATCATTGAATGAACTTTATTATATTTATTCATTTAATAAAGGGTTAATCTTTCTACAAACTAAAAATTTTCATTTCTACATAAAAATGTTTATTTCTTGTTAGTTTTATTAGCTAACATGTTTTTACTGTCAAATACTGCATAAAAGTTGAAAGGATAAACAAAAAAAAAACAATATCATAATGGAATGTATCACCTAAAAAGCTAAAAGCGTGCTTTAATATTCATGCCAGTTAATTCCACATAATTTGATAATGTTTTAAGATACGAAATTAAAGTAATAATCGAAATATAAAATTATCTAATTCTTTTTATGAAAGCAGAAATAATACTTCTCAGTGAAATTTGCTTTAAAACTGAAAATGAACCCTGATGCAAAGCATCTTGCCTTTGACAGCTGACAAGAGAACACCCAACCTCATTTGAAATTTCTCACTGCTAGCAAATATTAACAATTCTCTTCATGTCAAAACCCAAAGTGCCCAACTCTTAACAACTCTAGATGTACAAAATAGCTAAATCTTCACTGCTTTGCATAAAACTATAGATTATTGAAGCAACTATGACTTATACCTAAGAATTCAATTTTTATTTGACAAATATAAAGTAACAACATTTTACAAGCCTTCATTAAAATCAGATTTATGTCAAGGTACATTGAGACAGCAAAAAATGCCATTCAAAAGCTAAGCAAAATATTAAGGAACGGGAATATTTTGTTAGAACCAAAGAAAAGAGTACCGAATTATGTAATATCAGTCCTCCTAAATGGCAGTGATGTGCTGGACATGGAACATAAAGAATTATAAATGGATGGTAGGACAAAGACAAAAAGGTATTGTAAAAGGTTAAAAGTTCCTTAGGGCAACAAGAGACAAGATGTTGTGGAGAGCCATGATTTGACATGAAACATAAAGTAGAAATTAATGGATGGCAGAACAAGGACAAAGAGGGATGGTAAATGGTTAAGTTATTTAGAGCAACAAGAAGTTGTGGAGAGCCATGACTGGACATGGCTCATAAAGAAGTAGAAATGAATGGATGGTAGGACAAGAGGAATGATAAAGCTCAAAAGTTACTTAAAGCAACAAGAGACAAGATGTTGTGGAGAGCCATGATTGGACATGGCACATAGTAGAAATGAATGGATGGCAGAACAAGGACAAAGAGGAATGGTAAATGGTTAAGTTATTTAGAGCAACAAGAAATTGTGGAGAGCCATGACTGGACATGGCTCATAAAGAAGTAGAAATGAATGGATGGCAGGACAAAGAGGAATGGTAAAGTTCAAAAGTTACTCAAAGAGACAAGATGTTGTGGAGAGCCATGATTGAACATAGACAAAGTGGGATAGTAAAGGCTCAAAAGTTACTTAACTTCTATTGATTTATTATTTTACAAAAATATTAATATATCAAATATAATGTTTTATATCCAAGTTCATAAATTGTTGGAGGGAATTCTCTTTTGCTATCATTTAAGTAATAAATATTTAAGAAATAAAATTTCCCAATTCAAAACAAAGTTTAACACTTCTCTTTTTTTTATAATGTACCACTGTATGTCAGGGGAATTGCTCCTTACTGCTGGTATCATGTAACCCAATGCAACCTGTCACATATTACACATGTTTTACATGTTAGATGGGCACTACAACATAACCTCCATTACTATGAGAAATGATATAATGGACCTAGCATGTAACCCTAATGATCTACTAATATTATGCAATCATTTGACTTGAATGTTTAAGCAAAAGAAGATTGACATATGACTCACTATGTGCCATTAAGGTTCAATAAAATAGAATTCCTGACACTTGAACTATTATTCACATTAGCCATGCTCACTGAATCATGACAATCCCAATTTTTGACAACAAAATTTTATGATCATCAGTTTTTGCTGCAAAAATTACTTTGCCTAATCATGTGATCATAATCAACAAATCAGATTGCATTTTAAACAGCAATCAGAGCCACTTTATTTGCATAAAACAGAAAGAATTCTCAAACTCCAGTTAGATGCAAGACATATCATGATATAGGCACACTTCTCTCCATCTCAACTTAACATCTGAAAATCATAGGACTGTGAAACCAGTAAAGTTACTCTAAATAAATATTTTTAAGACTCCAGTTATATTTTCAACTTCTTTTTCTGATATATATATATATATATATATATATATATATATATATATATATATATATACTACAGGCCAAATGTTTGGGGACCATGCTCTGGATTTAATAATTAATAAATTTCATACCTTTAATTAATGCCTACAAAAGTAGGATGCTGAAACTGTTTAACCCATTAATGCAAGGTGTCCAGCTTTTTAGAGATAGGTTACCTAAAACTTAGAATCTGCAATCCGAAGATATTACCATTAGCCAGTAAGTTAGATTTGGCAAAAAGAGCTAAAATTTTAAGGAAACTTGGGTTATTGAATTATTATTATTGAATATATGATAAAACCCTTCAGAAAAAGAAAGTTCCTCTGCACTTCTCAACCCAGAGATTGAACTCACAATTGCTATGTCATCAAATCTAATGCTCTAATAAGTTAATAGAATTAAAGTGTTGATTCATGAATTTGGTGACATGGTAAATATGAATTGAATCCCTGAGGTGGGCAATGTGTACTTGGACTCAGTGGAAAAAGTGCAAACAATAACCGAGCAGTACTAAAAATAAGAACTAGATGAGATATCCCTAGACATGAGCAGTGAAATGAGAACAGTCTACCCCTGTAGACTGTTCTCATTTCAAATAAAGGGTTCACTTTGAAGTTCTCTGAAGGTTACCTAGATCAACAAACACCTGATGAAGGCTGGAGGGTAAAACAAACAACATGTTATAACAACAAGAAAGATGAGAAAAATAGAACAAAAAGGAAAAAAAGCAGTGGATATTTTATGAAAATTCATGACAAAAGCATAATTTCCACACTTCTTGAGAAAAACACTGTTAATTTCTGTGTGAATTTCTGAAATGAGATGGTATCTTTATTTTTTATTATTTGTTGTTGTTATAACAATGTTTTTGGTTGTTATGTTCTTTGGCCTTCTTCAGGTGCCAGTTGATCTGGGTAACCTCATGCAATTTCAAACTTCACACTTTATTTAATTTACAAGGATAGATTATTCTCATTCCACTGTTCTTGTCAAGGGATATTTTGTCCTGTTCTTTTTAATACTCCTCAGTTATTGATTTACAGTTGAGCTGGCTAGATTTAGCCATAAGTTCAATGCTAACAGTTTCTTTTCTCACACTTCTCACTTGTGGAACTCCCTTCTGGCTCTATGCTTTCCAACCAGCTTTAATCTGCAAAAATTTAAATGTCAATGTCAATTGCTATCTAATGTCCTCCTGATTACTCTTTCCTCTTCCCGCTCATTATTAATGTTTCTGTTCCTAATTCTTCCACACCCCATGACCCCTTATTCTTAGTGGCTTTACTACCTTGCATGAGATGATATCAATTAAAAAAAAATGGAAAAAAATAATAACAACAAAGATGAAGATATTAGTCTGAATGTAAATAAATAACAATAACTGATCAAGATTAAAAAGAACAAGATGAGAACACTATCACTGAGGATTAAATAAAGTGTACAGTTTAAAATTCCCTAAAAGTTACCAAGATCAACAGATACCTGAAGAAGGTCAGAGGGTACAATGGCTGATACATTGTGATGATAGAATATAGCACTTCTGCTATATATTTAGAGATTCTTAATTACAAAGAAGAGTCTGCAATTATTGGTCCTGAGCCCACATCTTGGGTTCAGTCACTTTCCTACTGTTGTAACATCTTTTCTGTGCCTTTTCTATAAATACACTTTCATGAAAATTGTTCTGATGAACTTTCTTCTATGGTACTTAGACTTTATGAATTTAAGCACAGTACTAGATTGGTGGCAAGGTCTCAGCATTTTACAGTTGAAATGGCTACGATGTAGCTGTAAGTTATATGTTAGCAGTTTTTTTTTTTTTATCTCTACCACTTGTCACTTGTGGAACTCTCTTCCAGCTTTTTTCTTCCTAGACAACTTTGATTTTTAAAAATTTAAATACAATATCATTATCTTCTGTCTTCTTAATCCCTCCTCTTTTATTGTTCCCTCTTCTTAATAATGTTTTCTTTTCTCATATTACCCCTCACTCAGTAAGTCCTTGCATTTTAGTTGCTTTATTGCCTTGCTTAGGGTGAAATGATTAAAAAAATGAAATAATAATAACAAAGATGAGGCTATAAATCTGAATATAAATAATAAATTATTAATGCAAACATTTCAAGTCTCATATTACAAAATATCTTTTACACGATTTGTCAATCCTTTGAAAACACAATAAATTATTTTTGTGTGTGAATATGCTTTAAATATTTACTAAGTTTGTCTCAGTCTGGCACAAGGTTGCAAGTGAGATACAATTAGGGTAGAATCAATTCACTACAACAGTAACAAGCTGTGTGACTAACTTGTTAACCATTACATCACAGTGAGCCACTCAAGTCTCTTTTTCTTTGAACTTATCCATTTTAAATGGAATCAAATTGTAAAAAAAAAAATTGTTAAAATTTCTAGCAAAAATGACAGATCAAACTCTGAGTCAATCTTTGTCCAAACCTTATTATTAGGTTGGTGCAAAAATAATATCGTTTTTTGACGTTAAAAAATACGTCAAAAAACGATATTATTTTTGCACCAGCCTAATAATTAAAGCAATTATAATTTAGTTGTTACTCCTTAAGTTAGTAAGCCCATTGCCACAGATAAATAATGAACCATTCTGTTTTGATTCTGTGAAAAGACAAAAGAAAAAGATATATCAGATGTGCTGTTTGGTTTTAGTAAGAAAAAAAAAACATACATAAGAAGAAAAATAGAAAGACAAAAGGAAGATAGAGGAAGCAAAAATGCTCTCATCCATTTAACTTCTGCTTTAGTGAAAATATTGTCAATTTTGAATCTTTTCACTTGTACCCTCTTGCTTCTTTAAAATAATGAATTACATTCATAATTATGATTATTACTGCAATATTATGTTAAATTCTTTAAGCTCAAATATTTAATGATGCAATAAGGGTATTTCCACAGAAATTCGCAAGGAGTTTATTCACTCATTAACTTAAAAATTATGATTTATTGGAAAATAGAAATAAGAAAACTGTTAAATTTTCACAGGTATAGTAAAATATAATTTCTAAGATGAAACTTGTTTCATTATAATTTAGTCAGGTTTTGGCATCTAAGAAACCAAGTCAGAGGATAGTGCTTTTTTAAAGTTTGAAGGAAACAAGGGAGACAACTCTGAATCCCAAAAAACAATGTATGGAATATAATTCTCAATGAAGCCAGGGACTAAAAATAGCAAAATATAGTGAGCGGAGCTTGTAAAAGTCTATATGACTGGTGCAAAAGCTAAAAAGTGATAGTATTTGGGATCATTTGATCCATTTCCATTCAAAAGATTCTACTACTGCTTTTTATCCTATCTCAACAAATGTCATTATGATTGTTTAAGTTCAAGTATTTATTGAGATTTACTAAGGTCAATTTAGTTGGGTTTCAAAGTCACCTAGTAAGAATCAAAGTTGCTATACACAAAAAATTGCACTACAATACAAACTTGAGCTATACCAGTTCAAATGCTTGTAACTTCAATACTTGAAATCACCTTATATTTGAACCTTTCCGCCACCAAAACCCTTTTTTTAAGGCTTATAAAAGTAATTTAACATTTGAAAAACAGACTCACATATAAATGCCTAATGATGATATGCAGTTTAACTGTCATATTTGTTTTCAATGATCCCAAACGACGTTTAAGGAAGATGCTTTGCAAATACGAGGTTTGTTTTGAAAAAAAATATCTGTTAATTTCAACAAAATTTACCATCATTCTTCAGATTTTTCTCTTCAGCAAATAGAAGTTCCAGTAGAAATTCTTTTAAGTGAGTATTTTAGCTTCAAAGCCAAAGTTTGGTGATGCTGACATGCAGATGCTGTTCTTAAGGTGAGTCTTTTGTAAATTTTGAAGTTTTGGGCTTTTTATGCATAATTGGTGGAACATGTGTTGGGTTGGAGTTAAAACTTGAGCATCAGTCCTGGCATTGACAATGCCCTTCGACGTGGACGGAAGAACTCCACAATCTGAAATTGAAAGCAAATTTTTATTGTACATCATACAAATCTCACAAATGTATTATTCTTTTTATTATAATATATACGTTTACATTCAGACCAATATCCTCATCAATACTCACGCTGTTTCGGCCATTGTACTGTCCAGTCTTCTTCAGGTGTTTGTACCAGTTCCCTTATAATCACCAAAGGTAAGCAAAGTCAAGCCTGGTCAGTACCTAGATGCATGTTCCCTTGAAAATACCAGATGCTGTAAGCTTGTATGTGCGGATAATGGCTGGGAATTGTTAATCAGAAAGCGAAGTTCCAATTCCAGTTGGGCTTGTTATATTCACTTATATACAAATACACTTGGGAAAGGTATGAATCCACCTCTTTTTGCCCCCAGCTAAGGGCTAATTACTAAGATTTGTATCACTAAACCGTTATTATCTCGAAAAAAAAAAATTCTTACAATCTAAAAATATATTCTGGCTTTAAATAATCTGCAAAAGGTTGATAAACCATAGAAAATGATTCAGTCAATCAGGTGCTTGTCATGTAATTTATACATGTGTTATAAATAAAGTTATAACACATGTTATAAGGATAACATGTGTTATCCTTTCAGTAGTTGTGCTGATATAAACTGATGAATAGCACAAGGCTTGAATCTCTCATATTGTAATTATTTTCTATTCTTATGGAAAGCTGCCTATTGGATTTTCTTTTATAATCTCTAATGTACATGAAGTTTGATCAAAAAGTATTGGGACTATAGAAAGAAAACTACAACACATATCAATTATGCAGTTAATCTCCTTTGAAGTAGTCCCCTTCTGAAGCCACGCACTATATCCAGTGTTGTTTCCATTGATGAAGTACCTGGTATTTCCAAGTGATCACCCATCTAGTTGCTGATCAGACTCAAAGTTGCTTAACTTCAGTGATCCTTGAGAACCAATGTTTCAATATAATCTGGCTGTAAGCAATGTTTAATATGATAGCAATTTGTGTATTATGAAATATGCATATTAAATATACAAGGTATGATAAAAAATGTATTGGCACTGGTACTATAAAAGGAAAACTACAATACATATCAATTCAGCATTTAATCTCCTTCGAAGTAGTCCCCTTCTGAAGCCACACACTTTATCCAGTGTTTTTTCCATTCATGGAAACATTCCTGAAATTCCTTTTTTGGTGACAGTGAGCAGCTGCCTCATTACATTGTCTTGGATTTCCTTGACATCTTGAAATATTGTTCCTTTCAAGTGGGATTTGATTTTCGGAAAAAGTTATAAGGAATATGGCAGTTCTCAAGAATATGGCAGTTGTCGAACCTGAGGACTTTTGCTTTGGTAAATGGGCACAACGTGCATTGTCAATGGTAGAGGTGCCATTCACTGATGCATGCAATTCTGTCCTTTTTGGTGAACAACATCCCACAAACATCATAACATGTCACGGTAGTACTCCTCGTTTACCAGATGGAGCATACTTATGATGAACAATGCTATTGCTATCAAAGAAAACTGTCAATAATGCCTTCACATTGCTTCAAATCAATAGTGCTTTCTTTCTGAGAGTTTTGGGTCTTCTACTGTGAAGACTGAACCTTTGTTTTGGGGGTCATAGCCATAGACCCTGAAATGAATTTGATGCAGATTCTCTGCTCAATTTTCTCTGTTATGGTTACTGATGGAACCTCTGTGGTGTAGTGAGATGACCACATTCTACACACTTTCCTTCCAGACACTGCTATAAACAACAGAAGTGAGCAAGAATGTTATAACTTAATGTGCATGAGCAACAGAGTTCAAGGTTAATCTATGCTATGTGGTTTCACTCTGCACACTTTAGCTTTGTAACCATAGCAATAATCCAGATACTTTTTGATCTGACCTCATATTTCAAGAGGAATGAATTAAATAGTTGGATGGGACCAGGAACAGTTATAGAAACTGAAAACAAGCAAGTTTTTGTGATGCATGAAGGAAACTATGTTAGGGTCTATCTTTGTCATATGCAGGTGTATAATAATGATTTCGTTGAAGAATTGAAGGTACCCACAACTGATAAGAGCCAGTCCAACAAGGATAATTTGGAAGGTGATTCATGGGTTGACCAAAATTGACCAGACAAAAGAAATGGTATTAGTACCTCTATAAGTGGAAAGGCAAAAACTGAAGAATTGAGTATCTGTCAAGATGTAAAAATGGCTACAGAATTGTTTAACCAGTGAAATTATCTAGTATAGATACTATACTCAAGAAGTATCATTCAGTTCCTATACACATTTATGTAACTTCCATAATATAACCTTCAGGATTTTCAGTTTCTGGAGGAGATCCTAGAAAGACTGTCCTTTGGAATAGTTTCCCTTGCATAAAAGCTGTCCTGATATTCATCAAATGAAATGTCCGTAAAGATGCAATGATGGTCAGGATAATTCATAGGCTCTCTTTTGAGCAAATAGGCAAGTCACTTCTAACCAATTCTGAGTTTTCATCTTGAAACCCTTTTGCGACCAACCTTGCCTTGATTATAATTCTATCTTTTATTGATTTTTAGGCACAAATCTATCTTCTTATAATACTATTTTGACCAGAGTCAGGTACAACAGAATACATTTTGTTATCAAATTCCTTTTTTACCTGTAATTCCTTCTTTTTGTTTCAACATCTTCTACATTATGTTGCCATTATACAGAAAGTTCCTTTTCAAGAGGGTCATTTTCACATATTTGTGAATTTTAAAAAATACAGGTTGACTAGCACCAATCTGGCAATCCAATTCAATCAGTAATCCAACATGATACTACAGTTATACTTGGTAACCTTCTTGGAAGTTTGAATCAAACCCTGCAGAGTATTAATTGATATGAGTTATCTCCCCTAAGCCTGGTAAGTTGAATTAGACCAACCAACCTCAGAAATTGAATAAAGTATTTGGTTAAAAATCCAAGAAGGTTTAAAAGTACAACAGATACCTGAAAAATACTGAATGATACAATATCTGAAACACTGAGTATAACAACTTAGATTAGTATATAAGTTGAAATGTATAGGTATATATGACTGATTAATTAATAATTTAGAATTAATAATATTTGTTCAATAAGTGTCATATAAATAAGACATCCCCTTCCAAAATTTAAAGACACTTTTTCAGCAAAGACTTTTACTAACAATTTGAAAATGTAAATAATATCCTAAGACATTTATAACTATTAATAAATTAGTAAATCTGTAATGTGTTTACTTTGCTTTAAAAATAGATATAACAAAATTTTCTTTGAACAATGAGAATTTGACAAACTTGGCTCTCCAATTAATAATTCCAAGCCATTATCAATTATAACACCAGCACATCCAAGCTTACACCACTTGGTATTCCTAAGTGGTCACCCATCTAAGTACTGATCAGGCTCAACATGCTTAACTTTGGTGATCATACGGGAACTGGTGTTTCAACGTAATGTGGCTGTAAGCCAAAAGAAGAAAAGGTTATAAATTATATTTTTTATCATAAGCATTCACTATTTTCTTTTGATATATGATCTTTATTTTTTTAACTTTTTTATATTTTCCAATATCATATCTCTAACAGAGAATTAGTCCAACCCAACAAGAGACCCAGAGGTGGTTGCGTATGGTGCAGTAAGCACCAGGAGTTACATCCTCTTCCACAATGGGATGTTGAGAGAAGACATTCTACTTACAAAACAAAATTGGGCCAACTCAGCAAGAGACCCAGAGTTGGTTGTGTGTGGTGCAGTAAGCACCAGGAGTTCAATTTTATTAACTGTTAAAAGTTTTATAATTAACCACAGCATTTTTAAGTTACAGAATTGCCACACAGCTGCTTTATTTCCTTGATTTTTTTTAGTTTGTTTTGATAATACATGTGGAGTGCAAAATTTTAAAATAAAAAAGAAAAGAAAAAAATTTAAACATCCAACAAGTTTTCACACCTTCCATGCTTTATCTGTCAATGATTTATCATTCAAGATTTTATTTATGAATTCAGATACCCTGTAAAGAACTGTGTTCTTGATGAAAACAAATTCATGAATAATTACCACCACTCATTTATCAAAATGGCTGACCTTACATCTCTTGGACTATAGTCCTATAAGGACCCATTTAAACCAACATGAAAACATTACAAATTCAATATGCAACATACTCAAATATAATACACACACCTCTAACTAAAACTACCAAAAAATAATAGAAGCTCTTATCATAAAAACAAAAAAAAAACCTTAACAATATCAACTTTGAACATGGCCATAATCTACTGATCAAGTTAAGGAAATAAAAATATGTCTACATCTCAACAACATACATACTATTTGCAATAGCACAATCAAAATCTTTTGAAATGGCTAGTAGATTAGTTCAGAAAAAATTATCATTTGGAAAATATCAATATATCTCTTGTTCACACAGAAGAAAAACATAATAAAAATTTAACATTTTTAATGAAACAATAGAGACAGATTGCTGTCTAAATACACAATACTTTATATACATATATTATTCAAACAACAAAGAAAATACTTCAAAAACCTTACCACCCATAATTAATACCCCAAGTCTGTGTGTGAATGTAGAAATGTAAGCATATGAATACAAATTCAAACAACAATAAATTAAAATTTAATTGTAAACCTAACTGGCTATAATAAGTACCGTAATATCTTTTTTCATAGCATTTTTGTTCAAAAAAAGATGTATTTTGGACTCTAGTACATCAGCACTAATTTCAAAATTTTTTCCTCCTAATATATTGGGTAACTTCATGAACATGAATTTCAAATGTTGACCATCATCAAATTTAAATGTAGTTTATATATATATATATATATATATATATATATATATATATATATAACATAATTATAATATATCGCACATATTGTGCTGGTATTAATAAAACCATGTTCAATGTAATACAATAGACCTGTTAAGTACATATTAATAAATATACATATTATCTCTTGCCGATGACACAACTCAGTTTCATGCACAAAACAGATCACAAATATTCTCATTAATTTCAATGGAGAAAATTGATTTGAGATACAAGTTTTTGAATTACGACCTCAGTCTTGGAACAAATTAAACTTGTATCTCAAGGCCTCTCAAAAAAAAAAAAAATTATTTTAGAGTTGTGAATATTCATTTTTTATTAATTTTTTTATATTAAGCATAAAGGTAGATTACTTGTTCTTTTTCAAAAAAAAAAAAAACATAATTTACATTAAAAATTAATCTGGATCAACATATTTAAGTAGATATTTAATTTTTATGCTTACATGTAACCATTATTTCATTTCTCTTATTTCCCAGGTGATAAAAGGTGTATTAGCACCATTCTTTAATTGCCAGATGATGGACAGGTAAAAGTCACAAATATACAAACCATTCTATGGCTTCTGCTGTTTTATACCACTGGTTAATTCCTAATTCCACTCAAAATCCTTAGAAGTTTTGTCTCATTAATTTCAATGGAGAAAATTGATTTGAGATACAAGTTTTTGAATTACGACCTCAGTCTTGGAACAAATTAAACTTGTATCTCAAGGCCTCTCAAATGTTTGAACCTGAGGACTTTTGTAAATTAGTAAGTAAGTCATATGTTAGCAGTTCTTTTTTTTTTTCTTTACCACTTCTCACTTGTGGAACTCTCTTTCAGATTTTTTCTTCCTAGTCAACTTTGATTTTCATCTAGGAGTCTTATATGACAGTTAATCAAATTAATTTAGACAATATAAAATACAAAAACATCATTGCTTTAAATATTTCTGGTATCAATTTTTGACATAAATTATGTTTTTTTAAAAAAGAACAAGTAATCTCACTTTTTTCTTAAAATAAAAAATTAATATTCACAACTCCTTTTATTTTAAATGCCAGATATATTTTTTGAAATTAAAAAAAACTGTAATCCCAGTATAATATATAACTGTGCCAACATTGTGATAATCAGATATTTTTATTAAAATTTAAATTATCTAATGGTCAGTCTATACTCAGCACGTGAAGATTGCATTGTGCATGAAACCCTGAGTCATATCAGCAAGAGATAATATATATATATATATATATATATATATATATATATATATATATATATATATATATTGGCAGCATGTTTTCATTAAACATGTCTCACTGAATAATTTAGGCAAGTTTTGTTTACTTATTTTCAATAGGATCCTCTCATATTCACGGACAAGCTTCTTAGTATCCTTGTTAATGGAAGAGTGAAAATTACCATGTTGATAAATATTCATTTTTTTTAAAAAAACATATGGACATTTCAAACTTAGTTATCTCCCCTGAGGTTTCAAATGTGAATTTTAAACCATACAGTACACAATCTAGCATTTTTCACTTCACAGTTAAAAAAATTTAACTTTCAGATGAAAACAACAATTCTGTCTTAGAAGAAAACAGCACCCTGACAATGACATTGTGCTAATGTCAAAAGTACTCAGAATAAATGAATATGTATCAGCTTGGTAATTTTCTCTCTTCCTTTAATAAGGATATTAAGAAGCTTGTCTGTGAATATGAGAGGATCCTATTGAAAATAAGTAAACAAAACATGTCCAAATTATTCAATGAGACATATATATATTTCTCTCAAACATGTTTTGTGAAATAATACTGACAAGTTCTGTCAATTTTTTTATTAAATCTCACATTTGATGGAATAAATTTCAACTCACTCAGGTGACATATAAATGATCAAACTGCGCACCTCGAGGTGGTGTAATGGTTTGCAAGCTTGTCTCACTAGAACAATTACAACTGAGTAGTGAGTTTGATCCTCACCGGGTGCCCCATACTTTTGGCCTTGTGCCACATCTGAGCTACGCTTGGAAAATCACTATAAAAGATCAAACTGAAATTTTTATGTGTGTTTTTAAACACACTTCAAAATACAGTCCCATATGAATACACTTTATTCAATGTTGGCTTCTTCTCTTTTATTACAACAGCCTCCAGAATTTAGAGTCTTTCTTTGCACTGTGTCCTGTATGAAATTTTGCCTAATGTTTATATGACATCATCTTGAGTGAGCTGAAATTGGTTCCATCAAATATGAGAATGCTGGAATCAAAAACCAGTTGCATAACCACACGCAGAACAATCCTTGAAAATGAACGCAGCAACATTCAAAAGTACTTGAGAGAAAAAATAATACGAAATAAAAGCTACTATGAATTTTGGCAAATTTACCAGTAACATAAAACAACTTATTTGGAAATTTGAAAGATTTAATAAAAAAATCAATAGACAGAACTTGTCCATATTATTTAACAAAACATGTTTGAGAGAATTATTGTTGCCAAAAAACACCATATATATTTCTATATATATTACTTTAAATGTTATTATAGTGGAGACTTATTTGAAATAGATACCCCATTTTTATTTATTTATTTATTAAACAGTGTGGAATATGACTGTGGGAAAATTAAATAATAATAATAAATAAAATAATAATAATAATACAGAATAAAAAACAGAAAAGACAGAACTGTTCTCTTCCCCTTTCAAATACATAGAGCACAGGTGTATTTTGCAGAACCTCCACTAAAGAAGTACATTTACTTTGGTTGTTCCAATACAGTGCAAAGCTGACTTGAGCATGACCATTATAACCATTCATATCATTACAAAACAATAATGATAGTCTGTTTTTGTTGCATGAAAAATTTCAAAGCAACGACAAATTCCTGTATACAAGACACGGAAGTGAAAATCACATCACAGCTCATGACATCACACATGACCATGCAAGAGTGAAAATGAGAAGTATTAAGTATGGGAAGCCATTGGTATAAACCAATGGCTTCTGTTATCAATTATAGGCATTTAAGATGTGGAGATTTTGTTTATTTTGTTCATTATTGTTTCATCTGTGTATTGTTTGATATATTGAAATGTAATTGTTATCTTTGATGATGGCTTATGTAAGCCGAAAGCTTAGATAGAATTAAAACATGTATCAATATGGGGATTCCTTTCATCTTTCAATGATAATGTTATTAAACTTATCAGACAATATGAAAATAACTTAAAATAAATAGACAAAACTTCTCTATATTATTTAATGAAACATGCATCAATATATAAGTCACTTTATTCAGAATACTCTTCTAGTATCAATATAAAAGACCTTCTACCTTTAAAAAAAACAGTTGTTCTTGGTATAGATTCAACCATGTCCTGGAAGCATTCTTTTGAAATTTGGCCCCATGCTTTTATTATGTCATCCCACAATTATTCTAGATTAGTTGGCTGCACATCCAGGATTTGAATCTTCCATTCCACCACACCTCAAACATGCTCTATGAGATTGAGATCCAGTGACTGTAGAGGATACAGAAAACTCATTGTGGTGTTTCATGAATCAATCTGTGACTATTTTTTTTATTTATGACAGTGTGCTTTGCTCTGTTGGAAACAGTCCCCAGTGGTTGGGTGCATCATAGTCATAAATTGAGGCTTGTAGTTAGCCTACAATATCGAGGGAGGCTGTGGTATTTAAATGACATTTCATTGTTACCAAGGGCCCAAGAAAATATTCCCCATACCATTGCATCACCAGTTTGAACCATTGATACCAGGCAGGATGGATCCATACTTTCATGTTGTTTATATCAAATTCTAGTCCCGTCATCTGAATCTCACAACCAGAATCAAGACTCATCAGGTCAGGCAACATTTTTCCAATCTTCTATTGTACAATTTTTGCGATCTTTAATCTCAGTTTATTATTCTTATTTGAGAGGAGTGGCCACCAGCATGGTCTATCTGCTTTGTGGGTTATCCCCCTTGGCCTACCAAAAGTGCCTATTAAGGGGAGCTCTTTAAGTTGATAAAAATTCAAACATTTCTTTCATCTTCCTCTTTTTTAACTCTTGCCTTCAAATATAGTTGCACATGGATAAAGTGTCCCCCATCAGGGCACGTTGACTTTCATGGTCCTCCCATAACTGAACTCTTGCACACATGCACATACACAATTGAAATGAAAGGAAAAGACACTGAAACTAGTTATGAGAATGTGCTTGTGAGTGATAGACCCGTGTGTGTATGTGAGAGTTCAGAGGACCATGAAAGTGAACATGCCTCAGTGAAGGACACTTTACCCATATGTGACTACATCTGGAAGCAAGAGTTAAAAAGAGGAAGATGATAGAAATTTTTGATTTTTATAGACTTATAGTGACCCATATCAAGCGTTTTGAGCAAGTCAAGGTTTAATGTGCTGTTTACCACCATTGTAAAGAGTGGTTATTTGAGCTACTGTTGCCTTTTTATCAGCTTCAACCAGTTTGACCATTTTCCTGTAACCACATTCATCTACAACCGCTTTTCCACAGACAAAATGTTGGAAGTCACTTGCTGTTCTAGCACTAATTTCCATGGCATTTGCCCTGACCTTTACAATTTGGACCCTCCATGCCTGCACACACAAGTGTGTATCATTCCTATTCCCTTTGTATTCCAATATTCAACTCAGACAGCTTTTTCCCAAGAACTGCTGCTTTGTGGAATCAGGATATTTTACCAGTCACAACAATCTTGACCTCTTCAAGTACCATTATCTTTCCTGCAAAGCACCATGAACTTCATTTCTTGCCTTTTCTTATGCTCATACAACATAGAGTAACCCTCTACCTTGAATGGCTCTTGGGCCTTATATTGGGTGGACATTAGCATAAAAAAATAAAGGATTTCCACCCACAGAATTGTTGCTCATTGAGATTTTTTTTCTTTTTCTGACCATTCTCCACACATGACATGTATTCTGACATTCTCCACACATTGTATGCAACAATTAAATTGTATTTAAGTTTATCCTTAAAGCGTAACCAAGGATGGCCTATGTTATGCTTACCATGAAAAAGTTGGCTATACACGAGGATTTTTGGCAACTGATCATCACTCATTCTGATGACATGAGCCCATCTGAACTGTTATTGTATCAGAAAGGATTCAATACTACCAATACCACATTTTATGAAAAGATCAGGGTTAGAAATTATATATATATATATATATATATATATATATATATATATATATATATATATATGAATAAACACAAAAGGAAAACTTAACTTAGCAAACACATTTTTCCTCTTAGAGACTTTATCAAGGCAAATGCCTCTGAGGATCATTATCAATGCATTTGCCTTGATAAGGTCCCTCAGAGGATGAAACAAGTGGCTAAGATAAAATTTCCTTTTGTCTTTATTCATATTGTCCTTTTACAGATATATTCTATATATAATTTGTCACTTAGCTGATTGATGTTATATTTAGCTCATCATTGCTGGAGTTTTGTAGACAAACTCTTTTTGTAATTGTTCAGTCTACTCATCAGGAGGTTTCAGCAATTTTAAAGACAATCTCTTTCATTACAAGGGAAGAAATTGTAAAATATGTCTAAAAAAACAAAAATTAATGATTTCTCTATCCTTAGGTGGCGTCAAATCTTGTGACCTAAAAAGTGCTATTTTTTTCCTTTTAAATTTATATCTCTTATGTGGAATTACAAATCATTCTACATATGTAAAGGGCTAGTGCAAGGGTCTTGTGCACCCACTCCCAGAATCAATGATATAGGCCCCTCCCCAACTCTACTACATCTCAATTTTTATAAGGTCAAATTCATTTAAAATAGAAATTTTATTATAATCTAATTATGTACAATAATGGATCATATGCAATATAGGAGAACAATTCAACTGGAATAATTGAAAATAAATACAAGTTATTCAAATGCAAATTACTGAGATGTTGTAATTGATCATTTCATCTTAAATAAATCAACAATGTTTTGTGGCGATTTTTAATATTAATTTGAGATTTTTTCTTGTTAAAAGTTGAATTTTTTTACCTGATTCAAGATTATGGATAAAAATAGTGAATTTTATATAGTGCTTTTTCAAGATTTTGCATGAGCAAAACAAATTCACAGATTTGGATGAAAAAAAAAAGACCCACAAAAGTTTTTCATCTTTTAATAGTCTATTGTGCCTAGTTTAATTTGTTAGTGTATATAAAAGTAGGTAGAAAAAAGCAAATGTTGATAAGATTGTAAGAGTCATAAAGCACTGCCCAAAGCATTCAGTCATGGGGTTTGTGGATAGTACATGCCGGGCTTATGTATTCAGTACATATAGATTTAAATTATAATTACAATGTTTCTAAGACAAAATACCAGGATGAAGCTGAAACTATTTTTCTATGGTAATCTGATAATACTGCCAATAACAAGAAATGGTAGAAAGTACTCAAACAATGAAATTATGAAATTTGGACAATTTCTTCATTTTTATCTGGGTATATGATAACTGGAAAAGGTCACTTTTTATGTCACCTCTTTGCTACTTAGATTAGAGTGTAATGCTAAAGTGTTTTAGCTTTTCTTTTCCATGTTGTCTTCTCCCACCATTATTTATCTGAAAACAGATCAACAATTATAACTGAAAAAATAACATGAAAAACACATGCTGAAATAATTTGCAACCAAACAATTCTTTTTCCTCTTTTTTTGCCCTTAACCCCGGGAGGAGTCATCAGGGTGCAATGTGCTGTCCACCATTCACCTACATCTGTCATGGCTGTATGCTTGAGCCTGGGTCTTTGCAAATAGTTTCTTGGTGTGCTCACCATGTGGTGTGGAGCCTATCCCTCTCCAGGTTAGACTACAGCCGATGTTCTCCAACTAGGTGGCTTGTCTTGGTTATAAACACATGGCCATTGTAGTTCATCTGAGGAACCCTTCTGCCTAGTCAAGTGACCTGTGTCAAGGAGGTCTTTCACCCAGTGGTGCCATGTTAACATCACCCCCTCACATCAGTTTAGCCTGCCAGCTGAAATGGTTTACCAGGGTATGGCAACTTGGAGACATCACATGACAGAATTAGATGTTTGATGACCTGTGATACCCATCCACTTGAAGATGCAGTGTCCCAGATATCAAAGGTACTATCTCTATCCAGAGTCCCCTATACCCACAATAAAACAAATCAACACTAATAATAAGCAATAAAACAAATCAACACTAATAATAAGCAATAAAAATTAAAAAAATCAAAAGAAAATCCAAAACCAAAAGAAAAATTTAACTTTGCTCACCAAGCTCAAAACGGCTTCTCCCATGTTAATCAAAGCAACAGCTTTTATTCACAGAGCAATTTTTCTGATGCCAGTCAGGGAGGAAAGAACATTAGCATAGTTCTTCTGATACTTAAAGTAGCAGGTTTTTGCTAAAGATTTTCTTTAATTTTCCTTTAGCAGACCCTGCACAAAAGACAAACTCTTTTTGAGGTAGATGATTTTCTCTTTTGTTATTGCTTGGGTAGAAGATTTTATTTTTATGTAGGTGCCAAAAACTATTGCTTGATCCGGGAGTTTTATTCTTACTTTGGTGCCAAAAAATATTGCTTAGTCAGGAGATTTTTTTTCCTCATTTTGGGGTCAAATAGTATTGGTTAGGAGGTTTTATTCTTATTTTGGTTCAAAAAATATTGCTTGGTCAGGAGACTGTATTATTTTAGTGCCACTAACATTGTTAGGTCAAGAAATTTTTATTTTGGGACCAAATAATATTGCTTTGTCAGAAGATTTTATTTTCATGTGGGTGCCAACAATATTGCTTGGCCAGATTTTTTTTCTATGTGTGTGTCAAAAAATATTGCTTGATTATTAAATTTTATTTTTATTCTGGGTTCAAACAATATTCTCTGGTCAGGAAATTTTATTCATATTTTGGTGCCAACAATATTATGTAGTCAGAAAATTTTATTTTTATGTTGCTGCCAAAACATATTGCTTAGTCAGGAGATTTTATTCTAATTTTTAGTCCAAAAGATATTGCCTGATTGTATTCTTATATTGGTGCCAAAAATATTTCTTAGAAGATTTTATTCTTATTATGGGTCCATAAATATTACCTGGTCAGGAGATTTTATTCTCATTTTTGTGCCAACAATATGCCTTAGTCAGAATTTATTTTTATGTAGGTGCTATTAGGTTGGTGCAAAAATAATGACGTAATAATGTCGTTTTTTGACGTCAAAAAATACGTCAAAAAATGACATTATTCCGTCATTATTTTTGCACCAACCTAATAAAAACTATTACTTGGTCAGGAGGTTTTACCAATATAATATTCACAGAATAAAGCAATGTTTTGGTTTTTGTCAATTGCTTTTTGTGCCTCATCGCAACTGGTAACAAGAACTGAATATGTGCATTGAGTATCAGACCAAAATGTCAATGCAGAAAAGCTAGCTGATAGTTAAAGAAACTGCAAATAAATCATAGCAACATGACTGACTTGGATTTTTTATTATATATGTTTGAAAGAATTAATGTAACCAAATTACATACACAAAAAGATAAACACTGAAAAAGTTAAGCATATTTCCAAACCATCAATTTACAGTTGAGCTGGTTAGGTGTAGCCATAAATTCTATGGTAAAAGTTTCTTTTCTTGCACATCTCTCACATGCAAAAATCCCTTTTAAGCTACATGCTTTCCAGCCAACTTTAATCACCAAAAATTTAAATGTAATGTCAATTGCAATTTACTGTCCTCCTGATTACCTTTTTCTCTTCACATTCTTGCCTCTGTTACTAATTCTTCCACACCTAGTAACCCCTTTGTGTCTTAGTGAGTTTATAGCCTTGCTTGGGGTGAAATCAATTAAAAAAGACAAAACAAAAACAGTAATGGAAAAATAAATTTACAGAAACAATATGCTGAATATAACTTTTACAAGATTAATTTTGATCCCTTGGAAAGATGGAAATGGCATATCAGAGACGCTTCTTAGAAATGTTTAGCATCTGTTTCAGTGAAATGGAAAAAGTTGTCAATTTCAAATATTTTCATTTGTACCCCCTTACTTCCTTAAATAATGGCCAGCATTTATATTTATGATTGTTATTGATGTAATGAATATGCATAAACCTGGGTTCTCCCTCACAGTAATATGATTGGCTGGTGTCATCCATAAATACAGACTGATGTGGAGGTACAGGGGGACACCTGTTGATGACGCCTATTGGCCTACACCTATTTCCTACCACTACGACGAAGACCAGTCCATTACGATTACCTGCTAGATTGTCCTACCTGGTTACAGTAGTGAACGACCACTTTGCTACTTTGAACAAATATATCCCTTTCTGGGACATATCAGTTATATTACACTATTTGTTAAAGTTATTAAGCTTAAATATTTAACAATGCATTAGGCAAATTTCTATGAATATTGTAGAACTTGCCATAAGCTTATTGAATCATTAACTGAAGAATTAAGATTCATCAGAAAATTAAAATAGGAAAATTGTTAAATTTTTCCATGTATTTCTATTTATTATTATTATTCAATTTATGTGGATGGAAAGTTCTTAATCTGCTTTGAAATTCCAAGAAAGTTACTGGGTACAAAGAAAGACCCCTGAAAAAGACTGGAAGGCACAACAGCTGAAATGTTCAATATCATCTTTTATATGCCATGTCCCTTCAGGACACTGGCGATCATGGTTCTCCACAACTTCCTGTGCTTTGTAGCTCTTAGCAAGGTTTTTTAACAATCCTTTCCGCTCTTTGATCTGACATCACAAGCTTGTTAGGTAGGTTGATCACTGTTTTCTCACTGTCCCTCTTAAGATTAACAACCAAAAATATGTATGTTGATTTGAATTGGATTAATTGGAAAAGGTTCCGATAGATTCATTGAAGGGATTCCTGGTAGCCCATGCCTTAAAGAAATACAAAAATTGTACTCACAAATACAGCTCACACATTACAAAGAGTTTTATCTATGTAAAATGTGTAAAATGTGTATGATATTAGATTTTTTTTTACAAAAATGATTAGTGGAAAATGTCATGAACACATTTATCACCTTAGATCTCTGGTTGGGATCCGGAAGGAAATATGTGTATAACAGAAAAAAAAAGACCAAAAACAACAACAATAATAAAAAAACAATAATAATGAAAATTTCATGGTTTTCTATTTGAATTTTCTGATAAATCTTAATTTTTAAGTTAATGATTGAATTAATATTCATCTGAAAGTTCAAAAACCATGAAATTTTCACAAATACTACTAGTTATTATTATTATTATTATTATTATTATTATTAGCAGCAGCAGCAGCTATATATATATATACATATATATATATTAAAAAGAAGAGAAGAGAGGTGCCGCGAACATTTTTGATTGTAATGTATTTTAACACATTACAACCAAAAATGTTTGCGGCACCTCTCTTCTCTTCTTTTTAATATACATACTTTTCTCTCGTTGGAACCACTACAACCTCTTTCTTTTATACATATATATATATATATATATATATATATATATATATATATATATATATATATATATATATATATATATATATATATATATATATTATATATATATATAGCCTTGTATTGGGTGAACATTAAGACAAAAAAAATGTTTCTTGGACAAAGAATTGCCAGCTTCTTATAGGTGGAAGTCATTTTTGTTAGTTTTCTCTGGTTTTTGGAATTGAGGAACTTTTCACCAGATTTAGTTTTTTAGTTTTTTTGGTTGCTATCCTTTTTCTTGATTCTGGTCGACAATCCTGAGAATGACAATGAAATATCCAAATTTCTTTCTCTCATCTGCTACTTGATGGTCTTGAAATCATGATCTTACTGATAAAATAAAAGAACCATACTCTTTATTGAGAGGTGAAACAGCTCACTTCATTTACCTGAAGGAGAATCAGGCCTAGAATAAACGGATCATATCTTGCACTACCTAAAAGAGAAACATCAAGCATGCTGACATATTGACACGTGTACGAAGTAGAACAAACTGAATTTCTCAGTTAGTCTTCGGTATGACGATAAACTACATCTGGCAGAAAGGCATCTGATCAGGAGATTGGCAGTTTTGAGGAGCATGGAACCACATCTTAATTGCTGTTGTTCTTAGGTCAATCCTGACCTGGGGTAGTAGCACCTCTTGGGGTCCCAGCTAGTGGCAAAGTCAACCCCCAAACAAAATCAAAATATTATAAAAGTATAAAAATACATTTTTATAGTAAAAATACCAGCAATACAGTTTTATAAAAAAAAAAAAAAAATTACCAATAATACACACATAATAATAAATTAATATCAACTTCATGCAAATTCATTTAAAATACTACCAAACAACCAACATGAAAGAACTCTTTCATGACATTAGTCCATATAATATTGTACAATTTCTTAAAGAAATCAAACTGTATTCCAAAATATAACCCCAACAAAACACACATATCACTGCCTCTAGTAATTATATCCACACAAACATGTCTATGTATAAAAGTTGAGCATCATCTACCATGTATTCAGTTGTGAAAGTAAAATAACATATTTTTATTACTTCCAAGCTACTAAGAAAATTTAATTTCAGCATTAAATGATCTATAAGGTGTTGACATACCATTAAACAGACAAATCAATCAATTTCTCAGTTTTCACCTCTTTTTAAATATATAAAAAAAAGAATTAAGGCAGTTGAACAAATTTTGTAGATGAAAATAATGACTATCAGAAATGAATTCTCTAAACTCATTGCAAAATTAAGCTGTAAAACAAATAAGATTCAGATAAGATCCAGGACTTTCTCCTTGGAGGAAACTCTTCCTCTTTTTTTCTCTCTCTGGACACTGGTCATGAAGCACAGCCTTTTTTTTTTCACCAGTTTATCCCTGTAGAAAGATGTGTTAATGTCTCCCAAAATGCAGCCTTCACAACCAAGACATATTTGATTGTCCTGAAAAAAGAATCACACAATTGTACCTTTTAGGTGTGGATATTTTATAGGTACTACCATGGTCTTCCAACCTAACCCCCAATAAACACATTTTAATTTAAATGCCTTCTTTGAATTTAAATTTTGGTTTTATTTGGGGGATAATGGCCTAATGCTAATCTAAATTAAAAGAAAAATTAATTTTTACATATAAATAATGTTTTTAGGCATTTTTAAAACATTGGTCTGTTCACTCATCGCTTATCAACTCCTTGAACTATCATTATAGAAAGAAAATGTAAACAAATTAAAAATTTCTTAAAAATCCAGTATTTATCCTGATAATGATATCTTATGTTTTGAAATGATTTAGTAAATTTAAGGATTAATTAGTTGGATTTTCTAAAAGTAATGTCTACTTTTTACTTAACACTTAATGAAAATAGAATTTTATTTACACACAGTAACCTGTAGGGTTAGAGGTTGAAAATAAAATAATTGTATAATCACACTTAAAAAAAAAACATGTAAAAAATTAGAAATTAAAATGAAAGAAATATGAAACACCAGAAGTGCAATAATCAAATCATTGCTATTTATGTTTAAAAATAAATGATTTTTAACCTGATATAACCAATAGTTTAAGAATATAATTTTTTATTCTACCTGATTTTATGAAACTTAATAGAATTAATAATATTATTATTTTAGAAGTATTTTTTTAATACATTGCTTTTATTTTTTTTTATTATTTTCTTATCTCTTACATAAAATATCTAATTGTACCCACAGACAAAGTGTGTTTTTTTTAATTATTCTGAATTTAAGGGTGATTGAATTATCATATCATATTACTCTTTTGATAGGGAAGAGTAGACAAAGGTGGTAATTCAGAATTATTTCCTTTTTGAACATCCTTACCAAATAATAATTTAACAATAAAAAAACAATTAAATTTTTTTTAAAATGATCCACTCTCAAAAATGACATTAAACTTTACATTTTTTGATTCTTCAAACTTGTTTTTAATTAAAAAAGAAAAATCTTACAAACAGCAATTCGATGGATTTCAAAATTTAAAAAAATAAATATTAAGTATAGATTTTTCTGTCCAATCTGAAAGAAAATAGCATGTTTTATTTTATTTATATTTTAAGTTTTATCAAATTATTTTGGGTAAGATTTGAAACAAATTTTCCATATGCTCACACCGTTGACATTGCATAAATATTTTACTGAAATGACATTTTCAGTGTTTTTTCGTTTCATTCATTTATTAAGCAATCTAAAGCATTATGTAGTGATAAATCAAAATTTAATGTTTAGAGGTCGTCTGAATCAGAGGTACATTAGGGAGAAGATAACAATGATACTTCAATCCCATTAAGAACTTATGGCAAATTTATCTAAATCAATACATGAAAACATTTCTTGTGGATAAGACAATAGCAAAGTAAAATTAATGTTTTAATCGAATCTATCTATTTATAGGTATACCATTTGTCCTTCCTTTGAATATTACTGCCACATCTAGTCTGGTGCTCTTGCTAATTATTTATAGATTCTTGATAAAATCCAAAGAATCTGCAATGTTTTTGGTTCTGACCTGGTATCTCAGTTTCAGTTACTTTCCCACCACCATAATGTAGTTTCTATGTGACTTTTCTATAAATACTTTCATGGTAATTGTTCTGATGAACTTTCCTCTAAGTACCTAGACTTTATGAATTTAATGCAGTACTAGATTGGCAGCTAGGTCTTATTATTTTACAGTTGAAATGGCTAGATGTAACCATAAGTTCTATACTAACAGTTTCTTCTATTGCACTTCTCACTTGTAGAACTCTCTTCAAGCTTCTTGCTTTCCAGTCAATTCTGATCTTCAAAATGTTAATTGTTATCTACTGTCTTCTTAATTCCTGTTCATTTATTGTTTTCTCTACTTAATAATGTTTCTTTACTCATATTATTCCACTCAGTAACCCCTTGTGTCTTAGTGGCTTTATTGCCTTGCTTTGAGTGAAATGATTAAAAAAAAATAACATAAAAAAGTGAATAAATATAATGAAAGTATTTTTTTTCTGGTATCCACAAAATTCTTTTCATTAACACCTAAGTTGTAGACAATAAAAATGTCTATCATTGTAGTTCTGTGGCAAACAGTAAATGCTGGTAATTTATACTGCAGTTAATGAATTAATAGATCAATGTACAAAATGGTACCAGAAAGTTCCTGGCAGACTGATAGCCAATTCCAATCTTGGGAAAGAGTTGATAGATTGTTCAGCGACAGTCCCCATGCATGACGTCATAAATTTTTCCCACATTATCTAGCATTTTGCTTGTGATTGGTCAACTTAAATGATGATCAACTTGAACTGGCCTCGAAACATATAAACTTGAACAATGATCAACTTGAACTGACATTTAACTGGCCTTGAAACATATAGGCCACTCAAAATCCTATGTTTGTTCTGAAAAGAGATGTTCATTAAAAGCCTGATGTAGCATTTCCGGGGTGGGTGGTAGCAAATTTGCTGAGCTTCACATGAAATTTGATGTCGTATAAACATTTTTTATTAGTTAGTGGCATTAAATAATTAAAAATAATAATTAAAAAGTGTGAGTAAATAAATGTTAAATAGACTGATTTTGTCCTATGCACTTACTTTTTGAGGAAATGTATTAAAAGAAAGCCAGAAAAATTTTCCTTTTGTGTGTAAAAGTTTCTTTATTTAGAATTGGCTTCAAAAAGAACTACTATAAATAACTGTCATGGTGGACTGTTGGGGATTTATTTTTCAAATTTTGAAAAAAACACATTACCTTTGTGATGTAATGAATATGTATACACCTGGGTTTCCCTCACAGTGATTGGCAGGTGTCACCCATAAATACAGACTGATGTGGAAGTACAGGGACGACGCCTATTGGCTATGCCTATTGTCTTCGCCTATTGCCTACCACTACGACGAGGACCAGTCCATTACGGTTACCTGCTAGATTGTCCTACTCGGTTACAGTAGTCACAACCACTTTGCTACTTCGAACAAATATATCCCTTTCCATGACATATCACTTTGTATATTTGGTCTAAATTTAAAGTTGATGTCTTTTGAGCCACTTCCAAGAGTATTTAAGAACATGGGTCAACAGATAGTGTCAGAAGGTGGCTAGAAGTCAGAAGAGACAAAGTCTGCTGGTTGTGGCTGAAGGTAGGTCGATGTCAGAAGAGATTGGACGTCACGTGTAACAGAATTTTGTTTGACTTGGTCATCAGATATGAAGCAGGCAAAGCTGACTGCAGAAAGTTTCTAAGTTTCCTCATATGAAAGTAGCCAGTGGAGAAATGGGCAGAAAAGTTTTAGCATTCTTAAAAACTACACCAATGAAAGACATTTTACAATAACATAAAACTTTCCAGAGACTCTTGTGGAAAAGCAAAAGCAAATCCAGTGAACTACATGGAAACCAAGCAGAAAGGAAACAGAATGGCATTGCAAGAAGATCATTAAAACAACTCCAGCTTCATGTGGGGCCCAAGCAGAAAGGAAACAGAATGGCATTGCAAGAAGATCATTAAAACAACTCCAGCTTCATGTGGGGCCCAAGCAGAAAGGAAACAGAATAGCATTGCAAAAAGATCATTAAAACAACTCCAGCTTCATGTGGGGCCCAAGCAGAAAGAAAACAGAATGACATTGAAAAAACATTGTTATTAGGTTGGTGCAAAAATAATGTCGTTTTTTGACATTCAACTTTATGTGAGAAAACGACATTATTTTTGCACCAACCTAATAAAAACTCCCTGAGAATCTCAAGGGAAATACATAGGTTTTCTTCATTTGTCTATTAGGTAAGTGCACCTCTTTTTTTCTAAAAGTAATTTCTTCTTAATTTCAAAGGTTTTTGTATCGCCCCCAAATGTTTTTCCTCAGATGATTTACAAAAATTTGTATTATAAATCTTTTTCTAGAGCCAATTATTTCTAGAATATTATTACCCTTGTTCATAATAAGGTGCACTAAAGGAAATTTTTTGTGCAAACCATACTTTTTGTAAAATTTCTACTTTGTTATATTGTTTTGTGTAATAAATGTTTGTACCTTTCAAATTTCATGAGGTAATAATCAAGTCTTGTCTATTATCGTTTGCAGATTTTTTTATATTCAGGATAAGTGAGTGGATGCTCTCTCTCCTATTCCCTCCTAAAAACAAAAGAAATATTTTATTTATCAGTCATGTTGTTTTTGTTACATCCTGGAGCAAAAAGAGAGAGAGAGAGAGAGTTCTTTACTTTTATACCACTGATTGCCACACCACCTGGTGACCGTCCTGTCAGGCAAGAGGAGGTAATCCCCACATTATCCTGTCACTACAGAGTACATATATAAAAATAACAGGCAGAATGTCAACACACAGATCATAAATAAATCATATGAAATAAATAAGTATCAAAGGAAAGAGAAAGAAAAAGAAACAGAAGAGATTTTAGGCAAATAAATTTATTGAATCTTATTCACTAAATATATACCCTGTTATCTAATTATATATTTGATGATATTTCAACAAGAGAATATTTTATTAAAACATTCCCGTTTTTTATAATAGATTAATACTTTGAAGGGAATGGTAGGTGACTACAAATCTGCAGTCATCATTTAAGTTCATCTGTAACATAATCTAATTACACTTTCAACTGGAAAAGGAATTAACAAAAAAATATATACATTTGATCATTATCTATAGAAGGTAAAAACAATAATTGAGAGTTATAGGGAACATAATGAGGAAAGAGGGTGTTGGTTCCAATCTCCAATGGGAATAACTGCAAAGTACTTCCCCTCTCCAATTTATAGGCAAAACCACACAAAATGCATGCTGGGATTTCTTCCTAGCCAATAAGATAGACCACTTTTCGATCTTATCTGACTCAGTCCTGGTCTGTCTTGCTTTGAAATCAGAACACTACATTCATTTATCTGAATCTGCTCTTATGTGTCAAGACCAATTTTAGTTTATGAACTTTTTCTCATATTACTGTTGCTTTGTCTTGCATATATCGTTTACTTATTCAATATCATTTTTTGCCTTGTTCTTTTCTTTCCTTGTTATTTTTTATTATAAACTTTGTCAATTCGGTTTGCTGGGCAGTTCTGCCATTTACATTTAATCATGGCCACTTACTCTACAAAGGGCTTGAAAAAATTGATATTCACAGGATAAATTGAAGTCAAGTGGGATAGAGAAAAACAATGCATAGATTACCTAACAAGCTTGAATAAATGGATGGCAGAACAGGGTTTAGGAGAGATAAAAAGAAAAACATTATTAAGAGCTAAAAAGGACAGAAAATTGTGGAGAGCTATGATGGCCAATATCCTGAAAGGACATGGCATATAGAAAAAGAATTACTTTTACTGAAAGAGAAACTTTTTCCATCTCATCAGTAATGCAGAGGATGTTTGGCACCCTGATTTATTTTGACAATTTTAGTATTCATTTTTTCCTTCTCCTAGAGTGGTTGCTATCCCAGGCTAGAAAGCTCACTCTGCCCAGCTGGAGGAAGAAGAGATGGATCCATACTTTTCCAAGAGTATTTGTGCATTGTGTTTACTTTCACATAAATACACATGGAAAGGTATGAATCTCTCTTCTCCCTTTAGCTAGAAGTTAATAGCAAGGCAGATTAGGCTCTTTAGCCTTGGTTGGCACCCATTCTAAAAGGAAAACTCAAGGGATGAACTGTCAGGCTATCTTGCCCAAGACACATAACTACTGCTATGGTTACAGTATATGTGGTACTCCTAGAACCGTAATGGGTTACATGAGTCTATATGCATATATATTTTAAGGCAACATATTTGTACTATACTTTGCTCCCAAGATAAATAAGTAGGTTCAATCCTTATTTGAAACATCCTTTTTTGGATAAATTATTTTAATCATATCTGGGTTTATAGTTTTATAACATATAATTTATACTACTTCAGTTTTATAATAGTTGTTACCTTTAGATATAAGAGGCTTTTGAAAAGTTCTCAGCCCAACCAAGAAGCCCTTTAAAAAATATGTTTGGTAAGATTTCGCCAGGCTAAAAACTAGTCAGCATCCCCTCATTTTTCTTTTGATTATTGACAACATTTATTAAATACAGGTATCACATCAATATTAGCAAGATGGACTTCTAGATCATTAGTAATGAGTTTGTTCCTCACTGGGTGAACCATATTTGTAGCCTTGTGTTATTGCTAAGCTAAACTTAGTAAATAACAGAAATTATTAAAGCAATGTCTATATAAAAAGATCACTGACAAAAAAAAACAATCTGATTGGTTGATACAGTGGTATATTCTGATTGGTTGATACAGTAACACATTCTGGTTGGTTGAGTATAACTGCCTTAGAACTAATTCATGGGAATAATAGTTTGAAGTTAACCATTATTTATTTTACTTATTGCCATAATACACACTTCTTACTACCTCCCTTTACACCCTTGCATTCAGTAAACTTCTCCTTTGAGGGGTAATTGGACTTTGTATTTAATGAATAATTAACATCAGGAAGAGGCAGTTGAAATTTCTGGTGCACATAATGAGGAAGGAGGACCAGGAAAATATACTCACATGATAGATTACGGGACAGAGGAAAGCAGTGTGTAACATACTTGATGAGCTTGAGTAAATGGATGGTAGAACAGGGTTTGGGAGAAATAACAGAAAGACAAAACTTTTTAAGAGCTACAAGGGACATGGCTCATACAAAAAAGAATTGGATGAATAACCATATATAAAAAAAAAAGTTAATGAGTTCTATAGGTCATAAACATTTTTATCAGCCTCAGCATAACTTTTAGTGGTTCCTATTCCACAAAATCAGTATTCATACTTAAGTATATGCATTGTTAAAGTAGGAGTGTGTAGGTCCAAAAAGAAATTACCAGGGTTGGAGTTTTATGTAAATGATCTCAAGAGGTGGTACGCATCCTAGTTTGGGTATTAAACGTTATTCTGGTATTGCTGTTGTAACAGTTGTAGCTTGTCTTCTTTGTTCAATGAGTTTCTTTATCTGTCAGGTAAAAATCACAAGAGAAGAAGAATTAAAGAAATAATTCAGAGAAAACAAAAAAAAAAAGAAAAAATGGCAAAGTTTAACATACATACCTGCAAAAAAATGGTTAGTCAAAAGGACTGCCATTATTGTATACTCCCTTGAAATTATATATTCTCTTTTTACTTGAGTGTTAACTATGCTCATCTAACTTTCAGATGATTATTATGGGGATTGTTTATGCTAATCCTCCCAAGGATTGAACTCTTCATCCTTGGCTAACAAATATTGTTGAATTACCTTGCCCCCACCTGTTAAGTAAAAATGAACCCACCCTTTTCATTAAGAGTTTCTAACAATTTGTTCAGAGAGGGAAAAATTCATTTGCCTCTGGAATTTATGCTGGGCAATTTCAGAGGTTAAACCTTTCTGGAAGCAGGGTTTAGATTTGTAAAAGAAAAATGGCTACCAATATTAAGTCCTTAACTGCCATGAGTGCTTGCCCTCAAGATATGCTGCTTGGAAAAAAGAAATAAAGTTCTGAGAAATGGCAACAAATGTTGATTTCAAGAAAAGAGTTCCAAATGTGTTTTCTAGTTTAAGTGATAAAACCAAAGAAGTAGTGTTAGAAATGAACCCTGATAGATTAAATACATAGAAAGGAATGAAATTATTGCATGAAAAGTTGGACTCCTCATTCAAAGTTGATACTAATGAAGTGTCTCTCATGGTGTATAGAAAGTTTAAAAGTACACTAAACCACATAATATGACCATTGCTGATTTTAATATAGAATTTGATTGTATAGTTCAACAACTCAGTGAACATGAAATTAAGTTACCTGATGCCAGGGTCAGTACAAAGGTCTTGTGCCATCCTCCCTGGATCTATGATACACCACCCCAACTCTACTAAATCTCAGTTTTCATAATGTAATCATATAAAATACAAATTTTATTGTAACCTAATTATGTGCAATAATTGATCATATGCAATATAGATGAACAATTCAACAATAAAAATTGAAAATAAATCCAATGTATCTGAATACAAATTAAAGACATGTCCTAATAGATCATTTCATCTTAAATAAATTAACAAGGTTTTGTGGCAATTTCTAGCAAAAAAAGACATCATATTTTTTTTTATCTATCAATATCAAGAAACAGTTCTTAAAACATATTTATATCTTTTTACATGGGGGTAAATGTAACAGTTAACAGATCAGAAACAGAAATCAGTAAGTCAAGTTCTGGTTAGCTCAGCTGGTTGAGATAACTGCTTTTTGCAATCCCAACAAACAATTGTTTTCCACAACTGATAATTTTTTAAACTAACTCTTCTCTTCCAAGCTATGGATTAAATAACAAGGCAGACAGGGTTCTCTAGCCCTGGTTAGCAACCAGTCTAGGAGAAAGACAACTCTGAATCCAAAAACTGCCATCTTCAAACACTGGGTGTTCGGACTAAATTTGACAGAGTTTAATGTTTTTATTTTTTCAAATTGGTTTGGAATATCTGTAAGCAGTGAACAACAGTGTGAAAACTAATCACTACAGCCTTATAGTTGTCAAAGCTAACTGACATGGACAAGTGGAAGCCACCTGAATATTGGAAAAGGGCAAGCTGCATCATGATGATTTGTGCTAAGCATTAAAATGCTGCAACCATGACAGTTGCTAAATGCTTTTTGAACACCATGAAAACAATAAGATGTGGCTTGTAGGAAAGAATCAAGCAAACATTCTGATTGTCTCCATATACCAGAATTCATCCAACGATTGCAAGAAGAAGTGATAGAAGACTCAGGCAAGAGGATGTGGGCTTTGGTGCAGGAAATCAGTGTTGCAATTTCTACCATGAAGCTGGTCATGAATGAGGACCTCCAGTACCAGTCATACATGAGGTGTAAAGGTCAAGTTCTTACAGAAAAAGCTCAAGAAAATAATCTGGAAAAGCAAAGAAACTCCTGAACAAGGTGAAATATCCTGTTGAACCAGGGACAATCTGGTTCTCTGACAAAAAGAATTTTTGTTAGGACCAGCTGCACCACACCCAGAAAAATATATGGCTTGCCTAAAATACATATGATATTCCTCATGCCATAAAGACCAAGTTTTCCCTAACTGAGATGGTTTTTGGGTATGTCTCCAGTGAGGGTGATGTCATACCACCTCACATCTTTGAACAGGGTCACAGGCTCAATTCTGATGGCTATATGGAGTTGTTGTCAAGCCTTGATTAGAGAGGGTGGCTGTTGGAAGACCATATGTGTGGCAACAAGATTCACTTCCCTGCTGCACCACCAGGAAGAGTTAGAAATTGTCAGATAATTTTTACAACTCCACCAGCCCCCAAATCTGACCGCCTAACACCCTTTATTGTAAACCCATGGGTTATCATATGTGAGGTGTGGTTGAGAAAGACACCAATTGCACTGGTTGTAACAAGAACCAGCTGATTGACAAAATTAAGGTGTTTAAGAAGAAAAATTCAATCAGATGCTGAGGATGGCTTCTCTGAGTGAATTGTTTTTTGATTATAATGTGTATGCCACATTTTTATTTTTCCAATGAATTGATTCTTAGCTTAAATATTCAGTTTTCCTTTAAAAAATGTCAAATTTAGCCCAAACACTCTGCATATCCCTAGTGTAGTGTGTACTATACAGTCATTGAAAATATTATAGAGTCCACGATTAACTGCAATGATCTCAACTCAGGTAAAGTAATAAAAATTCTAATTTTTTTCTAGGCTGTATTTTCAATATGTACATATCATCTAAGACATTTTTAGAATTTTAAGAAGACCTAAATTATATGAAACTATATTTTTATACATTTTTTTTTCTCAAAAACTAACAACAAAAGTAGTAAAGGCTATTCTTGTAATTAAATAGTCTCATAAACAAAAAGTGATTAACATTGGTTCACACCTGAATATTCTGTAACCATAACCCAACATTACCACGACTACTAACTATATCAAGAGGGAATGATGTAGCAGAACCTTAACCTCATTCAGAAGTGTATGCAATCACTGCAAAAGAACCATGTGCACATAGCCAGATTATCCTTTAAGCTAGTAGAGGCTGCAGCATAGGACCCAGGGCCTGACTGTTCTTTAGGCTAGTATAGGATGCAGCTTAGGACCCAGGGCCTGATTGTCCTTTAGGCTAGTATAGACTGCAGTTCAGGACCCAGGGACTGATTGTCCTTTAGGCTATTATAAGCTGCAGCTTAGGACCCAGGGCCTGATTGTCCTTTAGGCTAGTATAGGCTGCAGTTCAGGACCCAGGGCCTGATTTTCCTTTAGGCTAGTATAGGCTGCAGCTTAGGACCCAGGGTCTTATTGTCCTTTAGGGTAGAATAGGCTGCAGCTTAGGACCCAGGGCCAGATTGTCCTTTAGGCTAGTATAGACTGCAGCTTAGGACCCAGGGCCCTATTGTCATTTAGGCTATTATAAGCTGCAGCTTAGGAGCCAGGGCCTGATTGTCCTTTAGGCTAGTATAGGCTGCAGTTTAGGACCAAGGGCCTGATTTTGCTTTAGGCTAGTATAGGCTGCAGCTTAGGACCCAGGGCCTTATTGTCCTTTAGGCTAGTATAGGCTGCAGCTTAGGACCCAGGGCCTGATTGTCCTTTAGGCTAGTATAGGCTGCAGCTTAGGACCCAGGGCATTATTGTCCTTTAGGATAGTATAGGCTGCAGCTTAGGACCGATGGCCCTATTGTCCTTTAAGCCAGTATAGGCTGCAGTTTAGGACCAAGGGCCTGATTGTCCTTTAGGCTATTATAAGATGCAGCTTAGGACCCAGGGCCTGATTGTCCTTTCGGCTAGTATAGGCTGCAGCTTAGGACCCAGTGCCTGATTGTCCTTTAGGCTAGTATAGGCTGCAGCTTAGGACCGATGGCCCTATTGTCCTTTAGGCCAGTATAGGCTGCAGTTTAGGACCAAGGGCCTGATTGTCCTTTAGGCTATTATAAGATGCAGCTTAGGACCCAGGGCCTGATTGTCCTTTAGGCTATTATAAGATGCAGCTTAGGACCCAGGGCCTTATTGTCCTTTAGGCTAGTATAGGCTACAGTTTAGGACCCAGGGCCTGATTGTCCTTTAGACTATTATAAGATGCAGCTTAGGACCCAGGGCCTGATTGTCCTTTAGGCTAGTATAGACTGCAGCTTAGGACCCAGGGCCTTATTGTCCTTTAGGCTAGTATAGGCTGCAGCTTAGGACCCAGGGCCTGATTGTCCTTTAGGCTATTATAAGATGCAGATTAGGACCCAGGGCCTTATTGTCCTTTAGGCTAGTATAGGCTACAGTTTAGGACCCAGGGCCTGATTGTCCTTTAGGCTAGTATAGGCTGCAGCCTAGGACCTAGAGCCCTATTGTCCTTTAGGCTAGTATAGGCTGCATCTTACGAACCAGGGCCTGATTGTCCTTTAGGCTAGTATAGGCTGGAGCTTAGAACCCAGGGCCTGATTGTACTTTAGGCTATTATAAGATGCAGCTTAGGACCCAGGGCCTGATTGTCCTTTAGGCTAGTATAGGCTGCAGCTCAGGACCCAGGGCCTGATTGTCTTTTAGGCTAGTATAGGCTGCAGCTTAGGACCTAGGGCCTGATTGTCCTTTAAGCTAATATAGGCTGCAGCTTAGAACCCAGGGCCTGATTGTCCTTTAGACTATTATAAGATGCAGCTTAGAACCTAGAGCCTGATTGTCCTTTAGGCTAGTATAGGCTGAAGCTTAAGACCCAGGGCCTGATTATCCTTTAGGCTAGTATAGGCTGCAGCTTAGGACCCGAGCCTTATTGTCCTTTAGGCTAGTATAGGCTGAAGCTTAGGGCCCAGGGCCTTATTGTCCTTTAGGCTAGTATAGGCTGCAGCTTAGGACCCGAGCCTTATTGTCCTTTAGGCTAGTATAGGCTGCAGCTTAGGGCCCAGGGTTTGATTGTCCTTTAGGCTAGTATAGGCTGCAGCTCAGGACCCAGGGCCTGATTGTCTTTTAGGCTAGTATAGGCTGCAGCTTAGGACCCAGGGCCTTATTGTCCTTTAGGCTAGTATAGGCTGCAGCTTAGGACCCAGGGCCTGATTGTCCTTTAGGCTAGTATAGGCTGCAGCTTAGGGCCCAGGGTTTGATTGTCCTTTAGGCTAGTATAGGCTGCAGCTTAGGACCCAGGGCCTGATTGTCCTTTAGGCTAGTATAGGCTGCAGCTTAGGACCCAGGGCCTGATTGTCCTTTAGGCTAGTATAGGCTGCAGCTTAGGAACCAGGGCCTGATTGTCCTTTAGGCTAGTATAGGCTGGAGCTTAGAACCCAGGGCCTGATTGTACTTTAGGCTATTATAAGATGCATCTTAGGACCCAGGGCCCAATTGTCCTTTAGGCTAGTATAGGCTGCAGCTTAAGACCCAGGGCCTGATTGTCCTTTAGGCTAGTATAGGCTGCAGCCTAGGACCTAGGGCCGTATTGTCCTTTAAGCTAGTATAGGCTGCAGCTCAGGACCCAGGGCCTGATTGTCCTTTAGGCTAGTATAGGCTGCAGCTTAAGACCCAGGGCCCTATTGTCCTTTAGGCTAGTATAGGCTGCAGCCTAGGACCCAGGGCCCTATTGTCCTTTAGGCTAGTATAGGATGCAGCTTAGGACCCAGGGTCGTATTGTCCTGTAGGCTAGTATACAATGCAGCCTAGAGCCCCTCAACCTTTTATAAAGAAATGATTTTAATTTTCTAGATGTTATAACTTCTAAATTGAAATCACATCAATATAACAAACGCATATTTATTTGACTTTGCAGGAAGCAAAGCAAGGAAAAGAATGTTTTAGTTTATGTTATTGTTTTGCAAGTAGATAACATGTTTGATTTCAGTTGCGAATTTTTAAATCTTAGAAATTTTATAAAGCAGTGATTTTAATTTTCTAGATGTTAGAACTTCTAAAATTAAATAGTTTCATAAACTGAAATGATATCTATATGACAAACTCATATTTATTTTGTTTTATTGTTATAATGCTGGTTATAAAAAAATCTGTTTTTTACTACATTTGTGTTGAAATATGTGCTAATCTGGTTTGCAATAAATAGCAAAATAGTAGTATTTCTTAAAGAATATTTTTCTTGATAAACAAAATATAGCTATTTTAGTTTACTTGAAAATACGTAAATGTTGTTAAAATATATCACAAGTAAAAAAAATATTCAAGATGGATACAGGCAAGCTAGAGGGTGGCTTTATTTGAGGGAGGGATAATTTCATTTCCTTAGGAGACCCAGAAAGTCATAATCCAGCCCTGCATGTGAAAACAGTCCAAGCCAAAGTAGAAAGTAAAAAACTTGGATCTCTCTAGTTCTGAAAAATTGCAAACACAATATTCAAACCATCAATGCCCTCCATTATAAATGGCTTTGAGGTCATCTCATCTTCATCAGATAAGATCTTTGCTATGAACTTTGCCTCCAACAAAGAGGACAAAGGCCATTCCTAACCTGACTTTCCTCCTCACTGAACATAAGGTCTGTGATATCACTCTATTGGTTTGGGAAGTTTCCAAACTTATCAAAAGTCTTGACTCTGTAAAGGCTACTGGTCTGGAAAAAACTCCTGTAGTTATTCTCAAGAACCATGATCCAGAAATGTCTCCAATTTTGGCAAAGCTGTTTAACCATTGCCTTAAGAAAAAACGTTTCCAAACCTATCTAGTGTGTTCCTTGTTTACAAGAACACAGCCTTCTCAGTGTCATTAGCAAACCTTTTGAAACTATCATCAACAAGAAAGTTGCTGAACACCTCAGCAAAAACAAACACCCCAGCAACAAACAGTATGGTTTCCTCTTTTCTAAATCCACTGCTGATGTCTTAACTATTATTGTGCATAAAATCAGTGCAGTACTTTATAATTAAAACATTTCAAGAGTGATCACCCTAGATATTTCAAAGGCACAGGGATTTGCTACACAAACTTGCCAGCTATGGAATCTCTGGGAGGGTTTTTTTCAGTTATCAAGTTCTTTCTGTTAAGTTTGTTGTTAATGGACATTCCTGAGGCACATGCGATCAATGCTGGTATCCCCAAGGCTCATACTGGATCCTACCCTCTTTCTATTTTATGTTAACAATCTACCTTAGAACATTCTCAGATCATTCGTAAATATATATGCAGATGATACCATGGTGTATCGATGCACCTCCAAATATCTGGAAGACCATTCTCTGGTAGTTAATTTCTCCTCTGACCTAACTCTCACAGTTGAATAGGGGAAAGACTAGCTGGTATGATTAAATACATCCAAAACAAAGCTAGTAACATTTAATCACCAACAAGCAGATCCTAAACCAGGTCCAATCTTGATGGGTGGTCATACCTTCAAAGAGGCTCCATGCCTTGAACTTCTACTGGGCCTAAAGCTCACTCCCGTCAGATCAAACCAAGAATATAATATTGCTGGGCTGATGTTGCTCAGTCTTTACTGTCCAGTCTTAATATAGTCCAAAAGTGATTACACAGCTTTGTAGGGGATGAATTATTCTACATTCTACAACTCTTATCCCACTGACAAAACATTGCTAGACTCTCATTACTCTGTTGCTATTACTATAGCAGATATTCAGATGAGTTACATTCCTTAGTTCCACCAGCTCAGACCTTCACAACTAAGACCTTATCATGGCAAATCATCCTCATTCCTTTCATGTTCCTTTGATAAGGAGTAAGTTCCACTCAGACATTTTCTTCCCAGAACTGTTATTTTGTGGAACAAACTCCTGAGAGGATGCTTCCTGGACAACTACAATCCTGGTCTCTTCAGGTTCATGTTCAGCTGAGATCTGTCATAAACGTCCTCATAATGTGCACTGATTACTTCCTCCTTTCCAACAATCTCACTCAGTAACTCCCTACCTTGAGTGACTCTTTAACCTTATATTGAGTAAACTAACAGTCTAAAAAACAAAAATTCTCAAGAAAGAAAGTATAAATCCAGATTCTTGTAAAATATTTTGGTGAGTTTATGTGATGAAAGTAAAGGAAAGAAATTACCTGAAAATGCATTTATTTAAAATTTATAACAACAGTTACCTGTTGTTATGTGTTTATTTAAAATTTGTAATAACAGTTACCTGTTGTTATGTGTTTATTTAAAATTTATAACAACAGTTACCTGTTGTTATGTGTTTATTTAAAATTTATAACAACAGTTACCTGTTGTTATGTGTTTATTTAAAATTTGTAACAACAGTTACCTGTTGTTATGTGTTTATTTAAAATTTGTAATAACAGTTACCTGTTGTTATGTGTTTATTTAAAATTTGTAATAACAGTTACCTGTTGTTATGTGTTTATTTAAAATTTGTAATAACAGTTACCTGTTGTTATGTGTTTATTTAAAATTTATAACAACAGTTACCTGTTGTTATGTGTTTATTTAAAATTTGTAACAACAGTTACCTGTTGTTATGTGTTTATTTAAAATTTGTAATAACAGTTACCTGTTGTTATGTGTTTATTTAAAATTTATAACAACAGTTACCTGTTGTTATGTGTTTATTTAAAATTTATAACAACAGTTACCTGTTGTTATGTGTTTATTTAAAATTTATAACAACAGCTACCTGTTGTTATGTGTTTATTTAAAATTTATAACAACAGTTACCTGTTGTTATGTGTTTATTTAAAATTTGTAACAACAGTTACCTGTTGTTATGTGTTTATTTAAAATTTGTAATAACAGTTACCTGTTGTTATGTGTTTATTTAAAATTTGTAATAACAGTTACCTGTTGTTATGTGTTTATTTAAAATTTATAACAACAGTTACCTGTTGTTATGTGTTTATTTAAAATTTATAACAACAGTTACCTGTTGTTATGTGTTTATTTAAAATTTATAACAACAGCTACCTGTTGTTATGTGTTTATTTAAAATTTGTAATAACAGTTACCTGTTGTTATGTGTTTATTTAAAATTTGTAATAACAGTTACCTGTTGTTATGTGTTTATTTAAAATTTGTAATAACAGTTACCTGTTGTTATGTGTTTATTTAAAATTTGTAATAACAGTTACCTGTTGTTATGTGTTTATTTAAAATTTGTAATAACAGTTACCTGTTGTTATGTGTTTATTTAAAATTTATAACAACAGTTACCTGTTGTTATGTGTTTATTTAAAATTTGTAACAACAGTTACCTGTTGTTATGTGTTTATTTAAAATTTGTAACAACAGTTACCTGTTGTTATGTGTTTATTTAAAATTTGTAATAACAGTTACCTGTTGTTATGTGTTTATTTAAAATTTGTAATAACAGTTACCTGTTGTTATGTGTTTATTTAAAATTTGTAATAACAGTTACCTGTTGTTATGTGTTTATTTAAAATTTGTAATAACAGTTACCTGTTGTTATGTGTTTATTTAAAATTTGTAACAACAGTTATCTGTTGTTATGTGTTTATTTAAAATTTGTAATAACAGTTACCTGTTGTTATGTGTTTATTTAAAATTTGTAATAACAGTTACCTGTTGTTATGTGTTTATTTAAAATTTGTAATAACAGTTACCTGTTGTTATGTGTTTATTTAAAATTTGTAATAACAGTTACCTGTTGTTATGTGTTTATTTAAAATTTGTAACAACAGTTACCTGTTGTTATGTGTTTATTTAAAATTTGTAACAACAGTTACCTGTTGTTATGTGTTTATTTAAAATTTGTAATAACAGTTACCTGTTGTTATGTGTTTATTTAAAATTTGTAATAACAGTTACCTGTTGTTATGTGTTTATTTAAAATTTGTAATAACAGTTACCTGTTGTTATGTGTTTATTTAAAATTTGTAATAACAGTTACCTGTTGTTATGTGTTTATTTAAAATTTGTAACAACAGTTACCTGTTGTTATGTGTTTATTTAAAATTTGTAACAACAGTTACCTGTTGTTATGTGTTTATTTAAAATTTGTAACAACAGTTACCTGTTGTTATGTGTTTATTTAAAATTTGTAATAACAGTTACCTGTTGTTATGTGTTTATTTAAAATTTGTAATAACAGTTACCTGTTGTTATGTGTTTATTTAAAATTTATAACAACAGTTACCTGTTGTTATGTGTTTATTTAAAATTTGTAACAACAGTTACCTGTTGTTATGTGTTTATTTAAAATTTGTAATAACAGTTACCTGTTGTTATGTGTTTATTTAAAATTTGTAATAACAGTTACCTGTTGTTATGTGTTTATTTAAAATTTGTAATAACAGTTACCTGTTGTTATGTGTTTATTTAAAATTTGTAATAACAGTTACCTGTTGTTATGTGTTTATTTAAAATTTATAACAACAGTTACCTGTTGTTATGTGTTTATTTAAAATTTGTAATAACAGTTACCTGTTGTTATGTGTTTATTTAAAATTTGTAATAACAGTTACCTGTTGTTATGTGTTTATTTAAAATTTGTAATAACAGTTACCTGTTGTTATGTGTTTATTTAAAATTTATAACAACAGTTACCTGTTGTTATGTGTTTATTTAAAATTTGTAATAACAGTTACCTGTTGTTATGTGTTTATTTAAATTTTCTTGTTCAAATTTTTATAAATTTATGAATAAAAAAAAATTGTTTTCATAGTTATTTCTTTATAAAATGGTAAATAATAAATATTGCATTGCAGTTGTTCATATAGTTTTATAAAGTTGTAAATATAAAATTATTCTTGCAAATAAACAACCTTATAAAATAAATTGTGTTTAATAGTTGTCAATTCTTGAGAAAAAAGAAAATGCATTTTAAAACAATAACAATTGTCAAGAGAGTATACAGTAATAGCAGTAACAAGAGATAAAAATGTCTTTTTGACTTATCATTTTTTTTCATGGGTACAAATGTTAAAATGCCAAAAAATTCAAAAGTCAAGTATCTTATTTAATGCTATGAATAATAATAACATAGAATAAAATAACAATAAAACATGCTTTAGGAAAATGTATACAACCGCAAAATAAAAGGAACACAAACAGTGATTTACATATGCAGGTGTGTTTAAAGAAAGGGATTGTCTAGCAAAACAGAGGAGGGGAGAAAGGAATGCATCTGCAGTGTTCGTGAAGGAAAAACTTTAAAAACATATATAAATTAAGATATGGTAAAAATCAACAAATTAGACAGATTCACATTAATATATTCTCTTAATCAGTGTCAATCAAAATAAAATCTGCTTTTTTGTTACTAAGAATTACTAATGTACCAAGCAGTTTTGGTGGATGTACAGTTGCGTACTGGACATTTGCATCTCGGACAATTATGTATCAGACAATTGCATCCCTGGATAATTACATACCTCTGATAATTTTTTGAAGTTACCATTTTCTTTTTAAAGAGTTGTTTAATATAGAAATTTGCACACCAATACCTTTAATTACTCTAAACAGGCAAAACAGTGGTTACCATAAATAAAAAAAAGAGAGAAAAATTTCCTCTTTTAAAGCAAGAGAAAATTAAGCTAGCAGTTTCAATTCACTCCAGCAGTGCATACCACAAACATCTAATAGAATCTGGATTTTATAGATTATATTTTTATTTGGAACCCATGGCTAAGTTCTGAAAATCAAACACTGGTGGAAAAACATTTGTGGATGAGGAAAATTAGAGCTATCACTATCATAAGAAAAATGGTGATGAAACAAAAAACAATCTTGCAACACTGTTAATTTGTCACTGCATTTTAAACAAAAATAAACTTTTAATTTCTTTTTTATTTTATTCCTTTTTTAAAAATTTATGATTACTACCTATGTTTTTTTCAAAATTTATGGTAATTGCCTTTAAAAGCTTCAAAAAATTATCAGAGGTACACAATTGGCTATGGACGCAATTGTCTGGGACACAAATGTCCTAGAACCAACAGATACCAATTGAAAATAAACTTAACTTATATAGTTAATGGAGAAAGACAAAATAGTATTTAAACCAAATATCAAATTGTTAACCTGCAAAGTTTCACCTTTTAGTAAGAAATGTTATGCACTTTAGTGAAGATGATGAGAGAAAGTGGAAAATTTTTATCAAAGATGCATTTTGCCAGAGAAAGTATATACACTCTGGCTTCTTCAGTTTGACTAAAAGAAAGACAAAAACTTTGTATGAGGGTGCACATATACATAAGTTAGTGTCTACAGGTATACATAAATAGTGGTATATATGAATATCTGTGTACAGGTATACATATATAAATGGTATGTATATGTATAAAGAAGAAAAAAAAAATCTTAATACATGTATATGCCTGGGTGGATGTATATGTAGGTACACATATATATGTGCATGTATGGGTGTGTGTGTGTATATATATATATATATATATATATATATATATATATATATATATATTATTTTAGGATATTAAAACAAAAACATTTTTAAAAAATTGCTATACAATTACAATTATGTTTCAACACAACAAATGTGTCTCCTCAGGTGATGGTAAACTATTGGGTGTCTGCAATAGGGATTGGCTAGCTGCCCTAGTAGAAGGGTATCCTCAAATACAAGTGACCAGCTATTATTTAGAATTATTATATATATATACAAGCACAGAGGCGGACAGACTCTCTTCAAATCTGAAGCCAGGAGATGATAAGCTAGGGCAATTAATTTGATTTATAATACCCACTTATTCCATGATATTTTCCTCATACAAAGTGTGGTCCTTCTTTTAGTCAAACTGAAGAGCCAAAGAAAACAGTCATTCTCCGACAAAATGCATCTTTGATAAATATCTCCACCTTTGTTTCAGATACTATTATACACCCTACAAACACAAACTCTTTAATCAACACACTTTCAAATAGAATTTAACTTATTTCTGTTGACTATTTGTGCATATAATCGTGTCTAATACTCAGTCCACACATTTAGTATAAATAGGAGACAACATATCAAGTAAGAAGTCATAAAAAAATCTTCCCTTGTCTAGACTATTTCTGGTCATATAAAAACTTTGTCTTAAAAAGAACTTTGAATCTAAATATTCCTTTTTAAAACTACTGCAAGAATTTTTAAATATAAAATTTTGTATTTGCACTTGATCTGCTTTCTTCTTTTACTTTGTGGGGAGGGGGTGTTGGATATTTTGACAAGGCCAAATCTTCACTCTCCAATCACTACTTCCTTACCCTGAAAGCCGCCACATACAAAAGAAACAAAATCTCTGTTGTAATTCATTTGGGGCTTTCAAAATGATTGACAAATTTTGCTAAAGAGGTCATTTTATTCTTGTGCCCTTTCACAATAAGCAGTTCAATAACCACAGTATTTAGAATAAAAATTGTCCTTTTAACATCTAGCAAGAACAAGAAAGGTGTTATAAAACTCCTTACCCTTATGTCTTTTTAACTGAGCCAAAATTTCTGCCAATTCACCATTCTTGCAAATTAGCTCCTCATATATGACTATTGATTAAGCACTTCAGATTATGACTTTCAAAATAATTTTATTTTTTCCTTACAATTTGAGAAACCACATGGCCATTTGGTAAGGGAATTAATCTGCAATGAATTTACTGGGTTGGATAAAAAGTTTCATCTATGTTGTAGTATACCTATGGACGATAATGGGTATGTCCCCATTTACATAAATACAGTAGTAAATACTGTATGTCGGTCTGCAGTTGGAGATTCATTGTGGAATTCACTTGATTCACTTCTAGCAGTTGACTACTTCTTCTATGCACCACTTGTGAATCTTATATGTGTTGTTCTTGTCCTAAGTATTATTGTTCATTACCAACCTTTGATTATTCTGTTTGGTAACCTTCCCTAAGTTATAACAATCTACTTATTAAGTAGAAAATTTATTTAATAAACAGAACAAACATTTTAACCAACATGATACATAGCAAACTGAACTCTCTACTATTAACTTTGATAAAATTTAATATTTTTTTTTATATTTGTGATCTTGTGTTCTTATTAGTCTCTGCCATAATAAAATAAATAATACACTATAATAAGCTGAATTCTATTTTTATAATCAAAGCCCTGTTGAGTATATATATATATATATATATATATATATATATATATGATGGACTCTCCTGTCAAGTTCGATGTATGAGGTTCTGACTACCACAAACTAATTATCTGTATGCCTATGATGAGCATGACTTTTGAGACTGGCTTGAAAATTGCACAAAAGACCACAAACAGTACGGGAGAATGTATTGTATCCAAGTGCAGCATGAACACTGTTTGATGTCTTATTTTACTTTCTCGTTTTATGTAGTCAACTGAAACTTACTTCTCAGTGCAGCTATATCAATGTTGCACTTCTTTAACTCCAATGTGACCAGAGGTGTATTTCTTTTTGGTACTGAGATGTTGTCCTGGAGAGTTCGTACATTCCAAGTGCCAAGATGAAATTGATTTTGTTTCATTGAGTTTTCTGCAGTAGCTGGATAGGTGTGGAACTAATTAGATGTAGTTGTCAGAAAACCAACACAATGATTTGTTTCAAGTGGTGAAGGCTTGTATCTGACCATCACACTTTTTAGATCTATCAATAAAAAAGTAACGGTGCAAAAGACTTGCCACGGAAACTCTGAACGACAGTCCTCATGTGTTATTATCGCGGAGTTTAACCTCTCCGGATCACAGTCAATACCAGCCAAGTACACGCCTCTCGGCAGACACATGCAATATAATTACCAGGTTAAGCTGTCATAAGTTTTCCTTTCCATCTGAAGTCTTTTTATCGTGAAACCAACACTAAAAGGATTGCTTACCAAAGCTCAGAGAGACTCATTTCACCCTCATCAAGGGCAGCTAGCCCTCATCAGTTCTCAACCTGGTACTTTACATAGCTCCACAGGATATATATATATTTTACACTGGATGTCAGAGTAAATAGATTGTGATCAATGTGCCAATATATTGCTATACTTTTAAAATAAATAATAACGTATAAAATTATTATCAATTATATGAGAATATTTTATTATTATTGTTGTTGTTGTTATTCTTGGTTTTAAAATATTTGAAAGATAAACAATAATACAAAAGTGATTCGTAGTAAAAATGAAACAAAATAACATTATAACTGGGAACGCTTTTCCAACAAAATTGAAATTACGTTACTTTACAATTAATAAATAAGAAAAGAGTTAAATATATTAAGAACATTTAATGTATTGTATTTGTTTAATTATAGTGGCATGAATAATTCTAATCTATTTATATTTAAGCATAACATTTTTTTTTCTGTTGTTGTTTTTGCAAAAGTGGTCGTAATTTTCGAAATCAGAGTAATGTTTATTTTGTTTATCTTTGACTAGTGGCTCATTATCCTCGATTTCTTTATCTATTATTATTTATAGTCAAGATTATTTTAATAACATTTGGTATGAATTTTATTCCTTTACATTTTCTTTATGCCATATTTAAGAACTCCGGTGAACCATTTGACCGATCCAACTATCAATCTATTAACCATCTGCCTCTTTTTGCGAAACTCCTCGAGGCCCTAATCAATATTGAATTGGTTTATCATCTATCATCGCAGGGCTTTTTTACAGACAAACAATATAGCTTTCATTTCTCCAGATCAACTGCTGATGTACTAATGATAATTGTGGAAAGAGTCTATCATGCTCTAGATAAAAACAGTGAAACCTGGGCTGTAGCATTGGACATCTCAAAAACCTTTGACAGGGTCTGGCATTCAGGTCTTCTCCACAAGCTGAAAAGCTACAGTATCTTCAGGCACATTTTTGAGCTGATTCAGTCATACTTATCAAATTGTGAAATGAAAGTTGTCCTGAATAGCCACTTTGTCTACATCCATTCATACTAACGCAGATATCTCCCAAGTTTAAAAAATCAGAAAAGCTACACTTTAGATATACAACAGCAATGTTGTTCAGAATTCTCCCTTTTAAATGTCATGTCTCTTCTTAATGTAGACAGTCATAGCTCTCCACAGCTTCCTTTTTAATATCTGTGAATTACCATGACTCCTTAGGAAAATGTATATTTTATAGCTCTAGATCATTTTTCTTGGTTGGTTGAAGTACTTTTCAGCACCCATTTGTAATATCTGGAGCAAGTTTATATTTAAGCTTTTTTTTAATTCAATTCAGCTGGAGGTTCAGATCATAAAAGGCTTAATTCAGGTTGAAAGTAGTAATAATGATGAAACTTGAGGTTAGCGTGATGAATTTATCAACATATCAACTCAAATTGTTCTATTTACTATTCAATACAAGAGTCTAAAATGTAGACAGAGGTCCAGAGACAAAAAAGGTCAGGTTTACACTAGAGTAAAAAAGGAAGATATAGATCCAGTTTACATTAGAGTCAAAAAGGTAGACATAAGTTTGGTTTACACTACAATTAAAAGGCAGTCTTGGGTTCAATTTACACTAGAGCCAAAAAAAGCTAGACATAAGTCTAGTTTAAACTAGAGTTCAAACAATAGACACAGGTCTTCTTTATATTAGAGTAAAAATGGTACACATAAGTCCAGTTTACACTAGAGTGAAAAAGGAAAATATTTGAGCTTGCGACTGGAAAGTGGCACCTCTTGGATGATATGTTTAACCCTCTATTAAAAATGCATTAGAATATTCTAAGTCCCAATGATGGTGAATCTGATGTAGTATAAGAAATCTCAATTTTGTATATAGAAATTATCATTTTTATTTCATCACAGTTTAAGTATTATTTTGTTTTTAAAATTCATCTTAGGTAGCCATATAGCATAACTGTCTAAATTGATCTCAAATATGGAGACGGTCAAAAGTTTGTTGATTAATAAACATTTATGTTTCTAATTTAAAAAAATAAAAAACATTACATCACATTTATAACAAACATGACATCTGTTTTCTTTTCCTGTGATAAGACAGTGATTGCAAGCTTTGGCCTTTTGCAAGCTGTATAAATCTTTACAAAATGGTGCTTATTTGAAGTCAGTTTTTTAAAAATTCATAGTTTTTAGCAATCAACTCAAATAAAAGCTTACATTACTAAAATAGGAAGCTTAAATACAAAAAGCAACTTATTAAAAGTTGGTTGTTTCTCGAAAGTTAACATTTCCAAAAGTTACAGTAAATCTTGAGCAAGTCAATCAGCCCTTAAAAAATTTATGTTAAAAAATGCAACCCTCTGCTCCTTACCAGTACTGACAAGCAAATACATTATTAACCAATTCAGATACGATTTTTTCAATAAGCCATGATTCTGAGGCTGTTTAGGGCAACACTTTGTCTGGCTGAGGGTAATAAAAATTGAATATTCTGAAAAAAAAAAGAGAAACAAACGATTAAGAAAACTCATCCTTTAGATTATTTTTCACCAATCAGAAGAATGGAGTTTGAAACCCATGATAATTTGAAAAGATACCTTTGTGAGTCAGCTAACGTAGATATAAAGAAGGCTGTCAGCCAGTTAAAAATCATTATTCATTCATGCTTCATCAGAGTGGCTAGACAAGACTGATGGAGTCAAGCAACAATTAACATTTTAGAGAGCGAAAAGAGAACTTCAGATTCTGAGATAACATGGCCAACCAAAAAACCTGGGCAATATTTTTTCTTTTTCTTCTGCCCTTAACCCCAGAAAGACACCATTCTCCTCCATCTGTCATAGTTGTATGCTAGAGATCCTGGCTCTCTATGCATGGTTTCTTAATGTGCACAGTATGTACATATCTTTGGCTATTTAACCTGGCAGAGCCCATCCATCTCCAGGTTAGACCACAGCTGATGTCCAACTAGGTGGCTTACCTTGGCCACAAATACATGGCTGTTGTAGTTTATCTGAAGAACCCTTCTGCCATGGCTGGTGACCTGTGTCAAAGAGGTCCTCTGCCCAATGGGGCCATTTTAACCTCACCCGCTCATGTGAGTTTAGTCTTCCAGCTGAAATGATTTACCAGGACATGGCAATTTGGAGCCATCACCTGACAGGTTTAGGAGATGATTGAGGACCAGTGATACCTGTCTACCTGAAGGTGCAGCATGCCAGATACCAAAGGTAATACTTCTATCCAAAATCTGCCTATGCCCACATATATATATTTTATACTGGATGTCAGAGAAACTAGTCATCAGATGTAGCACTTTAAGAAATATTATTATATATATCTTAAAGATAATAATAGAAATAAATAAATAAATAAGAAAAGAATAAAAGTATAAAATTATCAAATATACAAGAACATTTATTTTTCATTATTATTTGGCGGGGGGGGGCAATATACCAAAGCTAAAAACTGACAAACTTTTTTTCTGAAACTACCTACAAACTGATCAAGTCAACCTTAAAGATACACCCTGCTACCTTATTTCTGAATTGAGCACTCCTCATTCAACAACAGAAACATCCTTTCTACAACTGACATATTGACCCCTGACAATTCAAAATATCTTCTGAACAACAATGTGGGAACATTCACTGTATGCTTCTACCTAATGTCAAATAAAATCACTGACAAAATCAGTTCAATAAATTCTTGTTAATTTCATTGTTTTCATACAAAGAAAATATGTTTAAATAATCACAGCTTGGACATGCCAAAGATTATAGCTGATATAAACTTTCAGATGTACATGAAACACAGAAACTGTGCTTCAGTAGGAAATGAAATATCTTTCTGTTTGCCCAGCATGTTTACACCTGTTAAATGAATTAAAGTTACTTCCAATGGAAAATAGCTCTACTGATAATGCTGTAGTTCTGATTGCAGTAACGTGTTACTGTTGTGCATATGTGGCCAATATTTAGTGTCTTTTGTTGATTATTATATTTGAAATACAATCTCCCAAAGGACATGAGAATTCATAAAAAAATTATTTTTGGTGCAGGATGAATTTTTGAGGTGCTGAGTTATTGGTAATAATTAACTTACCCATTTTGAATTTTTTTATAGTAAATGATAAACCAAAGATATTTGGTAAAATTTTTGTCTCTTTTATACAGGAAAATTATATTTTTAATGGCTTTTCATCTTAATATGTTATTTTTAATAGCCTTCTCACCTTCTTTAAGATGATACTACTTCCGAACCATTCGATGGTTGGGAAAGTCCTAACCCTAATTTGGGGCCCTGGCAAGTGCTTTGTAACCCTCAATATCTTATCAACATTTGCTTTTTTCTACCTACATTTATACATGTTAAAAATTAAACTAAGCACAACTGACTAAAATTTTCACAGACTTTGATGTAATTCTGGGGTCTTTTTTTGTCCAATTCTGTGAATTTGTTTTGCTCATGCTAAGTCTTGAAAATAACACTATATAAAATTAACTATTTTTTATCCATAATGTTGAATGACTTAAAATTCTTCAACTTTTTAACAAGAAAAATTGCAAGGTGATGTCAAAAATTGCCACAAAACATTGTTAATTTATTTAAGATGGAATGATTTATTATGACATTTTTTTAATTTGTATTTAGATACATTGTATTTATTTTCAATTTTTCTAGTTGAATTGTTCAACTATATTACATATGGTCCATTATTGTACATAATTAGGTTACAATAAAATTTGTATTTTATATGAATACTACCTTATAAATTATGTAGTAGAGTTGGGGGGGGGGCGAATCATAGATTTGATGGTGGATGTCATTTTCATGTACAGCATGAGACCCTTGTACTAATCCTGTTTGTTTATGATAAAATGATTTAATGGTATTTTCATTTTTTTTTATATCAAGATGATTGCATGTGTCGTTTTTTCAAAATTTCTTTAAAGCCAATTTTATTCTTTTAGCAACATTGCTTGGGAAATTATTGTTAATAAGTGTTTGTTTTATGTTGCTTAAGTCTTTATAAAACAATGTGTCTGAAAAAGAAATCCTTTGAGCACAGTTAATCATGTTTTTTATAACTCCTATTTTATATCTGTGAGGACGCTTGTTTTTATAATTAAGAAGACATATATGTTCCACCAAACTAGACCTTCACAGCTAGGACCTGCCATGCAGCGTACAGAGAAACTCATTCTCAATCCCTTTGTATTCCATTGGAAAGGAGGAATTTTCACACAGACAGCTTCTTCCCTAGAACTGCTGCATTGTGGAACAGACTCCCAAGAGGATGCTTCCCCAATCACTAAAATCTTAAACTCTGCTGAGCTGAGTTCAAATTCCAGTCAGGTTCATTGCTATTACTTAACATTCAAATACCCTTGGGAAAGGTATAAATCCATCTCTTCCTCCCCAAGCTATGGGTTGAATACCAAGATAGACTGGGTCTTATAGCCTTGGTTGGCAACCAGTCTATTGCAGAAAGAAATGGCAACCTACTGTGAGAAAATCTTCTGTCTAGTCAGTAATGAATCAAAGAAGATATGATTGCCCAAGCGCATATCACATATAGCCTTTAACTATCTTTATGAAGTTTGTGAAAATGAGAATTTTATTCTTCATTAAAATTATACATTCAGATAAATTACATTTTATTTATATTTCACTATTATTAAAATTCAGGAATTATTTTGTGTTATATATATTTTTTAAATGCCATATCCCTTCAAGATGTAAGCAATAATAGCTCTCTGCAGATTCTATTTCTTTATTAGCTGTGAACCGCAATGGATACTTGCAAAAAACAGTGGCATGTTTTCCCATTGCCATCTCCATAGTTTTGAATATAGAGTAGTAGTTCTACTAGACTGGACACCATCCTAGACTCGAGTCTATTCTGCAATTTCTATTATTCTTCTTCTTCTATGTACTCTGTCTCTTCAGAATATTTGCTATCATGGCTCTCCACAATTTCCTGTCCTTTGTAGCTCTTAATGAATATTATATTTTTGTTATCTCTCCTAAACCTTGCACTGCTATCCATTTACTCAAGTTCGCTAGCTAGGTTATGTGTTGTTTCCTCTGTCCTTCAATCTGGTGAGTATCTGGTGAGTATCAAATTTTCCAAGCCCTCTTTACTCATTATGTGAGTGAGGAATTTCAACTTCCTCTTCCTGATGTTAAATATAAGTGTCCTTTTTATTTCCATTTTCTCTTAATCTTTGCCGTTGCTCATATATTCAGTCCATGGTATTCCCACCATCCTTCTGTAGAACCAAATTTCTGTTTCTTCAAGTCTCTTCATTTGGGATTGTCCAGCATTCACTGTCATATAGGAGAACTGATATTACAAAACAGTTTGGTGTTGTTTTCTTTGTTTCCAGTGAAATTTTATTGTTTCTTAATACTTTGCTTTGCTTTTAAGATGCATCTTTTATTATTCCAATGTGCATTCAGATTTCAGTGTTGCCATTTTCATCCTCCATAAAAAACACTTCCCATATATTTAAATTGTTGTGTACTTGTGTTATATTAATCAATTATAAATACGTACTATTGAATATATCAGTGTGGATAGTCTGTACTAATCCTGTAATATATATATATATATATATATATATATATATTTAAATTACAGGATTAGTATGGACCAGCCACACTGATCAGAAAATCTTTTTTCTATAAGCTTAACAAAGTGCACAATATAATTAAATTACAGAACATGTTTTATATATATATTATAATTATTTTAAAAAAATATGATTCCATCGCTACATAAGAGTTCTCATGTTTCAATAATACTAAAGAATTTTGGATTATTAACCTAACAGTTCTTTCCTATTTTTCTATATATTTGCACACACACACACACACACACATATATACATATATATATATATATATATATATATATAAATGTATTTTATCCACAGAATTATTCTGGGAATTTTATTATATATGTGTGTGTGTGTGTGTATATATATATATATATATATATATATATATATATATATATATATAATGGACTCAGCCTTATGAGGATCTGACTACTTAATTCAGTTATGAAATTTTGTGTGATAATCTTAAGTGGCACTTAAGACCCACTAGTGATTTACAAAGGAAGCTGCATATGGAGCAAGAGTGAGGATTGTGAGATGAGATCACAATTAGATTGGCTGACATTTTAGATCTTGTATCTTAGGCATCCTACATTCCTGTAGCCCTGATCTAACTGGCTGTACATTAGGATCTTGGGTATCATGTCATTAGACATTCTCAAGACATGACCAGTCCACTGTAACTGAGACTGTATGAGAAAAGTCTCGATTCCTCCATTATTACACCTGTTAAACAGGTCTACGTTAGATGTCCTATCTTGAAGGTTAACTCCACAGATGGCATGCAGACAGCGTCTATGGAAAACATCCAGCTGGCATATATGGTACCTGTATGGAGTCCATGACTCTGAGCCATACAAAAGGATGGCAAGGACAACAGCTCTGTAAACCGAATTTTCGTATCCAGTTGAATACCCCACACCAACCTTGTCCTACTCCAAAGCAATTCTGTGGTGAGAAACAAAAACCACCAGTCTCCAAATTTCCAGAGAGACCATTGAAAGTAGAAGACAAAGCCCTGAACTATGTAAAGTCTTTCACCTATCTTGATAGCAAAGTCAACTACAGTGGAACTTTAGATGATGAAATCATGCATCAGATTGCTAAGGCTACCAGTGCTTTTGGCAAACTTTGTCATCGCTTGTGGATATATATATATATATATATATATATATATATATAGGTTGTGATGAATAAATTGCCCTCTTAATTATGCAAAAATGAAAATAATCCGATATCTCATTTTAACAGATATTTTTGTGTAATCATGGTAAATATATCTTAAAATACTAAAGAGTAAATTTATTCAATAAAATCACTATTGGTTTCAACTATGGCCTGCAGACGACTTTAGAATCTTCTGCAATTCTACTGGACGGTCTCCTTGTTTAAGTTGCTGGCTGCTGCCATAATCCTTGCCTTCAGTTCATCTTTGGTGTTACAAGGAGTTTTGTTGATCTCTCGATCAACTGTGCCACACACACAATAATCAAGGAGATTACAGTTTTGGGAGTTAGGTGGCCTGATGTAAGGGGTGATGTGATTATAGAAATTGTCTGACGGCTATGACTAGGTTCTCCTGCTTGTGTGGCATGGTGCAGAGTCCTGTTGCCAGACATAGGGTCTTGCAGCAGACACTCTCTTGACCCATGTCAACACTACCTCCTCAAAGCACTTGATGTAGGTCTCAGTGTTGAGTCTGAGGCACTGTGGGAAGATGAATGGAAGTATAACGTCACCATCACCAGTGATCCCTCCAAACCCCTTTGTAATCACCATTAGACTCATCCAGCCTTATTCCAAATCCTCTGCACTGTCCTCAGATTGACACCCAAACACTCTGAAATGTTCATACTGGAGCTTTTGACATGAATGCCATTTCCAAATTTCTGGTGGAATGAATTGCAATATAGTACTCTTTTTCTCACTGACATTGCCCAATTGACCCTACTATACTGTGAGGTTAACAAAATCAAAAACGTGCGAAATTAAAAAATATTATATAAAATAGCAACAATTTACTCATCGCACCCACTGTGTGTGTGTGTGTGTATGCGCGTGCATGTGCGCATATGTGTATAAAATAGGATATAGAATGCTGACAAAGTTTTGAAGAAATATGACAAATGGAAAACTGTCTCATTGAGTCAAGAATTTCACCTTTCCAAGCTTCATCAGATCCAAAAACGAAATGTGTGTGTTCTCAAATTAAGTACTACTGATTTATTATCTAAGCATACACACAAATACACACAAACACATTTCTTTCTTTCTTTCGTTTTTAGATCTACTGAAGCGTAGAAAGACAAAACGCATAATCAAATCTACTGAGTTTGAATGAAACTGTTTTATTATTAATAATAAACTGGTAAACCATATGGAATTTCCACTAGAATATAGATTCAAGGAGAGCTTTGTTTTTTTTTCGTTTTTTTTTTTGGTGTAAAGGTCTGTTGAATGAGGCTAACTATTGTAGCCTCATGAAATTATTACCTATGGAATTTTAAGTGATATTCATTAATTAATTAATAATATGTATATATATATATATATATATATATATATATCTATGAAGAAAAATATACGGAAAAAACAAACAAAAATCATAAACCATCTTCAGGACATATTCATTAAATATAATTAACATTATCAATTCAACATGACAAAGATAATGTTAATTATATTTTATGAATATGCCCTGAAGATAGTTTATTAGACCGAAACGTCCGACGTTGACATTATATTAACATTAAAACAGCATAATTGCATATAAGGATTTTTGTTTGTTTTTTCCGTATATTTTTATTCATACTGTCGGATCTATATCCATATATTTGCTTACATATATATATGTATATATATATATATATATATATATATATATATATAGAGAGAGAGAGAGAGAGAGAGAGAGAGAGAGAATTTTTTTATATATATCTTGAAGAAGGGACTGTTTTGTAACTGCTTGATTTGTTACAGTATGTTCATAAAATGCATTTATCATTTATTATACACAAAAGTTAGTACAATCTGATGTAACCAAAATGAATAGACATTACAAATTTGTGCAAATAACTGACAAGTAAGGTAACTATTAAATGCTAATTATAATTAGTATTTCTGAGTTATCTCCCTTGAAAGATTTGTCATTACCAGATAGATTGACTAAAACACAAACGCTGATCAGACTGTTAAGATGCAAATTTTCGATTTTCTTTCACCTTCTATATTTTAGGGAATCCTTAATTCTATATACATTTCACTTGATTTAGTGTGCAGGAAGAGTGTGGTAGAAAACAGTCTAAGAGAAGAAAAACACTACAAACCATAGAAAAGGCAACAAGAGAAAAAAAAACACTCAATTACCTTTGATGAGAAGACATAATAATTCACAGATAATTTTTAAAAAAAGCGAATTTGTGGAGAGCGATGATGTCCTCAATGACATGGCATTTTTTAATAAAAAAAAAAGAAGCCCTTGAAATTTTTTCTTTAGTTCAGTACAAACACAGATCCCATAATATTATGATTCAGTACAAAATCATATAGATTTTATTAGCCATTATTTAAATTAGCATATTTTACAACCTCCTTAATTCTATACATTTTACAACAATGCACCATTTCAGATACTTTGAGCTTATGAACAAAATCAAACAATCAACATGATATAAATTCACATACAAGTATACCTTACACCAGTTACTAGTTAAAATTTTCACTGCATAATCTTTGATCTTTTAACCTATTAATTAATATTCACAACTGAATTAATTACATTTTGAAATATAAGTATTTATTATTTACACTCTTTATATTCAGACTATTGTCCTCATCTTTGGTATTATCACAATGTTTTGGCCATTGTGCTCTCTGACCTTCCCCAGATATATATTGATCTGGGTAATCTACAGGGAATTCTGAACTGAACCATTTATTTAATCTCCAGGAGTAGACTGTTTTCATTCCACTACTCATGTCTAGAGACATCATTTAGTTCTTATTTTATTTAGTACTGTTCAGTTACGGCATGTACACACTACCCAACCCTATCACTAGTTTCAGACATCATTTCTAAATTAGATCCCCACAAGACAAGTGGATGTGCTCCAGAGATGGCTCCTATTCCATCCAAATTTTACAACAATTGTCTCATTGCTTTCTGCTTTCCACCTTCTTGGAATGCCTCCTCTACAGTTCCTGCTTTTAAGAAATCTGGAGAACTGTCTGATTCCTCAAATTATCACCCTCTTAGTTTCTTGCCACTTTTTGGCAAAGTACTTGAGACTCTGATCAATGCTGAAATGATTAAGTATCTTACTTCACATGACCTCCTTTTGGACAAACAATATGGCTTCCGTTTCACCAGGTCTACCACCAGTATATTAACAGCCATCACTGAATTTGTCTATTAAGATTTAGATAAGAATGGTGATGCTCAGGCTGTAGCTCTAAATATCTTGAAGGTGTTTAACATGGTTTGGCATGTTAGCCTTCTATGCACGTTCCAGGGCTATGGTGTCACAGGACGAATATTTGATCTAATCCAATCATTCATAACAAATCGTGAAATGAAGGGTCACTTCTTGATGAATGCAGGAGTCTCCCAGTGCTCTATTATGGGACTTACACTGTTTCAAATCTTCATCAATGAACGTTCCTGATGTCATCAGTTTCCAACTAGGTATTTATGCAGATGACACCACCATTTACTGCTTCTCAGTAATCTGACAAATCTGACAAAGTAAACCTGGTAACTGCTCTTGAAAAGGACATTCAATCTCTGGTGAACTGGGGCAAGAAATGGTTTGTATATTTTAATGCCTCCAAACCAAAACTTGCTTTCATTTAATCACCATAGAGAATCTTTTCTGCCTGCCATCAGCATTACTAATTCTAAACTCCAGGAGAGCAATACACTATATCTTTTTGGCCTCACATTTTCCACTGACATGATATTGTGATAATAGATGCTCAGCTAATACCCTAATTATTTCATATTCAATATAAAACAAGACTTGTAAAACATTTCAAAATAGAAGAGTGAACAATTCTAACAAACCCAATGAATCAAAATATATTAATCTAACTACCAACTCTATCAGAACTACAATGGAAAATAATTTATCTAAGCTTAGCAACAAATTTGTTATAACTTCTTCTAAAACAGTAAAAGATTTAATACAAAACAAAATAATTATAAGCTTAAATGAGCAGAAATTTACTCTATCACCATTAATAATTGCCACAAAGAAAACAGGAGAAACCATGAGGAATTTAAATAAAATGAACACAAAAGGAATCTTTTTCAAAACAACACACTCAATGCATTAGTTGATCACTGTAATGAGCCTAAACATGATTTCAATTTAAAAAATGTTACTCTAATTAAAAGAGAAAAGTTTACAAAGATGAAAACATATAGAAAGTGCTTAGATCACAAGATTATCCACAATAAATTTGTGCCCAGTTTCTTACATTTCACCATTTTTGGCAGAGTACATCTCACTCACTCATTCACCAGAAGAATAAGTTCAACATTTCCTTCATTATTTACGGAGACTCTTAGATTCCTTGAAATTTTCTCTACACAAAAGATGTTCTCAATAGAATAAATATTTCTATCTTGTTTTGTTTCAGTCTTTTGTTTATCTTATTTTTTAGCACTTAGTTTTTGTTCAATATACAATCCCTAACCTAGTAATAACAGTTTGATGACCACAAGGTTAGTCATAAGTTTCTTTACTTTGTGTTAACATTACAACCTTTTCAAATAAAATAAAATTTATGTTTTTCCATTGAAATACTGATTTTTTGGAAGAAGTTTGGTGGGGTTTAAAAAAATTTTCAGCACCTCCTCTCAATTATGAAGAATTTGTCTGCTTCATGTAGAACTGTCAAATTTGGTATGCATGCTTTTTGAGAATTTTTTATATAACAAAAACATTTGTTATTAAGGAAAAGAGTGGGGACTATCTTATGTCTGTCATACAGAATTATCTTTCATAGTGTTGTGGTAAACCCTCTTACAGTATAATGAACTCTTTCTCCTCTCGTAAATACAAACTGCAAGAGTTGGATGAGTGCAGAGTGTGAAGTGGAGTGGAGTAGTAGACGCAGTGCTAATCTACTTATTACTAACACTATTGTTTTGTATATATCTGCAATATACTTTTTCAACTGACCTTCGTCTTCCATGTCCTTCTTTCTGCCTCCTAAACAGGCCACAACATATAGTAACAATTACTATTTGTAACCATTCAGTGTAATCCAATAATTCTTCCTTTATTATTAATATCTGAACAAGAAAATATTTATGTGCTTTGAAAAACAATTTCATGGAGCAATTTTCCACACAAAATGTATTTTCTATTTTTCCAATTGATGAAAATAATTTTAATTAAGCGGTCAAGGCTATTCACAGCCTCCTTTTATTCATGTCTGTGAACTGCCCTGTTTTGGGGAAAGGTTTTATATATATATATATATATATATATATATATATATAAACTCTTTATTTTGCAATCAACACCATCACTTGACAAGACACCAGAAGTGTTGAAACAAAATGGTTATTTTTGTAGTGATGTTATAACATGCTTATGTTGTTATTTTTGAATGAATATTATTTGCTCTTCTTTGTATTGAGCACTTTTTTAAAAATAGTGGTTTTGGTTAACGGAATTTTATTCCATCTATACTAACCCTGTCTTTATATATATATATATATATATATATATATATATAAAATACAATTTAAAAGGTTCAGTCATGAATGTTGCTGCTAAAGCAAAAGCCATAACAAAAAAAGGTGAGTAATGATCCATCCTGTCTGCTTTTAAGACAACACTGCTCACAACACTGTCAGCATCACCACCAGTGATTTCTGTCAACCAACCCAACAGATGTATGAACTCCTGGCTCTTTCCATTCTTCAGGTCTCTCCCCTTGCCCACAAAGAGACAATCTACCTTGTTTCCACTATATTGGCAATACCAAGAATTTTATCAACAATTCTTGTTTTCTTAGCACCTCACCAATGATTCTTTGTTATTTTGTTTATTCTCTCATGCAACCATACAGGTTTGTAACACCTATAAATATATTAACTTTTAACAATATTTTACATACACACTAAAGAGTGAAATGCTGTAGGTAGTGTTTTTTGAGTCCATGTTTCTCACATAAAAGACAAATGATTTTTGTTCATCCTGAAAGGAACTGATAAGTTTCAAAATAAATAAATTGACTACAAAGGCAGAAATGGTGTAAAATACTTTAATTTTTTTTTTTTTTTTTTTGTACTCAACAATTTAGCTGAAATATAACCACACAAAAACATGTACACTGAAGCACAGAACCAAAATGCAGAAAGTCATAATGTTTGATAAAACAGAAAAAGGATCAAACAAACAAGATAAGGATAACAGGCAGATATACCTGAAAAGTAGAAAAATCAGCTCCAAGTATGCACATTACCTTATACAGTGTAATAATTTTAGGAAAATCTATGACAAAATGAAAAAAAGATTTTGTGTGACGTATTTCATCTTTTAGTCAATCATAACTTTTCAGATTCCTTTTCTTTACTATCTGGGAATTATGATTTCTTGGGAAAGATAGTGGAGTGCTTTATCATTCCCTTCTCCATGGTTTAGAGTTTAGAATTTAGCATTCTTCTTTTTTTAGACTGGTTGTCACCCAAGGCTAAATCATCCACAGTAAATTTATGTCTAGGCTTTTACAAACATTTCCTCTTTCTTGGAAGATATTCTGTTATCACAATATTTATATTTTTTAATATTTAATAACACAAGTAATAAAAACATAAATAAAAGGAAACTAAACCTAAATTGGTTAGACTACCCAAAACATATATTTAAAAAAAAAATTAAATTTAAAATCTTACATATGCCCTCTCCTTTGTGTGCACATGTAGTCACATCAATGCAAACACCACTTTAGTCCGATAAAGTCTTAAAGGACAAAATGAGCCACAAAAAATGTTTTTCCACTTTGTCATTGATTTCCCTAAAATTGTTCTTGATATATCAAAATTTATATATCATTTTTCCCACAGTGTAATAATAAATATTTGATGGGTCATAAAATGCTCAGTTACAGCACCAGAAGGAGCATAAAAAAAATTACATTTAATATCCAGTGATCCTGTTAAGATTAGAAAAACACATGTTGCTGTGTTTGATAATTCTCACTTTATTCAATTGTAAATTAGAGAAATATAGTTTCTATCTGAATTTATAGGATGAGAAGTCATCATTATTCGCATTACTTACATTCAGACTAATGTGTTTATCTTGTAGCAGGCGTTAAACTCTTTCGCCAAACATGCATGCATCAAAAACCCTATCAGCAGAAGTAACACATTTTCAGCTTTTGGGCATGGATAAAAAGAAAAAAAAATGGAGAACATACATGCTGTGGACCTGAAAAGGCTAGTTCTCTTTAATTTGGGACTGGATACTAAAGTTAGCACTCTGTGCAATAGATACACATGGTGTAGACAGTACACCTTACTTGCTCACTAATTCACCAGCAGAGTAAGTCTAACCATTTCTTTATTATATACA
>OZ010596.1:84155240-84240240 GCA_963932145.1 Acanthosepion lycidas
TTGTTGGTGAACATAGAATTATGTTATACAGGCACAATCTAACAAAATCTTTCATGAAGAGTGGAGTCAAATTTCTAAGAATACTTGTTTTCACTTTGTCTATGATGATGTAGAAATGAAAAATATTGATATTTTATTATCTAAGGGGAGAAATACAATGTCAAATCAATCCCAGTAAGAGTTATCTATGCTTTATTTCTATTTACAAAGATCAATTTTGAAACTGTTTTTACACCATTGATCATTGCATACAAAACTGAAATAGTATGCAGGTACCTAATGAATGCTAATCTCCAAAAATGATTCCCAAAACATTATCCTTACTTATTTTACAAGCAGGTCAGTTCACCAATGTAACGGCAAATTTTTATCTTTTTAATTTTCATGAGGGTGTTAATTCTATGGTTTTATTTTATAACTTTTTTATCTTATTTGATTTTTTCTTTAATCGAAACAAAAAAAATTAAATTAAAAATATTTAAAATACTGGTTCTTATGTGGAATGTTCTTTATTGTAGGTTGCCTAAGTGGACATTGAAGTCAACACCAGAGGTAAGAGTCTGTTTCATTCTAAACGCAGTCTTCAGACTATGACTGATGATTGCATTTAACATGAAACTACTAATTAAAATAAAATGTCTGTTGTCTTAAAGAACATTTTCTATCTAAATACACAGCATATAATATATATTCATATACTATACATGTGTACTTTCAGTATCACACAGCATTAATCCAATACACGAGCACACTATATATATATATATATATATATTATAAATTAACTGATTTAAAATATGGTTTCTTCGCTACACAGGAATTACCATGTTTCAAAAAACGAAGGTAAAAAATTCAAATTTAATTATATAATTAAATTAAAAGCATTAGTTCTGTTTCATCTTCAAGGGAATTTTGGAATATTTATGTTCTGTAAAAATAAAAATATCAATAAGAACACCGTATTATGTATCTTACTGTTCTTTCTTTTTATTATAACATATATATATATATATGTAGAATTAATACAAATATAAAATTTATCACTTAGCTGGTTGATTTTATCTCCAGCATTTGATGTTAGAGTTTCATAGAACAATGCTCCAGCAATCACTCCTTTCATTAGTCAGGAGATATCAGCAGTTGACTGCTTATTTTCTTGTTTTTCTTTTATATTAAGAAATAATTTATGCACTTTTCATTAGTGCAAGATTGATTTTCTTTTTCTTTTTTCACTGTGTGTGTGTGTGTATGTATGTATGTATATATATATATATATATATATATATATACACACACACAGTGTGTGTGTGTGTGTGTGTGTGTGTGTGTGTGTGTTGGATTAAGGCTGTGTGATATAAAGAGTTTGCATAGTGCTGCACAAGCTAAGTGTGAATGTAAATGATCACATTGGTACAATGAAGTTTCCAGAAATTAGAACCCCCCCCCCCCGTCATCACCACCACCTCATCTAGTCATAACCTATTGGTTGTCATCCTTGTATAACAAGGGAGCAGCCATTAAATTCTTATCAGACAATTTTAAAACAATGAATAATTTTTAACAAATTTGGGCCATCCTTAACCTTCATGCTTGCAATAAAATGGTGTATAAAAAGTATAGTTTTTGCCTTGACACCGTTATCATTTTAACTACCTTCACTTCTTTGGCAATGTTTGTTGTTTTAAAAAGTGGTGATTAGGATTTTAATGAAACCCAACCATATGAAAGAGAATTTATACATTTTCTTACTTCTTTGAGAATTTACAACAAAAATATCAAACACTATTAGGTTGTTTATTTACAAGAATAATTTTATATTTACAACATTCTAAAAATACTAACCAACTAATACAATGTAATATTTGTCGTTTATCAATTTATAAAAAAAAATAAACACAAAAATAAACCGTTTTTATTCATAAATTTATAAAAAAATGCATTTTCCAGGAATTTCTTTTATGCAGCAATTCATTGATATTTTTAAAATTTATGAATAAAAATCTTGTTTTCCTAATCTTACTTATTATAAAACCCAGGTTGTGTGTGTGTGTGTACGTTTATATATTGGATCAGATTTCCAACATTTTTCAACCGATTTCAACAAAACTTCACAGGACTACGTAAAATTACCTTGCGGTGGTTCTGACAGCATCAAAAATTGGAAAAACACAATTGTTTTTGCACAAAATCAATTTGAAAACACGATTAAGAGGCATTAATGAAAGGGGGACAACTCATATCGAGTTATACTTATTATAAAACCCAGGTTGTTTGTGAGTGTTTGTCTGTGTTCGTTTATATATGGGATCGGATTTCCTACATTTTTCAACCGATTTCAACAAAACTTCACTTTTTTTTTTGGCAGGTAGTGTTTCTTATTGTCTTGCAATCTTTTTTCTTTATTTTTACATTCAGAATGCTTTAAAAATTCCATTTACAAGACAATTGTTTATAATACAATTCTATTCAATCAGTAGACTCATAACAATTGAAAACAATGTTTTTGTTTGAGTTTGGGTTTGACCAATTCGTAAAAAAAAAAAATAAAAAAAATAATTAAGACATGCATGGCCATCAACCTTAAACAATAATCTTTGTCAATTTTATTTTTCAGTGTTTATGATGGTCGATACTTGATCTATCTCTTACTGTTACATCCCCGGGCAATGCCGCGTTCTACTGCTAGTTATTTATAAAATGGTAAATAAATTTTGCATTGTAGATAGTTTACATATTCTGATAATTTTTTTTAAAATTTTTGAATAAAAAGATTTTTCACATTTATTTCTATACAAAATGATAAATAATAAATATCAAATTGTACTTGGTTCACATATCTTTATAATCTTGTAAATAAACATTGTCAAAGGAGTTAAGGTAGTACAAAATAATAGCAGTGTTAAGAGAAAAACCATTCTTTTGACACACCATATTTTGTGTGCATGAATCTTAACATTTGCCAATATTTGCGTCCAAGCAGTAACTGCAATCAAATCCTGTTTGTTAATCAAATATTGATTACCTATAAGCACACTTTTTAGAATCAATCCTCATTCAGAAGTATATCACGTGTGGATTTGTATATTATGCTCATTGTCAAATATTTCAGGTGTATCGAGATATATAGCCTAGCCAATCTACATTGGACATTAAAAATTGAACAAAAGCAGTAGGAACGAGATCGGCTAGGTCATGCATCTAGATCAGTCATGAGCAAATTACAGCTTTCAGAATGGCACACCTAATTTCATGAAGAAAATAATGTTTATTAAAATGTTGTTTTTTTTTCATTCTCACTTGTTCAATCACATAATCTCACACTCATAGATAACCACATACATAGCAATGATTAAATACAATGCTTATTGATTTTTGTAACCTTTTGTTGGTGATGACATTTTCACCATTGGCAATTTTCACTAAGGAAGATCATAAGTGTAAGCATCTTTTGCTTTAGAAACAGGAAATGTTCATAATAATTTATTAAAAAGATTTGATTTTTCTATTTTCAAATGAATAAATTAGAAACAAATTACACACAGCAGTATGTGTTAATCATACTATCATTAGTGATAATATTATATTAAGACTTCAATTTTTTGATTATAGAAAAAAATTCCCTAAAGAAAAAAATCAACTTTTCCCTACTTCTAAGACAGATGCTTATGCATAGGGTCTTTTGTAGTGCAAATGGATGATGTACATTCAACAGAAAGTTACCTTGATTTTTTTTTAGTAGTACAGCCCATTTAACGATGCAACTCACTGGTCAAAAATATATTACCCATGCCTGATTTAGATACATGTTGTGCATATTAATATACCCAAACACATAAGTATACAGGAATTCATATCCATATATATGCATTTATATAAAATTATTAATGAATGTGGATACAGATGCACACAAAATTTCTTTCACTTATTCATAAATATATATTTGCAAACATATACATACAAAGTTTTATAGTTTGCTGTTTTTAATACACACCTTAAGCACATACAGATATAAACATGTACACATACACTTTATATAGATATATTTATTATTGCTCTAACAATTATTTTTAGTGGATACCCATGTTTGAGTAGACACTATGTTTTACAGGTTGTCTAAACGAACAGCGTGAATTTATGAGTGAATAGGTTGTTTTTTTATGCCTGTTGGTGGTTATCAAAATGTTGTGGGGATTCACTTGCATCATAGCAACAGAAATCAGCTTTATGTTCATGAAGATAAGAGCATACTTGACAAAAAATAAAACATGCAAAAATAACAATGTAAAGTGTATGTTACTTTCATATAATTTATTTATTATTTTTGTGTATATTTATTTATATTTTTGTGTGTGTATTTTTTAGGTTACAATTGTTTGATGGTACATGTGATAAAAGAGAAAACTTTACTCTATAATATTACAAGCCATAATACAGAGAGAAGTTGGACACATGTTGCCTTTACCAAGGCTTGTGGTGAAGAGATTGAATTTAACGTCTTTTGGCAGGAATGTCCATATTTCTTGCAGGAATAGTTTTTGTTGGATGTTGGGAGTATTTTTTATTATTTTTATTTTTTAGTTAATTTATTTTATACAACGTTTTATGTTATTGTTTTATCTTATTTATAATTTTCATTATTATTATTTTATATTTTATTTTTATTTATTTATATTAATAATCATAATCATACAAATTACTGGAGCCTGCAGATTCAAGAGACTTAATGAAAATGTGCTATCCAGTAGGGTTTGGAGATGTGTCCCATTTTTTGATCCAGTGTGCTTTAGAGCAAGGCGCACATTTTCGGCAATGTTTAATCATTGTGCCTGAAAAAAAGGTGTATCAAAAGGACGGCTATCCTCTTGACACCATTATTATTGTAGACACTTTGACTCCCTTGGTTATGTGTATTTTTTTTGAAAATGATGATTAGACTTTTTAATAAAACCCAAACATATGAAAATGGATTTACACATTTTCTGTATTCTTGAGAACTGACAACAAAGAACACTATTTATTTATTAAACTGAATAAAAAAAATTGTTTTCATAGTTATTTATAAAATGTTAAATAATAAATATTACATTCTAGTTGCCTTACATATTTTGATAATTTTATGATTTTTTTATAAACTTGAATAAAAAGATTTTTTAAATTTATTTCTTTATTAAAGACAAATAATAAATATTGAATTGTACTTGGTTCATATATTTTTATAATCTTGTAAATAAACATTGCTGTGGAAGTCAAAAGTGTCTACAATAGTAGCAGTGTTAAGGGAATAACAATCCTTTTGACACACCATTTTTTGCAGGCATGAAGATTAAACATTTTCTTTTTTAAGTCTCTCAAAGGCACAGATCAGTAAACAATTTATATTTAAGAAAACAGAGCATCTACTCAAACACAGGCATCCACTAGAAATAATGTTTAGAGCAATACAGAATAATTTTAGATTAAAAATAAACTCCATTAAATCCATAGATATTTTTATAAATAAAGAGATATTTTTCTGAGCATACAAAATTTTATTATTGCAATCAACATGGACATATTAAAGATGTATTATAGTTATTTAGTGCAAGAAGAAAATGTATAATTTCTATAAAGTAAATTGTAAAAAAAAAATAAGAAAGCATAGAAAAAAAGCATAAAAAGATTTTAAAAAATGAGCAGTCACCTTAATTTTTTTCTTACTAGTTCAGTACGTCTTGCTTTGCTGATGGCAAGATGATCAAATTTCAAATATAAATAATAGTATTTTAAATAGATAAATATTTACTAGAAAACATAATGTTTTAGTTTTTAAATGCAAGAGTCAGTACAATGACATCAAAGGGCTGCCATCCCTCCAAGCAGTACCTCCTCTTTGGGAGGGGTCTGGGGTATGAGTTAGTCTCCAAAAGAGGAAGTTCTGAGTGGGCAATTTTTGAATGGTTTTGCACATTAAACCTGAACCTTGTGTTACATTCTGTTGTGACATGGGTGCATGGATAAATACCTACTCTTTTCCTGTTACTCAGAGGTAAGTCCTTTTGACACAAAAGTTCATTTCGGTTTCATTTAAATTCTGTGTATGTAAATTTGCGTGTATTTATGTTTATTTTATAAATCAATTGAGAGACTGAAAAATATTTCAACAAAATTTTTTTAAATTATTATTATTATCAAATAATCTCTGAAATGTTTGATAAAATTCTCAGAGTTTTTAGGCTTAAAAAAACGTAACAAGCTTTTTTGCCAAGAAAGTAGTCATAACATTTTTTTCTCTCATTTGACTTGTGTCATTTTTATCCGAATTCATTTTTGCGGTTATAGTTTTTAATTTAACCTAAATTTACTTTATCATCATTTTTTTTTACAATGATGTTCACCCTGTGCAAGGCCCAAGAGCCACTCAAGGTAGATGGCTACTGAGTAAGAGACACAGTTTATGTGGGAAAATGATGGTTGGCCCTAGACTTGAACAGGTTCAGATTTTAGTAATCAGGGAAGTCAGTTCCACAAAGCAGTGGTTTGTGAGAAGAAAGCCAATGGAATACAAAGAAAATGAAGTTGGTTCGCTACAATGTGCATGGCATGGTGGGTCTTAGCCATGAAGGCTAGAAATAGTGGAACTATGGAATGTAGTTCATCTAAACACTTTCCATGGAAATATCAATAGAGCAGAGAGAGGCTTGTGATGTTTCATCTGTGAGAAAGAGATTGCATGGTGGAAAATAATTCCTCATTCACAAGGACACAGAGATGTTTTTTAGACTATTGAGATTGGAAAGTGAAGACTCCTTCCCATATATGGCAGCAGTACTCTGTTTTAGGCCTGAGCTTGTTTTTGTAAAGGTAGATGATATCAGGAGGAGCCAGATAATTACTGGTGTAGTAAAGGGAAACAACACATTTCTCCAGCATCTTTAGTGATGGATTATATGTACAAGTTCTGCTGTAGGTCTGAGTTCAAGTTCAAGTTCCAATAGGCACTCAAGACATGTGGCCTTCTTGAGGAAACACCCATTATAAGTAATAAACTGAACATTGACTTTGTGGCCATTTGTCAGTTTCTAGGTACCTATTTATAGATATGAATTAATAGATATTGATCTATGATAGATATAAAAATAAACTGATTGAAATAGACATTAATAGGCAGATATCTATAGGTAGGCATGTTTAAACTGACATCAATGGATAGGCTTTTATAGACTGATATCAATGGTTTGAAAGAGTGTGAAATAATTGTTGATAAAATACTAAAATTCTCTCACTATGGTACCCTATAGTGAGAGAACTTTAGAAAAGCTGATTATGTTTATATTTCTTTTATTTCAAAGCCATACACATAGTTAAGCAAAAAACTATGATAAAAAGTAAGATACTAATAAGTTTTTCTTTTTTTTTTCTTGTTTCCAGCTTTATGATTTTATTACCCACCCCAAGGTAGATGTTGTTCAGACTGAGTGAAAGAGGAATGTATTATTCCAATATCTTAATTCAAAGCCAGTCATATTAGGCATGTGTGTATTTTTGTGTTTGCATTAAAAGGCACAAATACTTTCATGGTAATTATTTAGATGAACTGTTCACTATAGTACCTAGACTTTATAAATTTAAGCGCAATACTAGATTGGCAGCAAGGTCTCATCAATTTACAGTTGAATTGGCTAAGTTCTATGCTAACAGTTTCTTTTCTTGCACTTCTTGCTTCTGGAACTCTTTTCTGATTTCTTGCTTTCAACTGTCTTCTTGATTACTCTTCTGTTGTTTTTGCTCCTTAATGTTTTCTCTTCTTCCTTATTCTTTTACACTAAGGAATCCCTTGTACATATTAGTTTTACTGCCTTGCATGGGGTGAAATGATTTTTTAAAAAAAGTACTTATAAGTCACTAACACACAATGCAGACATACACACATACAGGGCCAGTACATATTGACCACACCCACCACCCTGACTGGAGGGAGCCTAAATTAGGGCTTGAGGCAATGCTTTTTGATCCTTGCTATCTTATCAACATTTTATTTTTTCTACCTACATTTATATATGTTATAAATTAAACTAATCACAACTGACTATTAAAGGATGAACAATTTTTGCAGATTTTTATGTCATTCTGTTTTTTTTTTATCCAAATTCATGAATTTGTTTTGCTCATGCTAAGTCTCAAAAAACACTATATAAAAGTCACTATTCTTTTATCTGTAATGTTAAATCTTAAAATTATTCAACTTTTTAACAAGAAAAATCTCAAGTTGATGTTAAAACATTGCTGCAAAACATTGTTGATTTATTTAAGATGGAATGATCTATTATGGCATGTCTCTAATTTGTATTTAGATACATTGTATTTATTTTCAATTTTTCTAGTTGAATTGTTCACCTATATTGCATATGATTCATTATTGTACATAATTGAGTTACAATAAACCTTATGTAGTAGAGCAGAGGGTCACATATCACAGAATTAGGGAGGGGGACCACAAGACCCTTGTACCGGCCCTACATACACATATGCACATACAAACTCACAAGCAGTCAATATGTGACAGAGAATCAGCCGTTCTTTTATACTATAGATTCCATTTATCTTTTTATGATAATTATAAGTTTTTCTTTCTTCTTGTCCTTTCTTTCCTTATGACATATTTTTAATATCTGCATTTTTATTGCAATAATAAATATAGAGGTGTGTGTTTGTGTACGTATAGTTAGGTGAGTTCAAAGAAAATGGTTTTGTTATTGTTTTCAATAAATAATCTCAATATTTAAGCAGTCAAATTGATATCATTGAAGAACAAAAAAAAAACAAAAAAAAAAACCCTTCATCGTTGCAGTGAACAATAGTTCATAAATAATGATGGTGTGGAAGGCCCAGTCATTTGTAGCAGTAAATATCGGCTTCCTAGTTAACATTTGGTAGCGGAAAAAACGTCGAAATCAACAGCACAGGTGATGGTATTCCGCAAATACACTCACTCATGGGATGACTTTTCTTTGCTTTCTGTGGTCAGTCAGCTTACTGGGTCATCTGGATTGGGTCTCTGTCTGCCAGGAGTCATATTCATAGTGGATCCGCATAAGCCGAACAATGAGAACCTGTATACACATCCAATTCACACTAGATTGTTTTTTTAAAAAAATTACATACAGCACGAGAAGATGACAAAATAAAAAATGGTAAAGTTTAACATATGTATCTGCAAAAAAAAAAAATAATAAACAGAATATCAAAAAGACAGTTTTTCTATTAACAATGCTAATACAGTATACCCCACCCAGCAAGTTTTTATTGTTTTAAAAAAAGTATTTTTAAACATTTCACCCCAATAATGCCACTAAGACACAAGGAGCAACTGGGAGTGAAAGAAAATAAGACTTTAGAAGGAACCAGAAACCCAATTCTAGATAGGAAACAAGGGATAAACTTTTACTCCTGTTCAAAAGACAGGGAGTAGTGTGAACCGGATGTTAAGCAAACCTATCTACTCCTATTAACTAGTTTGGGAAATTGATTAAAACACAAACATGAAAGTGGATTTATGCATTCTCTCTTTTTTTTTTGTCTTTGAAAATTGACAACAAAAGTATTAAACACTATTTATTTTATTAGATTGTTTATTTACAACAGTGGTACCCAAACAGTGTGGTACACCTCATAGTTGTGGCAGAAGAGGATAGCAGGTGAGGCAGAATGATTGAAAGACAATCAAAGATTTAAAAACAGTTTCAAAAAATTCATATGCCAAAAATAAATAGGATTTCAAAATTTAAAATATTATGGATTACTTGTAATTGTATGCATGATCCCCAGTATAAGTAGTTATAAATAATTATTGAGCATTGTGATATTTTTGCATTATATCAAGTATTAATTATAGTAACTAGGCTCCCCAATTTAGAGGGGGGAGTTATCAATGGTAATGTTCTGACTTCGAATCTTTAGTTATCTATCTATCTCTCTTTCTCTCTCTTTTTATTTTTAAATGTACTTTTTATCACATAAAATTTGGTGAGGCATGAGTAAATTTTAATTCCAAAAATGCAGTCCAGAGGGAAAAAAAGTTTGGAAACCCCCAATTTACAAGGATAATTTTATATTTACTATTTTAAAAATTGTCAATTGCAATGCAGTATTTATTATTCATCATATTATAAAGAAATAACTAAAAAACAAATTATTTTATATATAAATTTATCAAAATGTCTGTGAAGAAGAGAACAAGAAAATTTAAGTAAACAAATACCTATAAGTGAGTGCAATTATAAATTTTGAAAAAAGGCATTTACCAAACATTTCTTTTATTTTTTTTTTTTCTCGAGAATTAACAGCAAAAATGTCAAAAACTATTTATTTATTATACTGTTTATTTACAAGAATAATGTTTAACATTTTTGTAGTCAAAACTCAAGAAAAAAATGTATAATCCAGTTTCATATGTTCAGGTTTTATTCAAATTTTAAAAATAGCTTTTTCAAACAATAAAAATAGCTGAAGGAGTTTACAGTAATAACAGTGACCTGAGAAAAATTGTCCTTTTGACACATCATTCTTTCTTTTTTTTTTTGCTTGTACATATGTTAAACTTTGCCAAAAAAAATTAAAGAAAGACATGAATACCCTAATCTTTCAACATGAAAAAAAATTGTATTGAAATGATCAAATGGGAATGAAAATAGTTGTATTAGAGGTGTTTCAATATCTTAAATACAATATCTTAGTTTTTGGTAGAAGCTTGAGGGTGTCAGATGAACTATAAAATATTTAAGATTTGTTGGTGAAGGGATCTGTTGCAAATTATTAAATAAAGTATTAAAAGGGAGTGCTGAAAAATTTTAGTCCCTGACCCACTTCGCAAAATCTGAGCAAATGATTAGACATCAGAATTTTTTTTTGGAGAGGGGGTTCTTGTTTGGGCCAAGAACTTTTCACCACAGCTATTTCCTATTGAAAATGGATTTATCTTAAAAATGTTTAGAATCTAATGCAAAAATTCCTTTTCTGGTAAAAAAAATCTCTTATTATTTTTAAGTATTAATTAATGGGTATCCATCAATAAAATTTTAAAATTTAAAATTTTAAGATTCTATAAAAAATATCTTGTGCTGTAAAATTAATATTTAAAAAATAGGAATATTTGTTAACAGTTTAATTACCTTCATAATTATTCTTTATAGACTCAAACTAATTCATGAATATGAATTTTCATACTATCATGACATACATATATACAGGGTCGGTGCATACCGACTGGGTGAGGGGAGCCTGATTTAGGGCTTCAGGCAGTGCTTTATAACCTTTGCTATCTTATCAACATTTGCTTTTTTTCTACCTACATTTATATACATTACAAATTAAACTAAGAACAACTTACTATTAAAAGGATGAAAATTTTTTGCAGATTTTGACGTCATTCTGGGGTCTTTTTTTGTCCAAATCCGTGAATTTATTCTGCTCATGCTGTCTCAAAAAAAACACTAATATTCTCTATTTTTTTTTTATCCATTATGTTGAATGTGTTAAAATTATTCAACTTTTTAACAAGAAAAATCTCAAGTTGATGTTAAAAATTACTGCAAAACATTTTTTATTTATTTAAGATGGAATGATCTATTATGACATGTCTCTAATTAGTATTTATGATGGAATGATCTATTATGACATGTCTCTAATTTGTATTTAGTTACATTGTATTTATTCTCAATTTTTCTAATTGAATTGTTCACCTATATTGCATATGATCCATTATTGTACATAACTGAGTTACAATAAACTTTCTATCTTATATGAATACTACCTTATGGAAATTGAGATTTAGTAGACCCTATATCATAAGTTCTGAGGACCACAGGACCCTACCATTGGCTCTGCATGTATACAGTGCTGTGCCCTAAAATAATATTAAAAAATTTGTCTTTTTTTTCCAAATAATCAACTAATCTTAATTAAACTATATATTCATTAAGAAAATCCTTTATTAGATGAATTGCAACCACTTTAAAAAATGTTGATTATCTGGAAAAAAAGAGACAATTTTTTTAATATTATCTTCGGGATTCATTTACTATTGTAAATGTAATGTACAGAGATGTTTCAGAGTTTCATAAGATTCTCAAATATTAATCCCAAGAATGTCTCACTATGAGGAAATGGCTTTTCACTTGTGAACTAGTCTATCAGACTATTACTACAGTGTAGTGAGTTCAATCCTCACTGGGTGTCCTACACTTGTCGTATTGTGATGGCCTATTAATGATATAGCTCAAAAGCCACCACTCAAAAGTATACAAAACAATGCAATTATTTGCCTGCTGCACAAGAGAAAATAAGATAAAGTCAGTTTTATATAGTGCTACATAGATATGTGAAAGTAATGACAAAGATAATCCCCTGGCTTTTGCTACAGGCACCAGGGCATAATCCTGATCTTACTGCAGTAGTGTAATGGGTAGGTGCTATCTGAGAGACAGGTCCACAGGGTTCAGGCATGATTCATTTAGGCTCTATCTTGCCCAAAACAACAACCAAAAAATCAGGAAGCTGACAAAATGGAAAAAAGTTAATAAGACATGAAGCAGCAAATCTAAATTTAATGATTTAATTTGATTTGTCTGTTTAACGGCACATCAACTCCTTTATGGGTCATTTAATGCTGAAATTTAATTTTCTTGGAAACTTTGAAGTAATAAAATATGATATATGTTATTCTGCTTTCACGGTTGAATACATGGTAGATGATACTCAACTTTTGCACACATACATGCTTGTGTTGAACATAATTACTAGAGTCAGTGATATGTGTGTTTTATGTTGTAGTTTTGTTGAAGTAATATTTTGGAATGCAGTTTGATTTCTTTAAGAAATTGTACGATATTATTTGGATTAACGTCATGAAAGAGTTCTTTTATGTTGGTTGATTTTATTTAGTGGCATATCAAACTCTATGGGTTATTTAATGCCAAAATGTAAATGTTTTGAATACAATTGTATGCTTTCAACTACAGATAAAATGTAGTGTTGGTAATTTTACTATAAATAAGTATTGTTGGTAATTTTTTATATAAAAATGTGTTGCTGGTATCTTTTTTATAAAAATGTATTTTTATACTTTCATAGAGTTTTGTTTTTGTTTGTGGGTGGTCATCATAGCCCATAGCACCCTAACTGGTGCTACCACCCCGGATTGGAGTGGACCTGGAACAAAATCAACTAAGAGATGGTTCCATGCTCCTCAAAATCTCCAATCCCCCAATCAGAGGCCTTGTTGCCAGATGTAGTTTATCGTCATACCCAGAACTACGAAGCAATAAAGTGATCACATTAGTTTAAGAAGTTATCATTATTTACTAATGTTCTCATTTTTGTTGCTATTATCACAGTGTTTAGGCCATTTTGTCTTCAGGCCTTCTTCAGGTGTTTGTCAATTTGAGTAACCGTCAGAGAACTTCAAATTAATTAATTCATTTAATCTACAAAGGAAGATTGCAATAATTGAGCAGTACTAAATAAGAACAAAACAAAGTATACCTTAGATAGGGACAGCAGAATAAGAACAGTTTATCCTTGTAGGTTAAATAGACGATTCAGTTCAAAATTCCTTGAAGGTTACCTGGACTGGTAAACACCTGAAGAAGGCTGCAGGGTACGATGGTTAAAACATTGTGATATCAGTAAAGATGAGGACATTAATCCAAATCTGAATAATGATCATATTAATATATTATGTTGGAATTATGGCTAAATAGCAGGACAGGCTGGGTTCTATAGCCTTGGTTGGCAACCAGTCTAAGAGAACGAAAAACTCTGAATTCAAACCACCTACTGCCTTGTAGGTCCTTTAGGCAAAGTCGAAAAGGTAACTTCAAAAATAAATAAATCTACCTCGTATGTCATCTCAATGAAAGAAAGTAGCTCCACTACATTTTTTTTTCAAACCGCAAGAGAAAATAATAAACTCCTCAGGTTTAGTACAATGGTTTGAACTCTGGGACATGACACAGCACCATGGGACACTCTGATTTTGGACCATTTACCCATGTGGGTATAACCCATGGCAATTTAGGCAGCAATTTTGGAACAAAATAAAGGTTCATTTTTGTATTGCATTAGTGCAATCATTTTGGCCTTGTGCTACATCTAAGCTACACTTAGAAAATTAGGATTAATGCAATCAGTTTTTAACCATTCCGTTCATCCATACATCATTTTAAATTTATATGTTTCCTCTTCTGTTGTTTGACATTAATGTTTACTTTTATTTTTCTGCTTTCTTTTTTTAATATGGTATCAAAGTAAAAATGAATGAACACATTGCTTGCTTCATTATATTTCATGATTTAAAATTTAGCCATTGTGCATTTGAAGACACTTACAACATCAACTGTGCTTGGAGGAAGGGCTGGAATCAGTCTCAGAACTATGAGTAATTGATTTCAAAAATTTGTTTCTGGTGCTTTGTATCTCCAAATTAAGCCTGGTTTATTATTCGACAATGAAGAATTGACAGTCATAGAGGCTCATTCAGAAATAAAACATCAGATACAGGGTGCAAAGCTTTGGGTTGCCCATAAAATAGTTGTGGAAAAAATCTGGCAGAAATCAGCAAAAATAAAGAAAATCTACAAGTTGGTATTCCATAATCTGATTGATGATCAGTAGTTTCTACCACTTGAGACTTGCTCAATATGTTTGTTCATTTTCTTAAGTTAAACTTTTTTAATTTTATATTTGAAAAGGTACTTTTTTAGATTGTATGTTTAAAAATTACATTTTTTTGATTGTATGTTAAAAGAATAACACATTTTAGATTGCATTTTTAAAAAATTACACATTTTCAGATTGTATGTTTGAAAAACTGCACTTTTTTAATAATATAGTTAAAAAAACTACTTTTTTAGTTTGCATTATTAAAAATGACACTTTTTTGGATTGCGTGTTTAAAAATTAATTGTTTAGATTGTATCTTTAAGATATTAATTTTTTTTAGATTATAAATTTAAATAGTTACACTTTTTAGATTGTATTTTTAAAAATGACACATTTTGGATTGTCTGTTTAAAAATGACACTTTTTTTAGATTGACAGTTTAAAAAATCAGACTTATTTTAGATTATATGTTTAAAAAACTACCCTTTTTTACAAAGTAAGTTTAAAGGATTACATTTATTTAGAGTGTATGTTACAAAACTTACAGCTTTTTTATTGCATATTAAAAAATTACCACTTTATTATTGTATATTAAAAAATTGCAGTTTTTAGATTGTAAGTTTAAAAGATTATGCTTTTTGTGTTATATATTTTTTAAAAATTACACTTTTAGATTGTATGTTTAAAAAATACACTTTTTAGAATTTATGAATTTGCACTTTTTAGAATTTATGTTTAAAAAAATACAGTTTTTCAATTTTATATTTAAAAATGACACATTTTCAAATAGTTTGTTTAATCTTGATGAAAACTGATTTCTGTATGATAATTGGAAACATGTCTTTTTCAGGTCAACAGACTTTCATCCCACCTTACTTTCTCCAAAGGCCTATTATCTACCAACCACCATTTTTTTCTTCACCTTAGATGCAGGTACACACCAGCAGATGTACACCAAAGTAGACCAGGCCAAAAACAGCTTTCATTAGTTTATTGTATCCCAGTTTTTATCCTGAGGGAATAAATTCACTGCAACATTGTATCATTTTTAAATATATTGACTTTGACTAATAAAACAGTGTTTAAGTTCTGATGGTCATGTATTTTCTTCTAACTGAATATATCATTATAGATATGCTCTAAGTTTAGTCAAGTTCAAGGCCAAATGGAGAAAACTGCAGATAAATTGACCATATTACACTATATTCTTAAATGAAGAAGACCTGTTTATCTTGTAAGTCATCATTAGAAAATCTGGTTCTGATATCAACACCTTGAAAATTACACTCTCCAGACAGGTGAAAATATATTTATGCTGTTATTACTTTCAGCTGTGAGTTAAGTAACAGGGTAGACTGAGCTCACTTGCCTTGCATGAAATTCAGTCTATGAAAAGGAAAATTGTATTCAAACTGGCGCTATAAAGCACTAGAATGGCATGCCTTGCATCAAAGTTTGGTCTTATTATTCCCTGCAATTGATCTTCCACCAGATATCTTGGGCACTTGGCACCTTGACACTGGATTTTTGACATTGAATATTGAGAAGGTGGTTCTGGACTTATAAAACTCCTTACTAACCTAAACAATCCAATTATGTATATACTGTTCTTTCTTGAAAAGAGCCATCCTTACCTCTTGAGATAGATAGTGATAACTGTTATTATTTTTGATTGGATTTGATTTTTACAAGTTATCAACCCTTTCTGGAGTAATTAAAGTCAAAGCATATTGGAATTAGAAGAATAATTCATATTTTTTGTTAGTGAATATTGCATTAACAAATTTTTGAGAACAACTATGATTTTTCCAGATACAAGTTCTACTATTTAATCCATAGCTGGGAAGTAAATGTATTCATACCTTTACCAAGGGTATTTGTGCATAAATGAATGTAATGAACTTGTCTGGAATTTGAGCTTGGCTCTTCAGATCTCAGAACTGCTAGCCATTACATCACCATAACATTCACAATTATAATTGTTATTATTCAGCTATCCTCAATATATTTAATTTATGTTTCTGTTTTACTTAAGTTTTTATCTAAGTACTTTATATATATATATATATATATATATATATATATATATATATATGTAGGTTTAATACAAATAAAATTTATCACTTAGCTGATTGATGTTATATGGGGTGCAATCGGTAAACTATTGCCATTTTTATTTTTAATTTTGAGCATGTGCATTGTTTGTTTTGGAATTTGTCCACTGCACAGTATTGTAAGGTCAGTTGTGATAAAAATAGCACCATGATGCAATTCACTCTGCCAGAAATTTGGAAATGGCATGCTGTACTGCTTGGCATTTGTGCTGGAAGCTCCAATATGAACATTTCAGAGTTTTTGGATACAGAGGACAGTGCAGAGGATTCAGAAAGAGTTGGATGAGTCTGAAGGTGATTACGAAGGTATGGCAGATTGGAAACTCACTCTGATTGTTCTGATAGAAAAGAACGCCCAAATTTGTTGATGAGTGTCTCACTAAATACAGAAGCCTACATCAAGTGCTTTGAGGAGGTGGTGCTGCCCTGGGTCAAGGAGCTAGTTGCTGGAAGACCCTATGTCTGTCAACAAGACTCTGCACCATGCCACACAAGCAGGAGAACCCAGTTATGGCTATCAGACAATTTCTGTGACCACATCACCCCTTACATTTGGCCACCGAACTCCTCAGACTGCAACCCCACTGATTATTGTGTGTTTGGCATAGTTGAGCGAGAGATCAACAAAATTCAAAACACCAAAGATGAACTGAAGACAAAAATTATGGCAACATTCACCAACTTAAACAAGGAGACCGTCCAGAAGAGTTGCAGGAGATTCTGAAGTCGTCTGGAGACCATGGTTAAAGCCAATGGTGATTTTAATGAATAAATTTACTATTTAATATTTCAAGATATTTTCGTGTAATTTCGGTAAATATATCTGTTAAAATGAAATGTCAGTGTTATTTTCATTTTTGCCTAATTTAGAGGACAATTTATCCATCACACCCTTTATATATAAAAACAAGTAACACATGTCCTACTAATTTTCTATGGCAGCTACCAGTTTCTTTCTTAAATACACACCTTACATAATTTTCATTTGATATTTATAAGTCAGCTATTTAAAAATGAATGGTACTATAATTTAAATATGTGAAGGGTTGAGACTATTTATAGTCTACCCTCATCAAGAACATTTTCTATATTCACTATACATGATTACTTACTTGGGTATTGACTATGGTACATAGACTTTATGAGGAAGCATGGTGGAGTAATGGGTAGCGGCTTGGATTGAGGAATCGGAGAGCTGAGTTCGAATTCCAGTCAAATCCATTACATTCACTTACATGCTAATACCCTTGGGAAAGGTGTGAATCCTCTTCTTCTTCCTCCAGTTATGGGTAGATAGCAGGACAGACTGGGTTCTATAGCCTTGGATGGCAACTGGTCGAGGAGAATGACAACTCTGAATTCAAACCCGGAGTAGAGACCCTAAGGCAGATGGACAGCACTTTGTGCTACCTTCCAGCAACTCCTACAGCCGTGCTGGCACCAAACTGTATTGGTTTATCCTCTCCTTTGGACTCTGCTAGCAAGGCTGAGAGGGGGAACTAGACATCTGGGCAGCCCTAGTTCTCCATATATTCCGCCCAGGCTCGTAGCACACCACGCTACTCCATCGTCTCATGACGACATGACTTTATAATAAAAACCTTAGCATTAAGACTGAGTTATATCATGACCAATTGACAAACTTGAAAATTTAGTGTACCTGTTGAGTACGTAGAAGTTAACTGTTTAAAATCTAAAGATCAAATGACAAAAATAAACACACCACACAAAGGCTCCACACAACCTTCCAGTTTTAGACATATTTCAAATTTTCAAATTAATAAAAATAAAAAAGAGCCAATAAAATCAGCTCCTGACAATACATAAATATAGGCTTCTGGAGCCCACACTAAGCTATATAAATCAGACATCTATTCAACTCGGCAGAAGGACTGACAGTGGTAAAGAGACACAAGTCAACCTCATTGTCTTTTCTTTCTCACCAAAGTAACAGCAAATTCTCTTTCATCTTGTCTCCCAACTCCACTTTCTCTCTTCCTCACTGAAAGACTATTTATCTTCATTTGCTTTTCAGTTAGAGAGAAGAAATTTCTAAATACAAACTTTTATTTCATGATATTAATTGCAGTTAAGAATGTGTTCATTTTATCTTAAATAAATATTGTCATTTTATTTGAACACAGCAACACATTCCCTCATTTTTATTCAACAAACGTTAATTCATGAAATCTTTTCCCAACATACCAAAGTGTAACTGCTAAGAATACCTCAAACAAGTCTTTCTTCTAAACAGATGTAAAATAAATGGTAAATATACAAAGTAAAACCTAGCTGGCTACAAAGAATTAACTTGAACCTCATTTAAACAATTAACTGTATACAACTGCATTCTTAGATTAATGGTTAAAAGTGGCTTCAAATGAATAAAACCTGTAGGTCTTAATGAGTACTATCCTTCCTCAAACCTTGTGAACTGGTGCTACAGATTCACAAATAAAGAACTGTACCAAATAACAGAAACCACATCACTTGAGGACTTTCAACAGCAGTAACAACTAAAATGGATATGACATGTAATTCAAAGAGAAAATAATACAATAATCGAGATGTTGATGTACCACATTACTTCAAACAATAGGTTAGGAAGCAAGCCCCTGCCTCATCAATACTGGGAAGAGCAATAAATGCTATTGAACCTGAGAAACCTATTTTCTTGAAAAATTGTTGTAACTGAAAGATTTTTAAAAAGTCACAGATATAATAACTAGATATGTTATTTTCCACCCTACAGCCCCTTTCCCACAGATGCAAAAGGCCTATTGATATTATATCACTACTTACATGGCAAATGTGTGGATGAGCTCCACTCTTTAGTGCTACCAGGTCAGAGCTTTAAATCAAAGATCTGCCTTATTTTTTCTACATGGTTGAATCACCCTCATTCCCTATATATTCCATTTTTGTATGAAGAATATTCCACTTACAACATTTCTTCCCAGGAACTGCTACTTTGTAGAACAAACTCTCACATGGATGCTTCTCTGAACACTACAATCTTAAACTCAAGTCTAAGGTCAATTGTTATCTATTCACCATATCTTCATAATCTTCACTTACTACTACTTTGTATCACACACATTCAGTAATCACCTACCTTGATTGGATCTAGGGCCTTGTATCAGGTGAACATTACTATATATATATATATATATATATATATATTACTCAACCATAGGTGACAGGATCTGCATTTATAACAACATTTGATCAATCCTGTTATGAACAGCAGAAGTAGTTCAGCTGTGATAGTTAGGTGATGCAGACAGGATTGGATACCAAAGTTATTTTAAGGACAAGAAAGATGGGTCACTATTTCCAAGGTGGCAACTACTGAAGGTTTTTCTCAGGTTAAAAAAGTTATACCAAGAATATGTAAATTTCAGACAAGTATAAGTCATAGGAAAATTCCATATATGCACAGGTGATACAAGAAAAGGACTACCAGCAATTACCAGCCACCCAATAACAGAAAGAATTGCATCAAACCACATCCCAATTTCAATACTGGTGCTACTCAACACATCAGTCAATGCACTGTACATTAAATGCTGTATTCCATGGCATTTTGTAGCCATTGACCAAAACGGTACCATTATTGATACCTTGTCATCAGTTACTATGCTTCATTTGGGGCAGAGAGCATCACCAAAGTACCATTGAAAATTGGCACTGTGTTGCCTGGTAAGACTAGTTACATTCCCAGATATTTTGAGCACATGGTTGAGTATCATGTATGGATCCAACCTGTCATCAAGTTGTTGCGTTAACTGGTAGTGGTTCTGTAATAGTATGGGATGTATTTTTCTAGGCATTTGCAAGGACCACTAGTGTCTACAGGCTGTCTTGACATGTGTGGCATATATAAATCTTGTTACAGACCATTTGCACCCCTTTATCCTCTTTATATTTTTTTTAATCATTTCACCCCAAACAAGGCAATAAAGCCACAAAGACATAACAGGTTACTGAATATTAGAGAATATGAGAAAGAAAAAAACACTATTAAAGGTAGAGAACAATAAAAGAACAAGAATTAAGAAGACAGAAGATAATGATTGACATTGCATTTAATTTTTTGAAGATCAAAGTTGACTGGGAAGCAAGAAGCTGGAAGAGATTTCCACAATCGAGAAGTGCCATAGAAGAAATTGTTAACATAGAACTTATAGCTAATCATTTCAACTATAAAATGATGTGACTTTTTCACCAACCTAGTATTACACTTAAATTCATAAAGTCTAAGAACTATAGGGGAAAGTTCATCAGAACAATTACCATGAAAGTGTTTATAAAAAAGGCACAGGGAAGTTATATTAGTGTTTTCATGTTTCATATTTACAATGATTTATCTCAGCAAGGTAATGCAACTCCCATCATATGAAGGAACACTCAGCTGGCTTTTCAGGTATTCTTACTAGACTCCATGCTTATCAGATCTAAACCCCATGTTGGAGGTACCACTAAATTCTCTGTAGTTATATCAAACAAATAAAACTCAGTTATGGACAGCACTGGATCATGCCTGGAGAGACATAGCTGTGCAATAAATCCAGAAATTTGTGAACATGTTATATTGTGAAAACACAAAATAGGGAAATATATATTATTAGATAGTTTTTTTTTAATTTTTTGGCACTTCAGTTTATATTAATGTTTCAGTTTTTTAGTTTTGCCCACTGACTTTACTGCTACTCTATCACTCTTTTGCTTTACCTAATTCTTGCAGTAACAAACTGAAATTCTTGTGAGAAAAAAAAAGAATGTTTTCAAAGCATTGAATTTAACAAATTTTAATACTCAGTCTGTGATATATAGAAAATCAAGGGATTGTCAGTGGTCAGGATTTAATGCCAAGATTCCTGATAGAATAAAGCTATTCTATCTATCTATCTATCTATATATATATATATATATATATTTGGTTTACAGGTCTGAAAGATGAAGGTTATTTTTATAGCTTTCATGAAATAAAGATTATTACCTATGATATTTTAAGTGTTTGATATTCATTAATTAATATAAACTTAAAAAACTTGATTAGTTTTTGATACAAGAAAAGATTTAAACATATATCAGGTGCAACAGCAAAATTGTCCAATTGTTAGATTAAGCTTTAAACCATTGTTTCTTAGAAATGATTAAAGATATCTTACTGGAATTCTCTGAGGTTTTTATAACACTATTGGACTCTACGTTGAACAAGAAGAAAGTATTTAGCTCTATGTTGAAATGATGATACCTCTTCCTGTTTTGACCTCCTGATCCAGTTTTTCTGTCTACTGTTCCCTCTTTTTAAATCTTATTCACTATTCCCTTGATGGTTCTTGAATGGATTTCAAAGTGGAAGCCAGAGTATGAATGTTTGTACCATTACTGAAGGCCTGAATGATCATTTTCCTCTCACCATTGCTCAGTTATGAAGATAGTGGTTCTGACACAAATCAATTTTAACCAGCTCTCTTTCTAGTTGAATAATTCAAAGTGTTTTTCAGTGATTCTTACAAAACATGGTGTCAAGATAGCTAAACAGCTTATCTGAAAATCTGGAAAAAAGATAATTAGTTTTGTGTTTTTTTTAGATATCAGACATTTTGTGTGATGGATAATTATCCTGTGTTATTACATGATTTGAACAATTTTGCTATTACGATATTCAGCCACTCCCCCACGAGGGCGTCATGTGGCACAAGGCCTTTTTAACGTGGGCATTCCGAGCCCGTGGACTCGGCCAAAAATATGCCCATTGAACCTGTATAAACGGGTTCTGGGCCGGTCTATCTCCCCGAAGGAGACTCTGCCCTTCGGCGTAGCCTCCTTCGGGTTCCTCCCGCCCGAAAGCAGAGAGTCCAACCGATCAGCCGGACAGAAAGTGAACGACTGACTGTCGCTGATTACACACTTGCTATTACACCGGGTGTATTTTATCTCTAAACCTATTTGATAACAGTTATCATTATTATACACTGATGTAATTAGACCAGTATCCTCATCCTCATTGTTATAGTATTTCATCCATTATATCCTCCAGCTTTGTTCAAGTGTCTCTCATAGTTGATAATCTTTTTGGAATTTCAAACTTTAGCCTTAACAGAATTAGTATGGGTAGATTACAACAAACTCATGGCCTATTTTGGATAAAAGTTAAGCAGATTTAGTCAGGCTTCATGAGTTCAATCTGTTGGCCAAGTTGTAAAAAAAAAAAGTAACATACTCTGATTTGGTGAAAAAAACATACATCATCACAAGGATGAATTAAAATATTAACCAGTATAAGACATTGTTTAGTATGGACTAATAACTGAAACACTTGTGAGTATAAATGATGATATCTTTCTATATTTCTGAGATGAGGTATTATGTTCACTATTTACATTGTTCAGACTATCATCCTCACCTTTGTTGCCATATTTATCACAACATTTTGGCCGTTGTACACTCCGGTTTTCTTCAGGTGGTTGGAATGTTGAACTGAACCCTTTATTTCATTCCTGAGCTGACCAAGCATAAAAATGAATAGAATAGGGGAACCAGTAATAAGGAGTGCCAGAGAGAAGCAATAATTACAACCAAAATTGCAGTATGAGCTCTGGTAAAAAACATGCAATGATAACATCAAAAATTGCAATATGAGCACTGGTAAAAAATGATGCTGAAGACATTAGGATTATAATTCCTAGAAATTCATACACAGATGTCCCCAAGGACACATGGCACAGTGGATAAAGGTGTTAGTTAGATCCAGTGACAGGACTTAAAGAGTGTGAGTTCAATACCTGGTTAAGGCGGGGGAGAACTTGAAGAGGGGAATTAACAGGAGATAACATGGAACTAGAACAGTCTACTCCAGTGAGTGAAATAAAGGGTTCAGTTCGACATTCCAACTACCTGAAGAAAACCAGTGCATACAACGGCTGAAATGTTGTGATAAATATAGCAACAAAAATGAGGATGATAGTCCGAACGATGTAAAAAATGATGATACTAGTCCAAATAATTCAGTGTATAATAATAATAATAATAATAATTCTTCATCTTTAAAAACATACAGGTTTAAATGAAGATGAGTTAAAGCCACTGTGATAAAGTTGTTTTTTTTTATTATATTTTTCTTGCATACATATAAGAGATTCCTTTTTTGGAAAAAAAATGGCCAACCCATCATCAACAATAACAACTCATCAGCAAGATCCAAACAAAATAGGACCCGAGAAATTTTCAGCACTTTCTTGTATTAAGGTACATCAATAAGTCTGTAGCTTAATGATGAAAAAAGCATTTAATTTATTCAACAAATATTTCTTTGTTATATTTAACATTATTTCTATTCTTGTCAATGCACTTAAATGCACTTCAGATCAAACATAAGATATGGATTTACTGATTCGCCTTTATATCAGTAATATCAGTCTTCCTATATGGCAGTGAATGCTGGACAATCCCCTCACAGATGAAGAAGAGACTTGAAGCAACAGAAATGTGATTCTACAGAAGGATGCTGAGAATAATATGGACCAAACATGTGAGCAATGACAAAGTTTTAGGGAAAATGTCAACAAAAAGGATATTTATACTTAACATCAGAAAGAGTTAGTTGAAATCTCTTAGGCACATAATGGAGAAAGACGGCTTGGAAAATTTGATACTCACAAGATATATTGAAGATAAGAGGGACAATGCAATCTTTTGTGATGCCACTTTGTCTGACATCTTCAACCTCCCAACTGAAAATTGAAGCACTGAGGCTTCTTCTTGGGTCAAAGCTGGCATGAATGCTTTCATCTCTTCTCAAAAACACAGAGGAGCTACTACTTCTGGTTAAACTAATATGACAGCTCTTGTCATAACAGGTGCCTATTTGCTACTGCTTGTAACAAACATAAGCTAGTCCTCGAAGCAGCTAAATCCCTGTTTACTGAGAGAATGAAACACTGCATAGCTTTGGCTTTTGTGATTACTGGCATCTCTAATAGGATACTAGATAAGTACAAAGTCACTATTCACCCACCTCTTCAATCAGTTTGAGGTGTTATCATACTCTGCTGATAAAGCTGAAATCTTTGCCCATAAATTCTCCTCAAACTCTACTCTTGACTCATCTGGAGTATTCCTGCTTAACTTCCCACTTGATTCTCTGTTGAGTGATATGTATATAACCTCTTCAATGGTCTCTGCTATCATCTTTGGTCCTACACTGTTTTTAATCTTCATTAACAACCTTTCTGATGACATCAACTCTCAACTTAGCATCTACACTACCATTTACTCCTGCCTCAATAGCAAGGCTGATCATCAGACAAGGTCAAAATGTCAGCTGATGTACAAAATGACCTCAAGACTCTCGTTAACTGGGGCAAAAGATGTTTTGTCAATTTTAACACCTCCAAAACTAAACTTCTCTACCATAATCATCTGAGAGACCCCTCACTGCCTTCCATCAGCATGGCTGACGCTATCCTCCTACTCATAGCACCTTCTTGGGCTAACATTCTCAGATGACATGAAATGGAAAGACTGTATTGAATCTGTTGCTAGTCAGCTGCTAAGAAAGTTGGTTCACTGTGTCCAGCAAGACAATTCTTCTCTCCTGAATCTATCTTACATATCTATAAGTTTAACATTTCTCCATGCGTAGAATATTGCTGCCATATATGGTCTGGTTCTCCTGCAATTTACCTGGAGATCCTTGATAAGATTAAAAGAAGAATCAGCAATCATGGTAGCTGTTTGAATAAGCTCCTTGCTATGATACCTAGACTGTATGAATTTGAGCGCAATACTAGACTGGTGATGAGATTGCATCAATTTACTGTTGAGCTAACTAGGTGTAGCTGTAACTTCTACACTAACAGTTTCTTTTCTCATACTTCTCGCTTGTGGAACTCCCTTTCGACTCCATGCTTTCCAGCCAACTTTAATCAGCAAGAAGTTAAATGCAATGCCAAGCACTGTCTACTGTCCTCCTGATTGCTCTTTTCTTTCTCCTCATTACTAATATTTTTGTTCCTAATTCCTCCATGCCCTCTATGCATGTTAGTGGCTGTACTGCCTTGCTTGGGGTGACACTGATTAAAAAAAATCTGTTCCTTTTCTTAGAAGAAAGCTATTCTGTGGTTAAATATCTGTGAGATCAATCAACCAATCAAAAAACATCTTTTAAATTATTCCTATCCACTTAATTCAACCATTTCATATTTAATAAACTTAGTTTTATGTTAAGTTATTGATACCCTTCTCCACCAAAAGTCTAATTTTTGGTCAAATTTGGGGAAATGTTTCAAGAACTTTTCAGCACCCTTTGTACAAGGTCAAATGAGATTTAAGAAAATCATGCTACACTAATCATTCTCCCTATTTTGAGAATCAGAATTTATTTGAATTCTATATTTTACCTTAGTTGGAAATTAGACTCTTGGCCCTGGTTAAAAATGTTCAATTATCTCAGCCATAAGACAAATCTGATTTCATGAATTTTTTGATTAGTCTACATTAATTATGAATAGAATACATACAAATCCATGCTTCTTTTTTTTTCTTTTTTTTTTTTTTTGTTGAAGCAGTACCAGGATTAATCTCACACAAAGTAAGGTGGGTCCTGCCTGACAAAGGATTTATCATAATGATTTAAGGCAAGGTTTTAAAAAGACCAGATGCTCTTCTTGAAAGCCAACTGAGACACTAATAGTAATTCAAGTGCACCAAGTGTTTTTATCTAGACATTATCTCTAGAAAGGGTTTGAGACCCTATCTTAGCATTATATACAGGGCTGGCACCTACCACCTCGCAACCCCCTGACCAGGGGTAAGCCTGATTGGGGCCCAGGCAGTGCTTTGTGACCCTCACTATCATCAACATTCATATACATTACAAATTAAACTAAGCACAACTGTTAAAAGATGAACAATTTTTGCAGATTTTGACATCATTCTGTTTTTTTTTTCATCTAAATCTATGAATTTGTTTTGCTGATGCTAAGTCTTGAAAAAATACTTTACAAAATTCAATATCATTTATCCATAACGTTAAATTATTAAAATTATTCAACTTTTTAAAAAGAAAAATCTCAAGTTGATGCTAAAAGTTGCCACAAAACATTGTTGATGGAATGATCTGTTATAATACGTCTTTAATTTGTATTTAGATAAAGGTACTTTTTTCAATTTTTCACCCATATCGTATATGGTCCATTATTTTACATAATTAGGTTAGAACAAAATTTGTATTTTATATGAATACTGCCTTATAAAAATTGAGATGTAGTAAAGTAGAGGCCCCATATAGATAGCAAGACCCTTGCACTAGCCCTGCTTATATATATATATATATATATATATTATAAATTCATGAATCATTCATACAAAAAACAAATACAGAGGTTTGTATGAATGATTCATGAATTTATAAATTATAATTTCACCTTTTAATTGAAATATATATATATATATATATATATATATATATATATTGCCTGTTGACTCTTATAAGAAGTTCATCCACCCTTTGACATTTTTGAGATGAGCAGACTAAATTATTCATTGCAAATATAGTTTAAGATAAAAAAAAATTAAATGTTCATTTTCAGACTACAAAAAAATATCTTTTTTTATTTAATGACAAAATACAATTAGCAAAACCAATAATCCAGACATAATCAAAATTAGTCTTTACCTTTAACATTATACCAAGTGTCTATATTGATGATTTTAAGTGGGTGTGTCTAAATAAATGTCCCTAATTATGGCTAATTATATCAATTCCTTCATAGTCTTATAAACAAAATCTTGCCAAGTAAATTTTTAAATTCATAACCATTTGAGAACATCAGTTTTTCTCTAAATAAAGCCAGCATGAATCAAATTTTGAAAAGACAAAAATAATAAAAATTATAAATATTTAATATTTGGTTTTTATAATCTCCAGCCATTTTTAAGCTTTTCTTTTTTTTAAATAATCCAATCTTTAAAAAAAATTCTTCAGATTATGATTTTTTGGAGTGTTTTTATATATATTGATAATACTTTGGTTAACATATAAATTTTAATACAAAATAAAACTATTAGGTTGGTGCAAAAATAATGTCATTTTTGCACCAACCTAATATATATTAGACTTTAAATTAGTTCAATTTTGAACATTTTGGGGAAAATTTGTATAATCTACAAAAAGTGTATTTCTGTTCTGTTGCAGTCTCTAATTTTAAACAGAATCAATCAGATTTCAAAGAAGTTATTATCAAAAAAAAAAAAAAAATTACTTAAAAATATTTTTTATATTTATCTTTTAAATCATTGTTAAATATTATTTAAGAATTATCTGAAAAAATTACTACTATTTTAAAATGTTATTATTTGAAAATATTTTTAACATATTATTTAGGTATATAATATTAAAAACTTGAATTAATTTTTTTTAAATATTAATATTAAAAAAAATTTTAAAAAATGTTTTTAATTATCATTTTAAAAATTATTTAAAAAAGAGAAAAAGCTATAAAATCTATAGAATTTTAAATGATACTCTTAAGATATTTAATATAAGGGTGCTTAAGAACTGGGGAAAGCAGAATTTTTCCTAATATGCACTAAATGCGCAGAGGTTTAATAAGTGGCCCAAGTATAATTTTTCTCGGTATGTACTAAATGAGTGAAGGTTTAATAATATGGGGCAGGGGACGTGAATTTTTCTCAATATTCTCTGAATGGGTGGTGGTTTAATAATTGGTGAATGGGGTAGAATTTTTACTCAATATGCACTAAATGGTTGGAGGTTTAATAAACGGGCAGGTGTAATTTTTCTCAGTATGCATTAAATGAGTGGAGGCTTAATAATCAGGTGGGGGTGAAATTTTCTCAATATTCACTAAATGGGTGGAAGCTTAATATTGAAATAGGGGTGAATTTTTCTCAGTATTCACTCTATAGATAGTGACTTAATAAAGTGGTGACTAGAAAATAATTCAAAGTGCAAAATTAACAAATTTAATAAACGGGGTAGTCTTAATAAACTCAGCAGAGAGTGGGGAATAACCTTAAAAAATATACCTTTCCCACCACCCCATCCTTTTTTATGCACTTAAGGGTAATTTTCTAGATTAATCTAAATTTTGGTCTGTGGAATTATGTCATAGTTTTTTCTTCAAGGCCTTGAAAATGTTAAAAATTATTATAAAAAATCATAAAGCCTTTTTGCAAAATGGCCTTATGCAAAGATTTAAAATAAAATAAAATTTTAATTATTTTAAATTAATAAAATATAATTTTTTTAATTTAAATTTATTTGAGCATTTAACAGAAAACATTTATTTTTAGATGAATTTATGTTAATGTCAGTTGTTAGTCTGATATTAAATGAATTTACCACAAACCAAAAATGCCTAATTTTCAATTGTTACCATATTGCAATCATATTTTCAGAATTTTTTTATAACAACAATAATGTATTCAAAATCATTAAAATAAATAAAAATTAAGATAATAAACCACTGCCAAAGATGGATTATTATTATTATTAAATATTGTAGATTATTGTTTTCTTTTATTTGATTTCTTCATATAAAAGAAAACTGGCAGCTATTTCATAGGTCTATGTTCTGAAAAGTTCCCCTAGTTCGACCGAGTAAATATCATATTACAGGTAAGACCTTTTTAACTGAGATGAGAACTTTTCAGTACCTGCTCATAAAAATGTTAAAAATTAATTTTTCACTGTTAAATTTAATTTGGATCCATTCAGTCAGCTTTTTTAAAATTTTTATTTATTTATTTTTTCATGAACAAGAGAAATGTAGAATATAATTTTGCAATATGGCCACATTTGAATAAAAGTCCAAATTATCCAGCATGCTGGCAAACTTCTTCATTTTTAGGGTGTGATTTGCATTTGAGGAATTTAGAAAGAAGAAAAGCAGAAATATTAATCTGTTAGCAAAAACCAGAAAGCATCACTGTGGGTTTTTTTTCTGTAGAAAATAAGTAGACAAGAGCTCTAAATTCGCAACCATACCTCCAAAACCTTTACTTTTTCAAAGCACTATAATATTAGACTCAATAGGCATGCATCTGTTACAATGAAGACTAACTTCTAGTTTTAGACTTGACCATAGAATTCTCCAGACCAGATTCTTTCTTTGTTATGTGTCACAGAAATTTCAACTATCTCTTATTGTAAACCTTTCACTTTTGTTCCTATTTTCTTTAAAGCTTCCTTATTGCTCAAATTTTTGTCCATGATATTCACAGTATTCATCAGCAGGAGCACATCTCTGTCACTTCTCGTCTCTGATGAAATTCACTGCCATATAGAAGTTCAAATATTTTTTTAAATCAATTCGCTCAAGCAAGATGATAATGCCACTAAGATGCAAGAGGCTACTGGGAGTGAAAGAGAATGAAATAACTTTAGAAGAAAAGCCAATCCTGAACAGAAAATAAGGGAAAAACCTCTACTCTTGTTTAAAAGATTGGGGAGGAGTGTGAACCGGACAGTAGGTGAATGTCTTTATTCTTACTGAAGAAAAATAAATAAATAAATAGTAAATAAAATTCCAGAGTTTAGGCGGAGATGTTTGAAGCATAGAGATGAAGTTGACTTTAAAAGGAACCAGAAACCCAAGGAACAAGGGAATAAACCTCTACTCCTGTTCAAAAAACCAGGAAGGAGTGTGAAATCACTTAGCAGTTTCATATTTGTTCCTCACTTTATTTTATAAGCACTTTTATTATTTTAGTTTTCTTTTTTGTATCTGAATAAGTGGTAAAGAGCATCATAAACCTGATACTTCAAAAAAGTAAATTCAACCATCTGTTTTTTACTTTGTCTCTCTGAACTTTGTCAATTTGAGAATATTTTAAATCAAAATAACAGTAAGAAAATTTTTTTTTCTTTATCTGAAGCATTCAACAGATTTGAAAAAAAATGAAAGGAGTCTTCTTTTATTGTTGCAATAAAAAAAATTAATTCACTAGCTAATTTGTAAAAAAACAAATGAACATTTGAGCTTGTATTGAAGCTTTATTTCAGGGGTCAGCAACTCTTAACCCCTGGGCCTCAGCTGGTCCACAAGGGATTTTGTTCATTCTGCCAACTTAATACCTGGACACTAATTATCTAATTAGTATTGAGTACACATACAGTTTTTCACTTTATTGTTTCGAACCTTGGAAAAGTTACTTCATATCCTCCTCAGATTTTTTTCATTTGAGTTTGTTGTCTGTTGGTAAAACAACTATAGGTATCTGTATTTGATAATAATTAATGTTTATCTAATTTTTTTTTATAAATACTGTTAAGTATTATTACAATTAGGATAAAATTGGTTTTTAAAAAAAAAATGGTAAAACTTGTTCTAACAATATCATTAGTATATCATGGTTTTATCACAGTTTATTCGCAATTATCATATTATTTTATCATATTACTCTATTTGTATTTAGGTCTGTTCTCATTGTTGCTTATTTCTCCCTACTGATTACTCTTTTTTCTTTCTTTTCTAGAAATCTTTTTTTTACCTGAACAAAAACAAGACCATGGAAAGTAAGAAAAGAAAAGTGGATTTTGAGTGTCAAAATTTTAGCAAAGGCTGAATCCTTAGCTATTTTGTTATTGAGCACTTCAGAAAATAGTTTTGCTTAATTTGTCAAGAAACCATTGCTATGAAGAAGGTTTAAAATATTAAACAGCACTATGAAACTTGTCATAATCATTATAACAATTTCAATGGAAAGACACAAAAGATGAAGTTGCATAGCTGAAAAAGGATTTGACAAAGCAGTTATCATTTTTTACTAGAAAGTTTGAAGAAAATGACAGAAACACTTGTGCTAGATACTAAGAAACAATGCCATCTTCTTTATGTGTGAAGATATATTATGGGAGATGGTGCTGTAACCACAAAATGGCATATGTCAGGTCCGACATAACCTGAAGATTTTCTGTAATATAATTTTAAAGAATATTTACAACAATCCATCTCTCCCTCCATTAAAAATTAAACCTAACATATCATGGAAACTATTCTTGACTTGCACTACTGAGGTTCCCTTTTATGACAATCAAAATAATATATATATGTTGATGATATTCTCATCTTCGTTAAAAACATAGGCAAAATACATTAACTACAAAGAAGTTGATTCTTAAGTTCACATATATATATATATATATATATATATATATATATATATATATATATATATATATATATATATACGCAGACACACACACATATATATGAGACACACACACACATATATATATATGACACACACATACATACATACATACATACATATATATAGTATAATATTATTATTTAAAAATATGTATTCATCACAACACAAAAATTACTATGTTAACGGAACCAAACTTAAGCATTAAATTTAAGTTTTGGTTCCAAAACATGGTAATTTCTGTCACAATGAATACATGCTTTTAAATAATAATATTATAATATCATATCCTGTGTATCGAGCACTGGTTTTAAAAATAAATGGTAAAGAATTGTGGATTATAAATCTGAATGTTCTTTCTTTTTTTAAATATATATATATATATATATATATATATATATATATATATACACACATACAGAAATGCAGACATGCACACACACACACACATATATATGCAGACACACACAACACAAAACATATGCAGAGACACACACAAACATATATACAGAGACACATATATATTTACAGACACACACACACACACACACACATATATATTTACACACACACATATTTATCAGACATACACACACACACACACACATATATATATATATATATATATATATATATATATATATATGTGTGTGTGTGTGTATGTTTTAAAAATTAGGATATATGATCCTGAGAAAGTTTTAAATTTTAGACAACTGGAAAATGTTCATGAAAGTATATTTGTTCCGAAATATATCCGATTATGCATTTCAGTATTTAAGGCTTCATCAGATACAAAAGCAAAAAATGAGTTGCATGTATGTATATTTGTGCATGTTCAAATAATGAAATCTTATTTTTTCCCAAGCTGGCATTATATATATTTTTTCTGTTTATATTTCTGTGATGAGGTATTATAATAATTTACATTATTTACATTGTTCGGATTTTTGTCCTCATTTTAATTGTCCTGTTTACGATGTTTCGGTCATTGCATGCACCGGTCTTCTTCAGGTAATGGGCATTTCAAACTGAACCATATAATGATGGGACAACAGTCCGAATATGAAAATAATATATATATATATATATATATATATATATATATATATATATATATATATATATATATCAAACCAACTACATTTTTATAAAATGTAATCAGTCTGATCAGATGAGTATGCTTATATTCATCAAAATAAATTTATTACTGACTATGGATTTTAAAGTTTTTTTTCCTAATTATTATATAATATGTAAATGTGTGTATGTGTATATATATATATATATATATATACATATATACTCACACACATACATACATATTAAGCCACTATGACACAATGGGTTACTGGGTGTTGAAATATTAGTAAAAATAAACATTACTACTGTACATTAGTACAAAAGTAGAGTAATCAGGAAGATAGTAGATAGTGATCGAGATTGCATTTAAATATTTGAAGATTAAAGTTGGTTGGAAAGCATAGAGCTGAAAGAGAGTTCCACAAATGAGAAGTGTGAGAAAAGAAACTGTTAGCATAGAACTTACAGTCACATCTAGCGTTTTCAACTCTAAATTGATGAAACCTTGTTGCCAGTTTAGAACTGTGCTTATATTCATGAAGTCTAAGTACCGGAGCGAAGAGCTCATCCAAACAATCACCATGAAAGTATTTATAGAAAAGGCACAGTGAAGCAATTTTACAGTGGTGGGAAAGTGACTGAAGCCAAGACACCAGATCATGACCAATAATATTGCTGATTCTTATTTGGATTTTATCAAGGATCTCTAAATATATAGCAAGAGCACTGGACCATATGTGGCAGCAATATTCTAAGCATGGATTAATGGTAGACTTATAGATATGTAAGATTTGTCTAGCATGACACAGTGAATCAATGTTTCTGTCCTAGCAATGGATTCAGTATAGTCTTTCCACTTTATGTCAGCTGAGAACATTAGCCTGAGCAGTTGCAATGAGTGATTCTCCTGGAGGTTAGTATCAGCCATGCTTATGGAAAGCAGAGAGGGGTCTCTCAGATGATTAATAGAGAGTAGTTTAGTTTGGGAGGTGTTAAAATTAACGAGTCATTCTTTGCTCCTGTTCTTGATACTCCTGGATGCATAATTCCTCATGTAAATCCAAAAGAGTCGAACCTTCAGAATTTACAGACACATAATAGACACAATTAAAAGCATCTGCAGTGACATTACTCTTTCCAGGTCAATATTTGATATCAAAACTTAGTTCACCAAGCTCCATTCTCCATTTGCTAATTTTGGCATTTTTTACTTTTGTACACCTTCTATTATTATACATAAATGACATTTGAACTGGCATTGGTATATAACAAAGTGGCATTGTGGCAAAAGATACCGCCATTTACACATTGCAGTGATTATCACCAAAGCTTCTTTCTCGACTATATTATACCCTTTTTCACTTCCTAGGAGTGTTTTTGACATAAATGCAACAGGCCTCCCATTCTAACTTAGTACCACAGATACAGTATTATCTGAAGCATTGCATTCTACCTCAAAAGGCAAATTTTCTTCAACTGTCCAGAGAATTGCTTTACATACCTTGGATTCTAGGGATTCAAAAGTGTAGAGAACATGTTTATTCTGTGGGAATCAATCGACTTTAACTAGGGGATGTATTTTATCTGAAAATTCAGGTATCACCACTCTTTCTCTAAAAAAGAACATACCATGATGAAAAAAAGCCCAAAACTTGATGAAAACAAATTTTTTATCTTCAAAATGTTTATGTTATTATTAAGAGGAAAGACCAAAATATTTTTTGATTATTCTATTGAAATTGAATTTTCCATTCTTTTAAGAACATTTGAAATCTTGATTAAAAATCTGTGTTGTCCACCATTTTTGAGAAATTTGTAAACAAAAGTTAAATTCTCAGTTTAAAAATCTTGTAAAATAAATTATGCCTTTTTCAAAAGTTATTTGAGGAAAATTAGAAAATGTAATGTTTACTTAATCTGATTGGAAACAAGCATTACTTTTTTAGTTTTTTAGCAGAAAAAATGTAGTTGAAAAAAAGAGTAGCATGTCTTAACTGCGGTAACTTATTTTTGTGGTGTTAACTGACAGTTACATTGATATATTGACAGCTTAGGTCAGGAGGAAGTTATCAGATGAAAGAACAGAGGTGATATAATTTTTTTGAATTTTAAGTGAACTAACTTATTTAACTACCCAGTAATTTAAAAAAATTAACAAATACTTTCAGCAATATAATATTTAATTGATTTTTTTTTTATAGCTTTACATTTGAAGATGCTTTCTGGAAAAATAAAATTTAAGATACTAACAATAAGAAAAAATAAATTGAAAATTTCATAACTGAGAGTGAGATAAAATTTCATAAGTGACGTACCTATAATTTTTATGTACATCTCTTATGAAAATTACTAATAAATAAAAATAATATCATAAAAAAGGTACATAATATGCAAATAATCTCCTGACCCTATTAAGTGTTCTCATATCTTTGGGGGAAATCCATTTCTTGTAATGACTTCATCCATTCTGGTCAGGTTTAATGATGCCCTTTCTCACACAATACCCTAAACCTGAATAGTTTTAGCAGCATTTAACAGTTTTTTGGGTTTTTTTTACGACTTTCAGAAATTCTTTGACATTCTTATCATGCTCCCTTTCAGCCTCACCACTAATAATAATGTTATCAAGATAAGGTTTTCTTCTTTTACGATCTTGTTCATTGATTGTTGAAAAGCAGGGACCCCATTAGTTACCCCAAAAAGAAGCTAAAAGAATCTGCTAAAGTTGACCATTGGCTTTAAAAGCAGTATACTTTTTGTCAGATTGTTTTATTTTAATTTGGTGATAGGCACTTTTAAAGTCAAAGGTTGAAAACTACTTGTATTTGGCAAGCTTTATAACTAGATCATCAATCTTTCGTAACAGGTATGCATCAGGTTCAGTATATATATTTATTGTTTGTGAATAATATGCACATAATCTCTTCCTGTGCCTTCTGGTTTCATCTTTAACAGCAATGACTTGGGCATGCTATGGCAAAATAATTGGTTCAATAATTTTGTTAGCTAAAAGTTTATTTATCTTGATATCGATAAATTTCTGGTCTTCTTGATTAAAGCATCTAGATTTCGTAGCTATTGGTTTGAATATAGATGTAAAGCATAACATGTTTGTGTATTTCTCATAACTAGTTCAGGAAGATGACCACCATATTTGAAAATAACTTTCTGGTGCTGACATTAAAAATTCCTCCACAGTATCACATCACAATACAAGTCTTTCATAATACTCAGTTCAAGTGAATAGCCAAATATAGTCTATCGTTAAGTTTGAGACAAACAGCAACAAATCCTCTATATTGACTCCTTAGACTTTTTTGCGTAATAGTAACCTGTTTTGATGAAGGAATACATTTTTAATTTTAAGGAATAAACTCTGTTTTTGCTAATGAAGCTTTCAGAAACACAAAAGGCATTAAACATTTTTCCTTTTACAGTTATAATCATCACAGAATACTGAGAGTCCACCTGGCACTTCTTCTTTACTTACTGCTATATTGTTAGAGAACACAGTAGCACTTGTGGCATGTGTTACCTGAGACTGACACACTTTAGTAAAGTGTCCCTTTTTAGAACACATGTTACATATGGCTTCCCAAGCTGGCCAATTATTTCTCTTTTGGGATGGCATGGCTACACAAAAAAAAACAGGCTTTCTTATTAGTAACCCTCGTCTTGTAATTCTCAGCTAACATTGTTGTTTCCGATGGGTTTAAGATATTAATTTTATTATCTTTGCCAGAAGGGTTACTCTCATTGACTACAACAGCCAAAGAGGAAATAGGGGGCAACATAAGCTTTGTTATTCTTCTGTGATAAATCCAGCGCTGAAGCTTGAATCATAAACCATCTGTAAATTTAATGTTTTATTTTCCAGCAGTCTTTGACATATTGCTGGAGAAACAATTTCATTAATAAAAGCATCATGCATAGCTTTGTCCCCACATTGTTTGGCTGTACGGTCAATGAAATCGCAATATTGTCTTAGTTTTTCAAGTCCCCTGAAGAAGTCGTTCAGATTTTCATTAGGTTCCTATTTTCTTGTAGAAAGTAAATGTCTTGCAAAAATCTCATTTGGGGTTTTAATAAAAATGGAGTCCAACTTAGGTAGTGCGGTGTTGTAGTCTGAACAAGTTTTGCTAAACTCGAATGCCATAGGGTTGACACAGCTTATTCAGGGCTCTAAGCTTGTTAGGAATTTTTTCCTCATAATCCTTGACATAGTTCATAAAAACTATACACCAATGACACCATTCTTTTGCTGCAGTGAGTGAACTAGGATCGATGTCTATGCTTTTAGGTTGCCATCCTATATTCGAATTAGATTCAGCCATTAAACTAGTTGAGTAAGTTGTTGTAAGACATAAGTAGCTGAAGTGAGACTTGAAGTGAATCCAAGCTTCACTCAACTACTTGTCAAGTACAAACTACTAGAATTACTAAGTGACTATTTATAGGAAGAAGGGGGGAACGCTAACTCATGTGATATTTAAATAGTTTATGACATTTCTTATTGTTATTTAAGAGTAAGTGTCATTGCCAACACTGAAGTTTGAAACTGCCAGTGAGTAACACGGACGATTCCATTATTAAGTAGATCATAAAGGAGGTGAATAATTACAAAGTAGTGTAAGGATCACTGTTCACTCTTCTTGTCTAGTCACTATTGCTATACGTTTACTCTCTTTTCTCTACTACTATAGAGATTACAATTCTCTTCTGATCATTATACTAACTTGGCAATTACTACTTGAACAGGTATTACCAGTGTGGAAGGCATTACTACTAGTACCAGCATCTATGAAGTCTCAAATATAATGAGCATTTTTGAAGTGATAATAAGCTTTCATTTGACATAACAAAAGTGACAAGCAAAGCTATCCAACATCATAAAATAGCATCATTTCGTATAGAGATAGAAAGAATGTGTTGGGATTGATAGATTTACTGAAAATCTTTACAGGATAAAAAATAAGTAAAAACAGTGTAAATCAAACAGACAGAAACAGAGGCATTGATTGAAAGACAAAACATGCCAAGCAGGTATCATGGGTTGAGTTTACTCTGAAGATGCCAATTAACAAGTATCAGGCGATTCCGTTCATTGCTTTCCAGAAAGCCAACAATATTTGTCAAAGATCTAATAACTAATCCTACCTGTCTGACAAAAAGCTCAGCAGACTGATTGTTGTTATTAACAACGTTAAAGACATAAAAAATTGGCTTTTCTAAAAAATAAAATACAACTCTCCAAGAAATAATCATATTTTTTATTCTAATTTATTTTTCAACTACTATCAAATAAGCTCTCCAATTCATGAATATAAAAAAAATAATTTTATAAATTTTAAGAGGGGGACTCATCTAATTATGGATGTGTTATGAATAACCAAGAGTAGTCACCCCTTGTTTTGTTACTCTCCTCTTTGAGAGAGCTATTTCTGTTTACTGGGACTATAAAAGGACACTATACATGAACAGTGTATTCTCAGTTGAATAAAGCTTTCTTAAAGCCTACACCTTTGTCATTACAGTATGTTCATTATAAATTGATTCCCCTACACAGGCGAAATAATTAAAGGTAAGTAAAAGAAATAATAATAATAATAATAAAGAAGAAAGGTAAATAAGAAAATGCTTTAAATTCACATTTTGCAGCTATTTTAAAATTATTTAAAATTTTTAAATGTAAAAATTATTTTAACACAAATACAAAATGAATCTTTTACTGATTGTTTTTTTTTTACAGCTTATTAACCCATTGCTGGTTATTTAAAGCCAGAAAACATTTTTTAGATTGTAAGAATATTTTGGACATTATAATGATTTAGTGATACAAGTCATACTATTTAACCTATGGATGGGGTGAGAAGTGGTAGGTTCATACAATTCTGAACAGTATTCACACATAAGTGAATATAACGAACCCAACTGGAAATGGAACTTGTTGCTCCGATTCCCAATTTCAATTCATTAACCATTACACCACTTGCACATCCAATCTTAAAGCATGTGGTATTCCCAAGTGGTCACCCACCTAGGTACTGACCAGGCTCAACGTAGCTTAACTTTGGTGATCATATGAGAACCAGTGTTTTAACATGTTATGGCTATGAGCTGATATAGGTAAGTGAGAATATGCTTTAAATAATATAAATGTTTTTATTTTTTTTTATTTTAACTTTAAATTATTTGAAATTTTCTGAGATAAGCAAGAATCTGCTTATATATATGTGGTATAAGTGTCATTTGCATGGTGGGGAAGTTTGCAAAGTGGGGATCAATATATTTTGATTTTATATAGCAAACTGAACCCTCTGTTAAAAGAAAATTTTCAAAAAAGTTTTTTATTTTCACATTTGTGATCTAGAGAGCTTATTCAATAGCAACATGAAAAAAATGCTTATTTTTAGGAAAGGCATTTTTATAGAAGCCCCAAAGAATTTACCTATTCTTTTTATATGTACTTCTCTCTCTTAAAATCATTTATTTTCTCAGGTGAATCATATTTACCTATCTTGTTTTTCCCTTGATAGGCAATAGAACTAATCCAACAATTTCTCAATCAGTGATGTCTATAGTAATTTATCAGATGTTTCTTAATCAAGTGTAAGGTCTTAGTCAAAAGTCACCCAATAGGAATAAAACTTGATACACAAGTGAATTAATCTAACCTTGTTAACCATTGTACCATGATAGGAATTATCACCATACAGAATAGATAAAACTACATTACTAAAGTACAATGATTTATGGTCTATAAAAGGGATCAAATCTGGGTGGAGTTGAAACAAACTGGCCATGATGGATTAGACAGGGCAGATAGGTAGATGGCTTGAGGAGGTTAGACAATAAAAAAAATTGACCCAGTTTTTATACCATTCGATTCCAATTTCTTTGTGAAATACAAAACAACCAAATAGAAGGATATAATAAAATGAAACTGAATTGTTTCAGATTAAATTATTGACAGCTATTGTCAGTTTGTGCTAATACATTTATAAGAGGTATGAACTTTTAAATTTTATTGTCTAATTTTGAGAAGCACCAGAGGGTCTCACTGATAATTATTGGAAAATTTGGAAGACTTCAAAATAATGGAGTATAATGAAAAATATAAACAAATAATTTATGTTTATTTGATCGACTTCAATCTGGTTGGCAAAAGTTTGTTCGACTTGGTAGTTGTTAGTTTACAAGTCAGACTTTGATAGTAGTCATCAGGTAGGTTTTCCTATCATCTGATTCACACTCATCCTGGGCCTTTTGAACAAGAGTAGAGATTTATCTCTTGTTTCCTGTTTAGGATTGGGTTTCTGGTTCCTTCTAAAAGTCTACTTCAGCTCTATGCTCCTAATGCTTGTCTTTTCCTATGCTAATATAACTCCACAAGCTCTGCCTTGAGTAGCTCTTGGGCCATGTGTTGGGTGAACATTAGTAAAAAAAAAAAAATCTTGTTGGTAGCTGTTGGAAGTGTGGTTACTTTGGAAATATGTTGTGGTGTAAATCTGTTGTGTATACTTGGCCTTCAAAAAGGACAGAAAAATACAACACACTCAGAATGGTTTCTGACTGTCTCCTTGGCCATTGTCTGTTGGCTGTCTCTTTATATACAATTTGAAAGGCTCCAGACTACTTGACACAAAGCATGGTTTTGGTTAAGATTAAAAGTTTCTTTGTTCTTTTGATTGACCAAAATTCTTTTATTTATTCTTCAGCATTTTTCACTTTCTTTTTTTTTAGTGGAAATTATTTGTGTAGCCTCTCTTGTTTTAGTTGATTTCTAATCACAATAACTAGACTCTGGTCTAGCAAACTTCCATTTTGCAGTGGTTTTTTTAATCTTTTCTTCTTCCTCCTTTTTTTATATGAGAGTTGCTTTCACATTAGTTGAGAGAGAAGTATAGAGAGAGAAAGGTAGAAAGAGAGAGAAAAGGTGATATCAAGTTTTTAAGCATATGCCTTATTTTAATTTTTAAAAATATTTTTTTAATATTTTATTTTTATATTTGGGCATCACACACTACCACAAGAGTGAGGTTAATCACATATACATTACATAAAGCTGAATCACTCTCATTTACTTCATATTCCTATAGTAAGAAGTAAATTCCAATTGGACAGCTTCTTCCAAAAACTGTTGCTTTGTGGAACAGACACCTGATTGGAAATTTTCCCAATCACTATTTGTTCTCGGTATGACAATAAACTACATCTAGCAGGAAGGCCTCGGATCAGGAAGTTTTGAGGAGTGTGGAACCACTTCTTAATTGCTGTTACTCTTAGGTTCACCCTAGCCCAGGGTGGTAGCACATGTTAGGGTCCCAGCTATGAGCAAATAGCTAACTCCTGAAATAGGGTCAAAACACTATGTAAGTAGAAAAATAGATTTTTATAGTAAAAATACCAGCAATATATTTTTGATTACCAGCAATACATTCTTGAAAACAAAAAAATATTAACAACATTTGACTCTCGACAAAAACCTTCTTTACAAAAAATGTCAATGAAATCTGATCTACAAACTAATTTCTTACAAAGAATATGTATTCTATTCATATGAACCTATCCTAAAAATTTTGTCAGCATTTGTTGAAGTTGATATGCCGTAAAACAAAATAAACCAAAGCAAACCCAATCACTATAATCTTGACTTTGAAGAAGTCAAGATTATAGTGATTGGGTTAACCTTGTCAAGGGTTAATCTTTATCTTTCCTGCATAGTCCCATGAACTTCATTTCTTGCTCTTTCTAACGCTTGCAGGTAGATAAGTGAGGGGAGTTAATGCCCTTGGTACAGTAGAGACAACGGAGATGGATTAAGGCCCTTGCCACAGTTAAATACCAAATCAGAGAAAAGAAGAGGTTAGAGTTACTGTGGTACAACCAGCATCCAGATTCACACCATGGGGAGCAAAGATATTCATAGATATTCACCTAATCCCCCCCCCAGATGGTAATCTTGTAGTGTAAACCTCATTGACTGTAAGTATCGTGCTTATGTCATGTTATAATATTTTTGTTTTACATTGTTGCATTTAATTAATAAAAAGGGTAAAAATATTTTGTCACCCTTTTCATTTCCTCTTTTAGTACCTTGTATTTATTCTTGCTTGTGGGCTCCTTAAGTTAGGAAGCCATTATAAAATAACAACGCAACATGCTTATACAACCCCACAATAACTATCTACCTTGGGTGCCTCTTGGGCTTTCTATTGGGTGAACATTAGTATATATAAAAAAAAGTGACTCTCTTTGTAATCTATTTCTATTCAAAAACATCAATCCTCTAAGAGAAGTTAGTGGCTTTATAATAGTGATGTATTATAATAATAATATATAAAATATAATAATAATAGTAATGTATTATACAAAGTTTTTAATTATAAAACCCAAGGTTGAAGCATTATTCCTGAGGAACTATGAGCAAAGAAGTTCATGTAAAATGGTTGCCAAAATATGTTTCTTCTTTATTGTATATGACTTCTGTCTAATAGAATAATGAACAGTATATTCACCATAGGAGAGTGGTTAACAAGCTGGTTTCACAAATGTTATTGAACTACATTCTTAATTGATACCTAACATAAAGATGAATAGCATCTGGGAGCCTCTGATTAATAAAGAAAGAACATTCATATGAATGTCTCCACTCAGGTGGTGGAACTGTAGCAATGTCTCCACTCAAATGGAATTGAGACATTCGTACATTTCCACTACATCTGAGTTGAGACACATTTACTGCACAGCCCCACCACCCGAGTTGAAAGACATTCATACAGTTCCATAATCTGAAATAAGATATTCATATTCATACAGTTCCATGACCTGAGTGAAGTCATATGTACAGTCTTATAACATGAGTTGAGACATTCATACAGTTCCATGACCTAAAACAAGGCATTCATACAGTTCCGTGACTTGAGTTGCAACATACATACAGCTTTATAACATGAGTTGAGACATGCAGTTCAATGACCTAAAGCAAGACATTTGTACAGTTCCATGTCCTTAGTTGAGGCATTCATACAGTTCCATGATCTGAAACAAGGCATTCGTACAGTTCCGTGACTTGAGTTGCAACATACATACAGCTTTATAACATGAGTTGAGACATGCAGTTCAATGACCTAAAGCAAGACATTTGTACAGTTCCATGTCCTTAGTTGAGGCATTCATACAGTTCCATGATCTGAAACAAGGCATTCGTACAGTTCCGTGACTTGAGTTGCAACATACATACAGCTTTATAACATGAGTTGAGACATGCAGTTCAATGACCTAAAGCAAGACATTTGTACAGTTCCATGTCCTTAGTTGAGGCATTCATACAGTTCCATGATCTGAAACAAGGCATTCGTACAGTTCCGTGACTTGAGTTGCAACATACATACAGCTTTATAACATGAGTTGAGACATGCAGTTCAATGACCTAAAGCAAGACATTTGTACAGTTCCATGTCCTTAGTTGAGGCATTCATACAGTTCCATGATCTGAAACAAGGCATTCGTACAGTTCCGTGACTTGAGTTGCAACATACATACAGCTTTATAACATGAGTTGAGACATGCAGTTCAATGACCTAAAGCAAGACATTTGTACAGTTCCATGTCCTTAGTTGAGGCATTCATACAGTTCCATGATCTGAAACAAGGCATTCGTACAGTTCCGTGACTTGAGTTGCAACATACATACAGCTTTATAACATGAGTTGAGACATGCAGTTCAATGACCTAAAGCAAGACATTTGTACAGTTCCATGTCCTTAGTTGAGGCATTCATACAGTTCCATGACCTGAAACAAGATATTTGCACAATTCAACCACCTGAGTTAAAACATTTGTACATTTCTTCAGTCTGAGTCAAAAGACATTTATACAATTCCTGCACCTGAGTTGAGTCACTCATACATTTCTATGACCTGACTTGAGACATTTGTACAGGTGCACTAGACATTAAGTTCATATTTTGTTGTTACTTACGGATGATCTTTAGAAAAATTGAAGTCATCACTGAAAATTTTGATATCCTTTCCCTCTTAAATTATTAAATAAAAAACTAACAGAATATATTTTTTAACCAATTGTAACATGGAAAAGTAATTTGAAATTTCTAGGCCCCTTTTTTTTTTAGCTGATTATTTTCTATGAATTCTGATAACTAATCTTAGCGATTGAATCTTCAGCAAAATCTTTGTACATTTCACAGTATACTGAATCCTCATTTTCATTTAATTCTGAGTCATATCTATACTTATAAATATCTTATAACCTATCATTTTTATTTAACAGTTATCAGCATTCTTTAAAATAACTACAGAACTTGTATTGTCACTTGATGAATTTACTCTTTGCTGTATTACAACTACTGTTACTGCTGATACACATATGCGTGTTGTATCTTGTCAGCACTCCTATATTTTTTAAAAACAACCCAGAAGAAAAAGCTTAACCAGTGATCATTGTAAAATTGATCCAGGATATAAAAAGGGTTCAAAGCATAAAAAAAGCACTTTCAGTGGCCCATGCTGGAGGAGGATTATCATCTTTCAGTTGTATCTCTGTCTTCAGACAGAGAGTAACTCAGATATGGCTCTGTCCATGGACAGAGATACAGCTGGGGGAAAAAAATACTGTAAGGTGCTGGGTCCTGGGGAACAGCTGCCCAAGGCTGCACCCTCCTCATTGCACTAGAGACGGGGAATTGGTAGTCATACTGATGCCAGTGAACCAATAGTTGCAGGGACTGGGCAATTTTTGTCCCTAGCCCAAGTGTACACACTCAGGTCCCCCACATTTAACCTGACCTTATATCACATCCCATTTTAGTGAGGAAGCTGGGATAAATTTACCTTCCACAGCCCAGATGATTCGGGTGAAAGTGTAGTATCTGTACCAACCAGCCAGTCACCCCACCATTATCATCTTCAGTTCCAGCTCCCACCACACCAGGCATCTCGAATTCCAACATGCTTCCAAGTTGGAAACAGTCATCCTCGTCAGCAGCAACGATATGCAATAAAACTGTCCTTTTCAGGACAATGCTCTTCAGTGACTACAAAACTGTCCATTTTAGAAGAAAGCTTTTCAACAACTACCTAAACTGTCCTTCTCAGGCCAACACTATTCTTACTCTCTGTATCAGGGAGTCACCAAACTATGTCAGTTCATCTGGCCTGTTGCCGCATTGTGCCACAAATGAGCTAAAATATAATTATTTTTATGGAATTATCAATAGATTGTAGTTAAACTTATTATGTAGAAAAAATTAAAATAAATGTAAGTAAAAATGCCAAAATTTAGCAAATCTGATTTTTGTAACTATATAAGTTTTAGGAAAATCAGTGACATCAGTGTTTGGAATAACTTATGTCTGTGAGCAAATCTTTTCAAAAATGAAGTATTTAAAATCAGCACATGTAATGATGTTGTCTGATGAACATTTGAAAGCAATTCTCTTGGTTGGATGCAGCAATTCCAAAGCAAATATTGATTATATCTTAAAAGGTAAACACCAGTTCCACAAATCTCATTAACCTTATCTGCTGCTTAGTTTGTGAGATTTGGATATGTGTACACTGGGTGTGATGTAATTATTTTATTGCTAATGTCACCTTCTTTGGTAACTTTTTGGTAAATAAATATGTTTGTTGTTTTTATTTTTGTCTATTTAGTTTATTGTGTATGGCCCTCTTTGAAAAAGTTAGGTGACCCCTACTCTACATGAACATGCAGAGGCATTTTATGCCTAGTACACTGTAACCTGTCTTTTTTTATTCAAGTCTTGGTTTTATTGTTGTCTTTAAACATGTAATATCTATTTGCAGGCCAATATACCACTTGCAACATGCTTTCAACATAAACTTAATCTTGCATCTCAAAACTCAAATACACAAAAGAAAGGAAACTCTTTCAACACAAATGGACAAATAAAAAAAATAAAGTCTATTTAACATTTGGATTGCCAAAGGATTGATTATATTTCATGTCTTCATTCAATGTTTTGTCATTATACCTCACTATTTTTTATTTTCATCATTTTTAAAAATAAATGGAGTTGTTAAATTTGTGGAAATGTTTTGGTATTTTCACAATTTATCCTCTGCATGTTTTTTTTTTTGAAAGATTTTTCATAATCCAATATTCCTTGCTTGCTTCAAATCTTTCAGAGTTATTCATGCAGTCTAACTTTTGTCTTTGCAAATGGCCATCTGAAACTTCTATCACAGACAGACATACAAACATTTCAGACTTCCCTGCCAAATTTTGTTCACTTACCGACATGTCAACATTGTTCATCAAGGGAGGCGACTCAACGGATCCGGATCCATTCTGCAAGCAGACATCAAGTGTGCAGAGAATTATGGCCATGACACATCCTGCTTCAACTTGGTGACAAAGTGAGCTGTACTTATGCAAGGACATCATTGCAAGAGGGAACACACCAAGGGACATGGCTACATGACAGGATATGTGGCACTATTCGCTATGGGGAATGTCATTTAATGTCCATTAGACCATTTTTCTATAAATACTATTAAGCAAAATCATAATTGTGTTTTTTTTTTGGGGGGGGGGATAATGTTTGATAAACATTTCATGAATTTAAAGTATTTTATTAAAGAATTTTTTTAGAAATATTTTACAATAAAAAATGTTGATATGTTTTACAATAGTAACATATAGAAACTTCTTTATAATAGCATTTATATTATCAGCATACTACCCATAAAAAATGACAGGATTATTTACATATGTTCAACTGTGGTGCTGTGAACAGAAATATATATTTTTTTTTTTTTTTTTTAATAATACTTTAAGTACATAGTACTTAAAGAATTACCAGTCCAGATCACAAATATATATATAAAAAAAATTGTTAAATTTTATTAAAGTTAATAGGGTGTCCAGTTTGGTATATAAAGTCATTGTAAATTGATCTGCCTATATGATTTCTCATAATGTAAAAAAAATTAAAATTTTTGAAATTCATAATCTGTAGTGCTTTTTTCAAATATTAATAGCAATTATGCACTTGAGATTGCACATTTCAAAATAAAATTTATTTTCTTTACTTTTTAAAAAATCCTGTCATATGGGCATATTTGTTTTGGTATTTGTAGGGGGATCAATTTACAATGAAATTATATAGCAAACTGGACCTACTATTAATTCTTATAAAATTTAAATAAAAAATAATTGATATTCATGACTTGGAGTACTTATTCTGTAGGGATGTGAAAAAAAACTTGCAAAAGATGATTATTACTTCTGCTTGCAGTGTCTTCATTAAAAGCAAATTAAGGTGGAGTTGTAGAATAGACACTATTCTACAACTCCACCTTAATTTACTTTTCTCTCTCTCTCTCTCCTTAGCAGATAAGGTTATCCACCATCATACAGGAAGAAAAAAATCTATCTTCTGAGAAATGGTGCAAACAATACAGTAAAATACAACTTCCCACTTTATTAAAAATAAAAAAAAGGGTTAAAAAAAATTGTGGTGCAAGGAGATGAGTTAAATGGCTCAATTCCAGTCTACAGAAAAAACCAAAAGGTTAAAAGAAAAATTTAAGTATATCTCAATACTGATGCCTTTCTTAAGCAAAATGAAAATAAATGTTTTTTAAAAATTAACAATTACCAAGCTTGCATTATTTATTTACACTATTTAAATTTGGACTTATTTACAAGAATATTTTTATATTTACAACATTCCAAAAACTAATGTTAATGTATTAAAACTAAGAAATGCAATATTTATCATTTATCAATTTTAAAGAAATAAATATGAAAACAATTTTTTATTCATTAATTTATAAACATTTACTAAATCATTAAAATATGTGAACCAACTGTAAGGAAATCCTTATTATTTACCATTTTATAAAGTTTGAATCAGTTGGCAATTAGCCGATGTTTTGCCAGCCATTTCAATAATTTAACAAATAAAAGTGTAAATAAACAATCTAATAAATAGTGGTTTATTATTTTTGTTGTAAATTCTCCAGAACAGAAAATGTATAAATTCATTTTCATCATATTAAAATTCTAATCATCTCTTCCTTAAAACAATAAACATTTCCGAGGAGTGAAGGTAGTTAAAACCATAGCGGTGTCAAGGAGAAAACCATCTTTTGATACTCCATTATTCTTTTGTGGGCATGAAGGTCCAAGTTTCCCAGCAATTGTTTGACGAAATAGATATTTTTTTTTACATTCTTTACAAAAAGATTTGTCCACTCATTAAAACAGAGAACATTTTTGGGAGAAATAATTTTTGTGTGCCATTTTTCAGAATCAAAAAATCCACCCCCTCCCAAGTTTTTAAAGAAAAGTTAAAAAAAAAAATCAAGTTTAAAAATTTCAGAAAATTAAAATAAATAAATATGCAAGTGTCAATGACATAAGCACTGTTTCAAACTTAAAATAAGTTGCTATAACAGTACTTACATTATTCAGACTATTGTCCTCACATGCAATGTTTGATGGATGTCAGTTCTCAGTTATCTCCTGCTAATTTTCCCTCTGAAAGTTCTCCACTGCCTTAACCGGGTATTGAACTCACACTCTTCAGGTCTGTCACTGGATTTAACCAACACATTTATCCACTGTGCCATGTGTCTTTGAGGACATCTGGGTATGAATTTCTGGGTATTATAAACCTAATGTTTTCAGCAACCATTTTTACCAGTGCTCATATTGCAATTTTTGCTGTTATCATTGCATGTTTTTACCAGAGCTCATATTGCAACTTTGTTATCATTGCTTTTCTCTGGCACTCCTTATTAGACAGACTCTGAAGTTGCAATAAGTCTTTAAAAACTCAGAGATCGATTTTACACTATCAATATTATGAACAGTTACTAAGTTGTTAAATAGCTCAAATGTATATTTACTATCTTGCACAAGTATTGAGCCGATAGCCTTCAGCTAATGCAAACTTGTGCTTTAATAAATTGTCCTGTTCCACCTGCAGTTGAAATGGATTCTGCTCATTGAGTTCTACAAGGTGATTGAAAAGTAACTCCCTATTTTATGTATGATGGATTCTCCCATCTAGCTCCAGCCCAGATATGGCAGCAATACTCCATTTCTGATCTGATCTGACTCTTGTTTCTAGAGCTGTTAAGGAACAAACCATTTTTCTAGCATCTTTATCAGTGGATTGTAGATGAGTTCCACTTGGATCCCAATAGACGTTCAGAGTATGATGCTTTCTTGAGAGTATAACTTTTCATCATGACATTCAAGGTCTGTTGGGAGTATTGAAAATTACAAGCCAGTCTTTATTATTTCTCTTTGAAATGTTATAATTTATGAAATAAGGTTGTTTTTTTGTTTTTTCCTTTTAGATTTATGTTAAGTTGTTAAATAGCTTAAATGTATATTTACTACCCAGTACAAGTATTGAACTTGTGCTTTAATAAGGTGACCTGTTCCACCTGCAGTTGAAATGGGTTCTGCCCAGCGAGTTCTGTATAAAGTTATGGTTTTTTTGTTTTTTTTTTCATTGGGGGGTGATTTAAATCTGTTTGCCTGGTGAACTTATCTCAAATGAGATCAACAACTGTAACTCCCCTCCCCTTCTAAAATGGTAAATCAATATTTTTCAATTCTGACAAATGTGCCTGGCCTAATGAATGCTAATCTACAAAAATTATTCCCAAGAAAATTGTTCTTTATTTTTTACAGTGACAGTAATTCTTTAACACATACCAATAAACTGAATTAAGACCTTAAGAATAATTTCAGAACAATGAACATAGACGTTTCCTCTAGAAACAACATAATTTATTTGTATTAGTAAAAATATGTTTCTCAGAAACAGCAACTAATCAATAGGCAAACAAAGTGATAACAGAATATAGATAAGTAGGTAAGTAATTTGAAAGATTTCCTGAAAAATCAGCACAAGCATTACAGATCTTAGCAACTAAAAGAACAGAGTTGATCTCAAAGCAAAACAAGGTTCACAGTCACTTCTTGACAACGAGAGATCAAGTCTGAAATCCTATCCTCCAGTAAATATCATTTTATTGCTGGTCAATACAACAGATCAGCAATTTTATTGTCATATGATTCTTCTTGTTCTTCTAAGTGTTGTGTCTTTTCAGGATCATGGCTCTCCACAATTTCCTGTCCTTTGTAAATTTTAATAAATTTTATCTTTTTCTTATCTCTCCTGAACCTTGCTCTATCATCCACTTACTCAAGCTCACTAGGTAGGTTATGTATTGTTTTCCTCTGTCTCGCTTGCCTTCAATCTGTCCTGTAAGTATCAAAATTTCCAAACCCTCTTTCCTCATATGACCTAGATGATCAACTGTCTCTTCCTGATGTTAAGTATAAGCGTCCATTTTGTTTCTATTTTCTCTAAAAACATCACTGCTCACATATTCAGTCCATAGAATTCTCAACATCCTTCTGTAGAACAACATTTCTGTTGCTTCAAGTCTCTTCGTCATCTGTGATTGTCCAGAATTCACTGCCATATAGGAGGAAATACTGCATAACAGTCCATTATTCTTCTCTTTGTTTCTAATGAAAATTTTGTTTCTTAATACTTTGCTTAGCTTTTGGAAGGCATTTTTCACTATCCCATCCTTGGATTTTATGCATCCTGTTGATGAGCAATCATAAGATAGGGACTGCAAAATATATGTAAGCTCAAATTTCAGATGTTAAAGTTCATCTGGCAGCAAGGCCTCTGATTGGGAGAGTGGAGGTTTTGAGGCGCATGGAATTACCTCTTAATTGCAGGTGTTCCCATGTCCACCCTGATCTGGGGTGGTAGCACCTACTACAGTTCCAGCTATGGACAAATATTGAACATCCCAAACAAAAACAAAATCCTATGAAAGTATAAAAATACATTTTTATAGTAAAAATACCAGTAATACATTTTTATATAAAAACTATCAACAATACCTATTTATAGTAAAATTACCAACAATACATCAACATAAAAGAACTCTTTCATAACATTAATCTATATAATATCCTACAATTTCTTAAAGAAATCAAACAGTATTCCAAAATATAACTTAAAAAAAACCTACAACATAAAGCACACATAATTATGTAATCTAGTACTTATGTTCATACAAACATGTATATGCATAAAAGATGAGTATTATCTACCATGTATTCAATTGTGAAAGCAGAATAACATATATCATATTTTTATTACTTCAAAGCTCCCAAGAAACTTAAATTTCAGCATTAAATGACACATAAGGTGTTGATATGCCATTAATCAAATCAGATCTGTGTTTTCTTATAACAAATATCAAATGACATTGTGTCCTATTTTGGGACAATTTTGCATTCTGGTATCATCCACAATTAAGTCTTGAAATATAAGATCAAAATAGACTATGTAGAGAAGAATATTAAATAGGATGATGCTTCATACAAAATATTAAAGGGCATTAAAATTTCAGCTCAAAATGGTTTGAACTCAAATATTTTATCCAAAAATAGTATAACCTACCTTCTAATAGGCAGCCTTTTGATTCTAACCTAGAAGTTAAGGTTTACAGCCACATCACTGGTTCCTGTACAATCACCAAAGTTAAGCAACATTGAGCCTGGTCAACACCTACATGGATGATTGCTTGGAAATACCAAGTGCTGTAAGCTTAGATATGTGTGGCATAAGGAATAATAACTTGGAATAGTTAATCCAAGAGCTGAGTTCAAATTCCCACTGAGTTTGGTATATTAACCCATAGTTGGGGGTAAGAGCTAGATTCATACTTTTCTCAGGGGTATTTACATGTAAGTGAATGTATCAAACCAAATGGAAATTGGAACTCGGCTCTTTGAGTCATTATCCATTACATCATCTGCACATCTAAGTTTACAGCACTTGGTAATCCCAAGTGGTCACCCATCTAGATATTGACCATGCTTGATGTTGCTTAAATTCAGTGATAGTCAGCAAAGATAAAAAGCCAACAGATTTTACAACAGAGAGAATGGCCGACTAATTTTATTTTCAGTTTTTATAATTCCTCCTTGGAATCATAAAAGAAGATATATCCAACAAAATAACATCGGCAACTGTTATCGGAAATGATCTCCAATCAGTTGTTAACTGGGACAAGAAATGGCTTGTAAATCTGAACATCTCCAAAACAAAACTGCTATCCTTTAATCATCATAGAGAACTATTTTTAACCTCCATCAACATGGCTGATGCTAACTTCCAGGAGAGAAATTCTTTGTGCCTTCTTGGTTTCATGTTTTCTACTGGAGCAATTATATTGAATTAATTGATAGGTCTGCCACTAAAAAATTTGGTTTACTGTGTCATGGCAGACAATTTTTCTTTTCAGAATTCATCTTGCACATTTATAAATCTACTGTTAATCCACGCATTGAATATTACTGCCTGTAGTATAAATAAGTCTATTGCTCTCCCAACAGTCACTTGTACAAATCACAATATCGCTGGTTCAATTCACTGTTCTCGCCTTCTTCACACGTCACTACGTATCTCAACATTTTTTTTCTTCCCTTTTTCATGGCTCCAGCACTCTTTTATCAGGCCAACACCGCGGTTCCCAGCCAATCAGCTTTCTTTGCTGTTATTCTCGGTTACACAGGCAAATTGCCTCCTCCAGTTCCACCAATCAGCACACGACTTGCTATTGGTGGAAGCATTCCAAACTGTACAAAAAAAAACCTCATTCTTGCACATACTGCTAGAATGGCTGGACGGGAGAGTAATGCCATTTTCACAAAGCAAACTTGATGTCACGTGCTGCCCGTTAAGGTAAGACCCTTATTCTCCTATACACCAGATGCAAACCACTCTGGCTCGCTTGCTTCTACGGGACTGTTCACCACACTGCCATAATCAATCTAGTGCCTGGGTTAAATATCTCGAGATTTGCAACAATTTCCCTTTCCCACTGCGATGATGTGGCTTTCCTTTGTCTTTTCTAAAAAATATCTTTATGACAGTTATTCTAATGATCTCTCCTCCTTGGTACTCAATCTGCATGAATTTAAATGTACTACTAGATTGGCAAACAGGTCTCATCATCATATTGTTGAACTAGCTAGATATAACTGTAAGTTCTATTTTAATAGTTTCTTTTCTCACCTGTGGAACTCTTTCAATTTCTTGCAATGTCAATTGCCATCTTCTGTCTTCCTGAAACCCATTCTTTAATTGTCCTTTTCCTCACTAAAGTCTTCTCATTTTCTTTCACATTCAGCAATCCCTTGCATCCTAATGGTATTATCATCTTACTTAAGAGGAAATGATTAAAAAAAGATCTATTGGAACAGAGACAAAAAAATGTCTTTAGAACATCCAATTTATCTTTTAATATTCATCTCAGTGATTTTTTCTTTGCGAAAACTTCAAATCTGTCAACTACTGTTCTGTTGTGTCATGAATCCTCACAAAATAAATGGACCTTTATTTTTACAATCTAGTCTCTTCATATAAATAATGTATTTGATCTTCATTGTAATTTCTATAATTGTCTATAATAAACTTATAAACTATAAATTTATATTACTTTAAAATTTAAAATCATAAAGTTTTGAATTAAGGTTAACAAAGAAAAAACATGATTCCCTGCAAAATAACCCAATCATTTTATTAGTAATATCATTTTACAAGACTTTATATACCTGTGTTATGGATTATCTCCCTTATACATGTACATAAACTCCATTCAAGTTGAATATATCTTTCACTAAGTTATAACTGTGTTCATTTTCTCACTACAATTTATTCAACTTAGAATGGAGTGTGTCCAACTGGACTTATTTAAACACAGAATATGTATAAGGGGAGATAATATACCATACCGTTTTTGCATTATATTACCAAAGATAGATAAAAATTATATTACATGGGGTGAATGAACTGTTTTTCAGTTTAGAATCTCACAGGAATGTCACCACATCACTGAATAATACTGACAGTATATATTCCGACATTTTGTAAAATCCCTCTTGTTTAAGCACAGTATAAAAGTATTTACAAGGAATAGTTTGGCACGGTGGTATTGATCTTCACATGTGGAATTGTTGGGACCAAATTCCTACTCTGTCTTCTGTCTGTCTTTCACCTGCTTTGGTGGCTTCTCCCAGTGACAGGCAGATGTAGTGGTCAGGATTCTGATCTTGAAATGCAATGTTCATACGATTGAGCTCGCTCACAGAAAGCTCAACAAAATTTGATGAGGTTGATGAAGGAGACGATGCAACAGACATGCTTTCATTCTGCAAATAAGCAGAAAGTCAGGACTGAGTCACATCTGGCTTTATTTGACGTCAAAAGATGATGACGATGATAACCACGAAAATATGGTGCACCAACACATAAGGAGACTATTTTGCAAGGTGGTGAAAACACAGGGTAGGACACTGATAACTGGAGATGGGAGGTTTTCTTTGGACTGAATACTAATTATTTAGTCATTCATGTAGGTAAATTGATCTAGAGTTATATTTTTCCTTGTTCACTACTTTTCTCTTGTTACACCAATATCAACAGGATTAGACTGGGTCAGTACCTGGGTCAGGCTAAGTATGTTATCTACAGATAAATATTTTATCATACTCTTTATAAACCAGTATCACGAAGAACATCTGACAATTTAAAAAATAGTCAACATGTCTGTGGCTTGCTAGGGAAAATTTAAAAAAAAACTGTATATACTCAAGTATAGTGTAAATTTTTATGATCAGTTTTTGGAATAAAACAATAGGGGTTTAACATGATATACAGTTAATTTATTTTTTGAAGAGTTTAAAAAGCATGCATTTTTGGCAAGCATTTGCACTATAAACTGGTAATTTTTTTTTCAGGTGTTAAAATTCATGTAAAAAAATTCAAGAGTTGCACTATGCATGAAGTTGGTTTATACACAAGTATATATGTACATTATTTACATTATTCGGACTATTGTCCTCATCTTTGTCGCTATATTTATTATAACATTTCGGCCGTTGTACGCTCCAGCCTTCTTCAGGTGGTTGGAATGTCGAACTTAACCCTTTATTTCACTCACTGGGGTAGACTGCCATGTTTAATGGATGTCAGTTATCAGTTATCTCCTGTTAATTTCCCTCTGAAAGTTCTCCACTGCCTTAACCGGGTATTGAACTCACACTCTTTGGGTCCTGTCAATGGATTTAACCAACGCTTTTATCCATGTGTCCTTGAGGACATCTATGTATGAATTTCTGGGTATTATAAACCTAATGTCTCAGTCAATTTTTACCAGTGCTCATATTGCAATTTTTTGCTGTTATCATTGCATGTTTTTTACCAGTTCAGTTCAACATTCCAACTACCTGAAGAAGGCCAGAGCATACAACAGCCAAAACATTGTAATAAATATGGTGACAAAGATGGGGACAATAGCCCGAATAATGTAAATAATGTACATAATACCTCATCTCAGAAATATAGACAGATACACAAGTATATATATCGTATGAATTAATTAAGCTATGTGCCAAAAGTTTATGTCCACCCTCCAGATTTCAAAGAATCACCTAAAAAATAGAAGTTGCCTGCATTTTTCAAAACTAAGTTACTAGCTCACTTCAGGTTAGAGAGACTTTCTCTGTTTGAAGAGTTTTATTACATATTCAATAATAATAATAACAAAATTAATCTATTACTGCATTTCTTAAATATATTTTAGCTCTTTTTGCCCAACCTACTTTGCTGGCTAATAGCAATCTTAAGGCTGTCAGATTTTAAATTTTAGATCATCCCTCCTACCAAAAAAATTTCAACATCATGCACTAATGGCTTAAATAGTTTCAGCTTCTTAGTTTAGTTAGAGTTAATTAAAGAAATCCAGATGTTGGCTCCAAACTTTCAGTCTATAGCGTACATATCAATTGACTGTTCTGAAGCAGCAAATCATTATTGAGTTAGATAGGAATGGAAAGGTTCAAATCCAAAAAGTCATAATTCCAAGTCTTTTAAATACAAGGGCCAAAAATCAGTCTTGCAAGTCCAACATCAAAAAATACTGGGGACTGTAAATCAAAAGAAAAAAAAATTCACATTGCAACTACCTCTTTGCTCACAAAGAGCAAAAAACTGTCCTTTGCTCCAAAGTAGAGTTTTTATTGGGGGGTAAGAAAGGTTGTGTTTGGTCAAGACTGGTAGGAAAACACAAACAATTACTATATTATGAGGTATACTAAAGTCTACCCAATCTGGATTCAAATTTTCTTTTTTGACAGCACAAAGAACATGAATTCTTTTCTAATTCTTTTCTCCTTTGTCACCACATTTATTCAAGCAAGTTTTGATGGAATACAACAGACAAGTTATGTCTATTATATTTTTTTAAGTTTTTCTTGGTTATTTGATTAATTTTGTTTAGCAGCATATCAACCTCCGTGGGTTATTTAATGGCAAAATCTAAATATTTAGAATACAATTTTATGGCTTCAGCTAAATATATTGTGAACGCAATTGTGTGCCTTCAACTACAGACAAAATGTATTATTGGTAATTCTACTATAAAATGTATTGCTAGTTATTTTACTATAAATATATATTGTTGGTAATTTTTTTTATATAAAAATGTATTTCTATACTTTCTTATTGTTTTTTTTTCTTTTTGTTTAGGAGTTCTCTGTTTGCCCATAGCTGGGATCCTAACTGGTGCTACCACCTCAGGTCAGGGTGACCCAAGGGACAACAGCAATTAAAAGGTAAGTTTTTCTTGTTGGCAGATTAGTTTCCAAGTGTTGGTGTTAATAGTCAATCATTTGTATTAATTCTTCTTGTTAAGATTCTGAGCTTTTGACTGGTTTCAGTCTTCATATCTTTTATGTGCCATGTCCATTCAGGATGTTGGCGATCATGGTTTTTCACAACTTTTTATCCTTTATAGAACTAAGCAATATTTGTCTCGTTACTATTCCTTCCACTTCCTGTTTTGTCATCACAAGTAGATTACTTGCTGTTTCTCCTGTCCTTTTTGCTTTCATTATGTCCTGTGAGTGTCGAATTCTTCAAGCCCTCTTTCCTCATTATATGCCTCAGAAATTTCAGTTGTCTTTTTCTTAGTTTAAGTACAAGTGTCCGTTTTTTCTCATTTTCCTTAAAACTTCCTTGTTGTTTTCTGTTCATAATATTCCCAGCATCTGTCTGTAGAACAACATTTCTGTTATGTCTCCTTGTCATCTATGAGGAAATTGTTCATCCTTCAATGCCATATATGAGAATTGATATTACGGGGCAATTCAGCACTCTTTTCTTTGTTTCTAATAAACTTTACTAAAAATATTGATAATAACTCCTTCTGATAGTGTCACATTTTATTACGCAAACAAATTAAATACATCATAATGTTTTATTTATAAAAAATCCCCCAAATATCCAGGCCCAGGAAACAAATTTGGATAATATATCTGAATAAGTCATTATTTTATTGTGTTACATGTTAATACTCTGTTGCCATTCTATAACCTTCATCAGTCTTTCAATCATTTTAAAATTAACTTTAACATTACTTGAAGAAGTTTTAACTGTATCTCAGAGATCTTCCTTGCTTGAATATTGTTTTCCATTCTCACAAGTTCTCTATTGAATTGATAATGATTCTATTAATTTAGTATCTTCAAATACTTTCTTTTTTTGTCAAAGGGGACACATGGAAGAGGTACCAACTGTTTCAAGATGCCAGGTCAAAAATCAACAACTGCCATTTCATCCTTGTTCCCTTTGTATTCAAGTACCAATCGGACAGTTTCTTCTCCAGAATGGTTACATTGCAGTACAAACTCCCCAAAAAAATGCTTTCCTGATCACTATAAACTCAAGTCAAGGGTCAACCATTATCTATCCTACATATCTTCATAACATATATCTCCTATTACTTCCTTATAACAACTTAATTTAAAAAACCTCTACTTGGACTTTATATTAAACAGTAAAAAAAAAAAATGTTTATATTTTAAATATTTTCAGTTGGGTTATGTTCTCATCTTTGTTTTATTATCACATTGTGCACTCTGATCTTCTTTCGGTGTTTGCCAATCCAGGTAATAAATAACTAAAGAAGACCTAAGAGCACAATGGCTAGAATGCTTTGATAATAAAACAAAGATGAAAACATTAGTTCAACTAAAAATACTAAAAATAATAAAAACTCTTCACCGTTAAATTTTGACAGAAACTGAAATTATTAGAATAAGAATTAAATTTTTATATCATTTTAAAATTTATTTCAAGGTTAGAATCTAAACAAAAAGAAAAAATTGAATGATAGTAACTATCTTTCATTTTCTTCACTCATATTTCATCGTTCTCTTTCACACTTTTCTTTCTTTCTTTCATTTCAGAGAAACAGATAGCATCTATCATATATATATCATAAAATAACAAGATAAAAATACAATTTTTACTTGGAAATGGCTATAGTTTTTATGCATATAAGAGATTAATTATAGGAAGTCTTCTTTCGGTGTTTGCCAATCCAGGTAATAAATAACTAAAGAAGGCCTAAGAGCAAATGCTAATTATTAAAAGCTTAATTATTATTAAAATATCAGCATTGGTATGTGTTATACCATACCTATGGATGATAATAGGTATGCCCCAATTCCTGTAAATACAGTGGTATATACCATATGTTGTCTTCCACTATAGGATTCACCTTGATTCACTTCTAGCTCACCACTAGCAGTTGATTACTTATTACACATCACTGGCGAATCTTGTATGTTGTTCCTGTTATAATTATTATAATTCCATTTCCAACACTTGTTTTGGTTATTCTTATTCAGTAAGCTTTTCCTAGGTTACAACAGTATGCCACTATGTCTGATGGAGGAGAGTGCAGACAGATCAAGGACTCTTCCCTGCCCATTCTTCTTATTAAGAAAACTCAGAGAAATAACTAGTTTTATCTCCCATGGGCAAAATCTTTCCATTAATTTATACTTAATTAAAATTAAAAATTATGGGAATCTGGTGACCTGATTTGACTGATTATTTGAGATAGCACAAGGGTTTTCTCTAACAAAAATTACCCTAGATGTGCTTTTTTTTTTTTTTTGTATTCTGGTAACAAAGACACAAACAAACACAGCAGAAATTGGTATATTATAATAGAAATAGCCAAACTAATTTCAGCTCATATAATTTGGTGTGTGGATTACAGATAAATTTGGTATGTTATCAACAGGAAAATATAATAAGAAAGAAATATAAGATAAATAAGGACTACAGGAAAAAAACAGTCAAATAAGTAGGAAATTCATTTGTCTTCTAAATTACACTAATTATTGTTTATACAGAGAAATAAAAATGCTGCAACCCAGGTCACTTGATATTCATATAGTCTGCCAAATAAAATTAGAGTTATCTTCCTTAAAAGATCATTCATTTTAATTACCATACAAAATTATGTAGCACAAATTGTTCATTGTTATAAAATAGGAAACCAAATTAAAATCAAAGAAAGAAATGAGATATAAAATTCCAAATTTATTTTCAGGCTAGCAGAACTTCTGCCAAAATGTGCTCAATAGATAATTAGAGCTATATTCAGTCAGTTATGTGCCATGTGTGATACACGCTTAGGCGATCATGTATCTTTTGATACATGACTGACGAGGCAGATTTTATTCCTGCAGTAGGTTGGCATTTCTTTCTGCAGTAGACCAGTTGCCATCGAAGACTATAGAACCTGGTCTGTCATGCTATTTACCCATAGCTGGAGGGAGATGAGGATTCATACATTTCCCAAGGATGTTAACATGTAAGTGAACGTAATAGATTCAACTGGAATTCAAACTCAGCTCTCTGATTCCTCAACCCGAACCGCTATCCATTACTCCATATTATTCAATAAAATAAGAAAATTTTAAGTGATTTATCTGGCTAGACAAGTCAGTTTTATCAAACATTTGGTTCAGATGAACATTTCAATGCAAAATTCTTGAGTCAGCTAACCAGGCCAGTCGCTTGAACTTTTCTTAATTTATTGAATATTTAAAAAAATTTAATCAATAAATAAAATATTTGAAACTAGAAATGGAAAAAAAATTATTAAATATGACAAAGCTAAGCTGAGTTTTTTACTAAACAAGAACAAACATATTGGATATATTAAACAGATATTTGTTCCTTTATAAAAATACCAAATAAAAATGTAACATATCTAATGGTATTAAAAGCCCTATAGGGATACAAAAGCGATTATTTCCCTCTGATTGAGATAAGTCACATGGGTCACATGATGGACACTTAGTGACGTCATTTCATACAGTGACGAAAGTGGTCAGTAAGTCATGCAGTTTGTTTACAAACCAATTGTTCATTTCGCTTGGGCCAAGAGGCCCCAGCTGAGGATAAATATGCTCCCCTCCCCACCAAAATCTTATAAGCACATGGCACTGTTTCCCTTTGGGAATATATCTTCCCTAGATATAGAAATCTCTGACAGTCCTCAATTTGAGAAAACCCAAGATTCACAGTTTGCTGTTCACAGAATATATCCTCAGCTGGAAAATACAGTAGACTAATCCAGCTCACTTGATTCTGGCATCCTAAACATGACTTCTCCAGAAAATCAGAAGAATCTCCATATTATATGTAAGACCCTATCTTTTCGTTCTCCTCTCACTCTGCTTGCTGTGTAGATATATGTTAAATTTTACTTTGTATGGGGCACATGTAAATATGTATATATATAGTTTTGCATATGTCTTAGTAGTACAAAAATCTCTCTGAGAACCAAGCATGTTTATCATTCCTTTTCCTTTCAGCATTTCCATTCCATCCATGAGATACAATGTTGTTATATCATGGTTATAATAATGTCTATAATAAGGGAAACTGAAATGGGAGATTAAACCTTTCTTTCATAGCTTCACCATTATACCCCATTCCCATTTACAATTTAATATTATAATATAATAGAGTGAGGTTTATTACAGGAGCTGGTGGTCTGTAGTATCTGGGTAAACTTTTGCTGATGAGATACCTCAAATTCACATATACTCCCCCCAACTTACATTCAATATTACAACATTATAGACTGGAAGTTAACAAAGTTGTGGGTTTTGCATGTATTTTTTTTGGTGAATGTACATATTCTATATGTACAAAGAAGATAGAAGCATACAAAAAAAAACGGGGTTTCTGCTATGGACATGTATTTCTTTTATGTGTACTGTATTGAAACAAGGTTAAATGTCTCTTGAGTATGTTCATTTTCCTTTTTGGTTCAGAAATAATTTATAGGAAGTAAGGATAAGAATGGGTAAATATGGTTGAGCTCAAGTCAGCCTCATGCTGAGTTGGGATGGCCAAATCTCTACTTCATGAGCAGGTCTGCTAAAACACATCCAAACAATATCGTTCGAAAGTAGAAAGAGCTCAGTCATCAGTGGACTAAGAAAACTAGCATTCCCCAGTGGGAACATAATTACCACATGATTCACATTTTAAAGCCAAGAGGAGAAAAAGAAAGATCCTGTCCTTTCCAGAAGTGGGGTCATAAAATCGCACATGTAACCAGAAACTTGCATCATGGGTAAATGAATTAATTTGTTTTTTTTATTCATTATTATTATTTTATTTATTGGTTTTATTTTATTTTGCCACAAGACTTATGAAAGAACTGTGTAGGGATTTTTTGGCAAACTTACCAGATACTTCACCCTTGGATCCAGGATATATTTTTGAGCAAAAATGGAGGTGTGTCCGATATCTCAGAAAACATAGCAGTTTCCTTCATGTGTGGCAACTTAAAATGTTCACACAAAGAGAAAAATATTAAATTTTTTAACAAGAAAATATATACACAGGCTATCAAATCAGTTATTTTTTATTTGATTACTATAGAAGGGGGATTTCTGGAGTTACATCAGTTTTGAGATTAACTGTAACACCAACGATCAGGGTTCAAATCCAAATAAAGTATATATTTTGAATTTAGAACCATGTTTTATGGGAAAATTAGTGAGATGTACTTTTCCTGCAGAATATTTATACTTTTGTAAAATCTGTGATACTGACAGTATAACAGTAGAAGGCTTTCTAAATTTTGATAATATCAGTGGCATGTTCTGAAAAATATGCTGGGGTAAGCAAATAACACTATTGATCTTAGAAGAAATATTTTTTATTAATTTAATATATAAATAAAAAGTAGTATAAAGTACTATCTTAACTTAAAATTTTAAACAGTAAATTTTACCATTTTAAACATGAAATTTTATAATTTTAGGCAGTAAAATTTTAGAATCTTAAACATGAAATTTTATTATTTTCAAAAGTAAATTTTAACATTTAAACATGAAATTTTATAATTTTCAATATTAATTTTTACCATTTTAAATATTAAATTTTATAATTTTAAACAGTTTAACTGAATTTTGGCAACTATTTGAATTGAGTTGTCCATTCATAAAATTAGGGAAGAATTTTTTGTAACAATTTTTTTTACATATTTATTGTTTGTGGATTTTTGAACCAAGGCAGTTTTAGCATGGATTGAACTTAAAGGTAAAAATTATTAGCATTGGCCCCAATTTAATACATTTTAGAGCAGAATGCAATGATTGGGGGCTGAATTGTTGAATGAAGAAGGATAATGAAGAAAAAACATAATAATTATGCTTTTGTATGCTAACAACTCAGTTTTAATGAGTTTTTGAGTGCCTTTAATTATATTTTTTTATATTCAATTTTTCATTTTTTTTTTTAAACCATTTCACATATAGCAAGGCAATAATGCCACTAAGATGCAAGGAGTTACTGATTGTGAAAGAATCTGAGGAAAAAAATATTAAGGTAAGAAGACAATAAAAGTAGAGGAATCAGTAATATAGAAGATGGCAATTGATATTGCATTTAAATTTATTCTAGGTTTTCATTCAACAAACTTTACTCAAGCCAAAGCATTTGTCAGAATTAAGAAAAAGTGATTTTTTTATCATTTCAGAAAATGACGGGTCCTGTTTATAACATATGCATTGTCAAAACACAGATTTCTTAAAGAGTTACCAGTTCTTTGCGTCCTGGGTATGACGGTAAACTACATCCGCGTCCTGGGTATGACGGTAAACTACATCCGCGTCCTGGGTATGGCGATAAACTGCATCCAACAGCAAGGTCTCAGATAATGCTTTCAGAAAAATAATGTTGCCAGCTCTAAGTTTTTGAAACAATAATGTTGCCAGCTCTAAGTTTTTGAAACAATAATGTTGCCAGCTATACGTTTTTTATTCTATACAAAATAGGCATTTAAAATTCATATAAACTGGATTTGGCATTAAATAACCCACAGTGGTTGATATGCCGTAAAACCCAAACAAACAAACAAACAAACCAGTTCTTTGTTTTTATTTACAAATATCAGGTTTGAAACTGTGCTTACATTATTGATTTCTCTGTATGACTCATCCTTACCCCCAATTCATAATAGCACACAGTTATCAATGACATAAACACTTTCAAACTTGAAATTTTTAAATAAACATAAAGTACAGATAACTTTTTATGAATTCAGACATCAATTTGATACTTCTGTATTTATATTATGGATATGAGTAAAAGGATAAAAATCAATATTTCTTAATTCTGGCAAATGCAGTGACTTGATTGATTAATTTGTTTTCTTTGGATTCTTTTGTACGTTTTTTAAAGCCAGAAAATATTTTTAGATTGAAAAAGTTATTTTCTGAGATAATAATGATTTAGGAATACAAGTATTACGAATTAACCCATAGCTAGAGGGACAAAAGATGGATTCATACCTTTTCCATGGGGATTTGCATCTAAGTGAATATAATGAACCCAACTAGAATTGAAAATCAAATCTCCAATTAACAATTCTGAACTATTATCTATTACACCAACCACAGCTTCAAGTTTACAGCAACTGGTATTCCCAAGTGGTCACCCATCTAGGTACTGATCAGGCTCAACATTGCTTAATTTTGATGACTGTACAGGTACTGGTGTTTCAACATAATATAGCCATAAGCTGTAGAGGGAGAGAAGGAAGATGAAATAGCAAAAGAATGATAGAGAGAAGCTTATTGTATTTAGAAACATTTCTACATGGAAGCATTTTCCAGTCATAAAATGCAGATAGATAGATAGATAGATAGATAGATAGATAGATAGATAGATAGACAGATAGATAGATAGATAGAATTGAATAGACTGGGATAGATAGAATTGAATAGACTGAGATAGATAGAATTGAATAGACTGAGATAGATAGATAGATAGAATTGAATAGACTGAGATAGATAGATAGATAGAATTGAATAGACTGAGATAGATAGAAAGAATTGAATAGACTGAGATAGATAGAAAGAATTGAATAGACTGAGATAGATAGAAAGAATTGAATAGACTGAGATAGATAGATAGAAAGAATTGAATAGACTGAGATAGATAGATAGAATTGAATAGATAGATAGATAGATAGATAGATAGATAGATAGAAACAGAGTGAGATAAGGAAGAAGAGGTGAATTCATAACTTTCCCAAGGAATTTCGAGTTATTATCCATTACAGCAATCACACATCCAAACTTACAGCACCTGGTATTCCAAAGCAGTCAACCATCTAGGTACTAACCAAGCTAAAGGTTGCTTAACTTCTGTAATAGTATGGGAAAAATCTAGTGAGTGCTAATCTACAAAATATAGGTACCACAGAGTAAAGTTCATCAGAACAATTACCACAAAAGTATTTAAAGAAAACGCACAGAGAAGCTACATTATGGTGGTGGGAAAGTGACTGAAGCTCAGATGTCAGGACCAATGACATTACAGATTCTTCTTTGTATTTTATCTAGGATCTCAAAAGGAGCCCTAGACCATATGTGGCAGCAATATTCTAAGCATACACAAATAAAGAATCACATGACAGACAGATATATAAACACTCCCACCAGAGAGAAGAGTTTTACATCGACATGAAATGTAAGCTCCATGTTTGGAGAAGGCCCCCAAACTCACAGATCTACTAGAAGATGGTGGTTGAGAAAGTCCAGAGTGAAATAAGCAGTAATGCTTCATGTGAGAGACTCAATCTCTGTGTTTTTATTTGTAATGTACGACAATAATGTTACAAGAAGAGTCATATGCTGGTTGATGCACACTGAAAAAACATGCTAATGAATATTAAAATTTAATCCTATGTATATAATACTGTTAAGTATAGTAATATAATTTATATAATACAGAATATATAAAAAAAGTTTTGACAGTATTGTACCTGGAGACTGAGAAAAACTATGATATGGAATTGGAATAATAGCAGCGATGTCACCTATCTTGAGTCTATCATAAAAATTCAGGATATGGAATTAGAAAATGCTAAACAGTTCAAATACCTCAATTTATGGATCAGCTATAACAAATTTAGTATAGGAGATAAAAAAGTGAACATAGAATAGGCTGTGGCAGAGGTAGTTTCACCCAACACCACAAATTGCTACAAAACCAAATATTTTTTTAAATAACTTTTTCAGATTGAGACTTTCGTTTGGATGTCATGTATGGTGCCAAAATGATTCAGAAATATCTAAACATTCAGCTATACACAACTGCTTTCTCAGATCAATGGATAAAAATGGCTTTGAGCAAGTGAAGCCTGTGGGTTTTGTCGAAGACGATCCTTCTTCAAACCTTATGAACTGGCGTAACAGAATCACAAAGAACTTTATCAAATAACAGAAAACACATCACTTGAGAACTTTCAACAGTAGCAACAACTAACATGTAACTCAAAGAGAAAATAATGACATAATCAAGATGTTGATGTTCCGCACTGTTTCAAACAAATGGTTAGGAAGGAAACCCAAATCAATACTAGTAATAGCAATAACAGTTACTTGACTTGAGAAACCTATTTTCCTAAAAGATTGTTTTAAGAAAAAGACATTATAAATTTCAGCCAAAACCAGTTCTGGCTGCTCAATCAATGAATGCCAAATATTTCCTTATAAGGAAATAGCTAATAGTACTATTACCATATGTCAGCTGATGCACATAATGAAAATGCATGTCAATAATTATTTTAATATATGAGAGTAAAATCAATAAGTCCATAGCCTGGCATACTGAATTTTGATCTGAAATTTTTACTGTATAATATGCAATTTATGTAATTAATATTCATTACTGAATTTAGAGGAATGTTTGCTTGATACTGAGCTTATCAACGTGGATAAGTGAGATTGGCATGTTGAGTTCAAATTCTGGCCAACTTTGTTGCATTCACTTTCACACACATACCCTTGAAAAGGTATGGAGACATCTCTTTTTGCCCCAGTTAGAATGTAATAGCAGAACAGACTAAAATCTATAGCTTTGATCAGTAACCAGTCTGGGAGAAGGAGAAGATTAGGTGTTAGGTGTCAGACTTGCAAATAGAAACCTGTAAAAACTGACTCGCTGTGTTAACCACAGGAGCAATATGTTGCATGTGGAGTCTGTGGGCCTATGCTCAACTGGAAGTCTAAAGGTTTAACTTAACCAAATTTAGTGCATTGACAAAGGAGATTATGTTGAAACTAAATCATTTTATGTAAAATAAATTAATTTTTGTCATCATTAGGCTATGAACTTATCAGTTTTGTAGTTTTGATATGTAAGATATAGAGGAAGATTTAAATTTGATAAGAGATTTATCATTATATAAGCAATAATTACAATGCTACAAAAGAATTTTTTTACTTTTGGTATATCATTCCTTGAACTGTATTATTGCTAATATCTTACCAACATTAACTTTACAAGAGTCATATTAGACTAAAAATGAAATATTGCTGTTGTAGCAGACATTAAACATTTTTACTAAAGTTGATTTAATCTGATATAACTTCACCAGGCAAATAGATTTTAAGGTATCTACTGGTGTTCCTATCATTTAACAGATGCAAAACAAGGTCAGTTTAAGGTGGGTTTATCGACAGTACCATGGAAAAATTAAGCACCTCTACCCGGCACTTCCCCTTTTTAGGATGCCTCAGGTGCCAGGCAATAAACTCAGCAGCCTCCTGAGGGAGAAGTAAAGCCTGGGGGAATAGCCCACTGGGGCTTGGGTTAAACTATAAATCTCAGCCAAAGGCAAATGGATGTTTAGGTATTTTCTGTCTCGTCCGTCCCATAAACAGATGTGACACAAGTTCAGTTTAAGGTGGGTTTATCAGCAATACCGTAGAAAAAATCCCAAGCCTCCTCAGCACTTCCCGTTTTGGGGACACCTCTGGTGCTGGGCAGTAAACTCAGCCCCCTCCTGAGGTAGAGGTAAAGTCTGGGTGGATGGCCCCCTGGGGTTTGGGTTAAAATATGAATCCAAACCAAAGGCAAATGGATTTTTATATCACAATGGCAAAGCCATAAGTTTATAAACAGATTAATTGAAAAGTAACTCCCTATTATATGTATGATGCACTCTCCCATCTTGTAAAAATTATAGTTAGATGGGAGAATCCATCATGCATAAAATAGATAGTTACTTTTCAATCACCTTATAGAACTCAATGGGCAGAACCCATCTCAACTGCAGGGGTAACAGGTCAATTTATTAAAACACAAGTTTACCTTAGCTGAAGGCTATTAGTTCAATACTTGTGCTGGGTAGTAAATATACATTTGACCTATTTAACAACTAATAATGCTAAAATTAGTCCTCCTATCAATAGACATATATAGCATAGACACAATAGCATGCAGAAGGTGTATCAGAGGGTGTGATGGTCCCAAGTATCCATATCAAGAGGGAATCCAATCCAAAGAGCGAAATAAAAAATTAGTTTTTGTAATCTGAAATTGTCTTCATTAATTTTGTTGTACAAGTGCCCTACAATCCTGGTGTGAATGTCCACATTTTGATAAGTGAGACCAGAATAGCCCCCACCCTACTTGTGTCTTAGGAACATACAATCAAGGAGTTGGCACATCACTGCAAAGACAATACACCTCACACATTCTTTAACTCACCGACAGAGTAAATTCATTTTTTTCTCAATTCTATTTACAGAGACACTCTTAAGAACATTCCTGGAATTCGCACATTCTTTCAGGAATATTTTTTAAATTTTCTCTACGCGAAAGTTGGATGAGTTTCTTATAGGAACCAACTGCCAGTGTGTGTATACATGATCTTCTCACAAAATGCAACATTGGTGGAATTGAGACTTTCTTGATGAAGTCACAATTTCACATGGCTGGTCATTTTGCAAGGATGAGTGATGACAGAATACTTAAGATCCTCATGTATAGCCAGCTTGAGAGTGGACAAAGGACTGTTAGATGGCCATGGCTTAGATATAAAGACAAGCTAAAGAGTAACCTCTCAGCTGTCAATGTGCCTCATACTAACTTTGAGTGAGTTGCCCTGGATAGAAATAACTGAAGATATTTGTGAGAGTGTGGTATCAGAAATTTCAAAATCAGTTGTATTGACCAGCTAAGAGATGAAAGACAACAATAAAAAACATCAGCAAATATTCCTGTTGCTATGTCCCAAGATTCTTACTGTTGCACAATATGTGGGCTTGTATGCAGGTCACTAGTGGGACTGAAGTGTCACATATGGCACAAACATAAAAATTGAATGAAGTTGTGGGATCCTCATATGTCAAAATCGACATGAGAGTCCATAATTATCATAAATCAGTTTGTCTGACATTCACAAGGGCATGAAACTCAGGGTCACAAACTCATAATACAAATAAGTATGTTAGCTCTATCACTGATATTGAGTGCTTTCTATTAAGTACCATGCATATATAATATATAAATAATATATATAGAAAATACATATATTTATATATACATACATATAAATATATATAAATACATAAGGCTAGGATGGCGGTCTCAAGCCTTGAATGCCAACCTTCCTAGAAATAGTCTCTGGAATACCAACCTTCCTAGAAATAGTGTTCTTGGACTACCATGAGTGTCTGAGATGGGTGTCAGTAAGAGCATCTAGCCTTGTAAAACCTTGCCTCAAATTATTATGACAAGTCTTGGTATGTTGACAGGTATATGTGGAGAGGTAAACTGAGATCCTTTGTCAGGCAGAACACACCTTGCTTTGTGCAAGATTAATTCTGGTCCTGCCTAAACAAAAGAAATATATGGCTATGATGATGATGTTGATGATAATGAAAATGTTTCCAATAGAATAAATATTTCTATCTAATTTTGTTTCACTCTTTTGTTTGTTTATTTTTTCAACAAACTCAACACACAATGATTTCACAAAATTAAACAACGGTGCCTAGCCTAATAACAACACTGTCATATCCAGGCAGGAGCTACCCAGTCCTCACTTTTAAGAATTAAATGTCCTTTATACTGTCTTGTGGAGGATTTATTTTCCATTCTACAATCTCTTTCTATAGACAACTTCATAAGCCTATCATCATTCTGTTACTATTTCCATGGCAAATGTTCAGAAAAGCTCTAATTCCACCAGTTCAGACCTTTACAGATTAGATCCACCGTGGTTTGGCCACAGGGTCAAATCACCCTCATTCTCTTTGTAAGAAAGAAGTTCAACTCAGTTTCTTACCAAGAATTGTTACTTTGTGGAACAGGCTCCTGCATGGATGGTTCCCTGAATGCTACAACCTCTTCAATCATTATATCCTCTATATCCTCATAATCTTCTTCACTTCCTACTTTTTCTTCTTACATTCATATCACACACATCACTCACTAACCCTCTATCTTGACTTGCTCTTGAGCCTTATATTGGGTGTTGTAACCTAGGGAAGGTTACTGAATAGAATAATCACATGAAGGTTGGTAATGAACAATAATACTTAGGACAAGAACAACACATATAAGATTTGCCAATGGCGTGTAAAAGAAGTAATCAACTGCTAGAAGTGAGTCAAGTGAATTCCAAAATGAATCTCCAACTGCAGACCAACATACAGTATTCACTACTGTATTTATATAAATGGGGACATACCCATTATTGTCCATATGTATTCTACAACATTAGGTGAAAAAAGAAAGAAATTAATAATAGAATAATTGCTAACTTAAGCCAAAGATTATTAAATTTGTTCAAGCAAAAAGTTAGAAATTATGAGAGATATAAAGTATTAGGTTGGTGCAAAAATAATATCGTTTTTTGACATTAAAAATATGTCAAAAAACGATATTATTTTTGCACCAACTTAATATAAATGAGATGCTTAAAATGAAGATGCCTTTTGAAATGCAACTGTCTCTATGAATTAAAATAGTGGGACATAGTGAAACACAGGCATCACAGTGTTTGGACAAGGAAAGGAAACAAAAAGCAAGGGTTTCAAAAGATATTGTCATTTATAGGAATTGCTGTGAAAAAAACAATTGTCTTTTCAAGGTCACAGATTTTAAATAAACACTTTTTAGTTTTGATCAGAAAGAAACATTCAAGAATAAAAACATAAAAGAAAATAATGAGTAAATTATGATAACAGTGATTTAGATGTTTTATGTGAAGCAAAGAAATGTTTGAAGATAAAACTACTGCATTCCCAGATTCATAAGATTCTATCAATGAGAAAAATAAAATGATAAAAAGAAATACACAAAAAAAAATCCAACATTTTTAAGATTGGACATAATGATTAAATAAGGAACAAGTGAGAAATTATATATTTCACACATTTTGCTATTTATTTAGCTTCATTAGAAATTGTTTAAAAATGTTTTTCACTTTCAAAAATTTCTGATCAAGGTACATATTTTTGATTGGTAGGTTGAGTTCATAATGATTGTAGAATGATGATGTGGGAAATGGGATTAAAAAGCAAGAGAAATAAGATGAAAGAAATATTAGCTAAAAATGAATCAAAAACACAATATAGGTTCAGTTAGTAATGATTGTAGAATGATGATCTGGGAGTTGGGATAAAAAGCAAGAGAAATAAGATGAAAGAAATATTAGTCCAAAACGAATCAAAAACACAATGTAGGTTGAGTTAGTAATGATTGTAGAATGATGATCTGGGAGTTGGGGTAAAAAGCAAAAGAAATAAGATGAAAGAAATACTTGTCAAAAATGAATAATAATTGACAATACTTCTAGTAAGAAGTTCAAACCATATAAAAATAATGATAACTAATTACTTCTCAGAAATTCAGACAGTAATAAACCTATTGTCTTTTTTACAGAATTCTTTTGTTTAAAAGTTTTTTATATCATGGCAGTTTAAATCTTTGACTTTATTCAAAGAAAGGGTAAACTTCAGAATAAGACATCCAAACAACGTTTCCCTTTCTATTTGTGCTGACATTTACAGTGTTTGCAATGCTGGATTTTAATCTTAACTTAATTTCTTAATGCAAGTAATATTAATATATGGATAAATAAAATGGCAAGGGGCACATTTGTTTATATTCAAAATTCAGTGTACACAAATGTCAGCATACCAAGTTAAGATATTTTGGAGTTGATGGTTCACTTTTGGAATATGATCATTTAATGATGATATGATATATACTAGTACAAAAAAAACTGTAAATATTTGGGTTAAACTTGCTGAAAGCTGAGCAGAAAAGAAATAACTCTCTTTATTCTATTTTGACTTTACCTAAGCTACTATCTGAATATGAGAATTGATAAGGTCAGCATGAATGGACAATGTATTCCTATAGCAACCAGGTTTTTCACTGCAGTTGAATCCTATTACTATTTTTTTTTATTTTGGTTATCTCTTGAAATGAGAAGAAATAAAACAATGATTTTGTGCATGTTAAATGCATTTATATCAATTTTTAGCCTGGCAACATTTCATTAGAAACAAAAAAAAAGAGTGCTGAACTACTATGTAATATCAGTCCTCCTGTCAGAATACAGAAGGGGCATATCTCTCTTTTGTGGAAATAAGTCATGTGGGTTACATGACAGCCACTTAGTGACATCACTCCATACACTGATGAGAGCGACAGTCAATTTCAGTTTGTTTACAGCAGCCAAACCGAAAGGTTGCTTTCTTTACCACTGGCTTCCCATGACCTGGGAAGATGCTAAATCTGTCTCTCCAGCATCTTACAAGTCCATGGTGCCATCTCCCTTTGGGAATATATCTTTCCCAGATATAGAAAGAAACTCAAGCTCACAGTCCTCAATTTGGGGAAACCCAAGACATCGTTTCCCATTTATGGAATATGTCCTCGCCTGGGATACAGTAGATGAATCCAGCCCATTTGAATCTGGAATCCTAAACATGGCTTCTCCAGAAACAGGAGTGTCTGTATATTAAATGTAAGACCCTTCCTTTTTGTTTCTCCTTACTCTCTGCTCACTGTGTAGATGTATGTGATATATTATTCTCTGTGTTGGACACATGTGCATATATATATATATATATATATATATATATATATATATATATATATAGTTTTGCGTATGTCTTAGGGATATAAAAGTCTCTCTAACAAAATAGATATAATAATGCCCATAACAGGGAAAATATGAATAGGAGAATAAATAATTCTTCCCTAGCTCTATTCTGTTACACTCCTAGATGGCAGTGGTCACAGTCAAAGAGAAATCTTGATGCAGCAGAGATTTGGTTCTACAGAAGGATGCTGAGAATACCATAGAGCATGTAATCAACAAGGAATTTTTAAGCAAAATGGAAACAAAATAGACAATTTTATATAAAATCAGAAAGAGACAAGTGAAATCTCTGGGACAACTAATGAGAAAAAAAGGTTTGGAAAATCTGACACTCATAGAACGTATTGAAGTCAAGAAGTACAGAAGGAAATAGTGAATAACCTACCTAACAAGCTGGTGTAAGTGAATGGAAGAACAGAAACAGGAGGGGGGCATAGTAAAAAGACAATCATTGCTAAGAGCTAACAAAGGATATGAAGTTGTGGAGAGCCATGCATAAAAGAAAAAATCCTTAAACATATAATTTAAAAAATTCCTGTTTTGTCACAAGCTTTCAACTCACATGAGCCATCACCAGGTGCATAGAGTGCAAAAAGAAAAGTAAGTGTTTTTTAAGAAGTAGATTAATACACACTTAATTTCCTTTTCTTGTTCACACTCCCTGATGACTTGTGTGAATTGAAAGCTTGGGATAACATAAAATAAATTTGGCTCAATTTATTCATGCACAGCAACCATATTTACAAAATCATATTTTTATATTAGAAAAAAGATCATTAAATATAATAGACACAAAATGTCCACTGTTAATGAAAATACATATTTAAAAGAACAGTTGCTGCCAAATATACTGAATTTAAAAAATGGTGATAGATTTTTTTCATTTTAAAATTCCTAGGAATAACAATATAAGCAAAAAAATAAAAATTGTATTAAGTTTAAGAAATTTAATGTACTAGAAATTTTTTGCAACACACTGATGTATGTTGAAATCCTCACAGTACTGTTGAAGTTATCACTAACATTTTTTTGTGAGATTTACAATCTCTACATTTCATTCAATTTCACAAACCAATCAATAAAATTTGAATAAGCTGATTTGTTTGGAAAAATATTTTGACAAAAATCCTACTTAACTGTTTAACAGTTTCTTTAATTTAATTTAGGACTTCATGGTAAACAATATTTAAGAAAATTTATTTTTTTCCTTTTTAACAGTAAAGAATAAATTCTTAGGATTTCTTACTTTTGAGCATGCAACATACAACTGGCCATGCATAAATATTTCTTTCTGAAGCCAAATTCCAAATTTTTGAAGGATTTGGCTTTATGATTTGTTTATAGTTCTTGTAAATGCAGGGTAAACTGAAAACTGAATTCTTGTATATAAAAATTTAAAGAAAATATATGCAAAAAACAATATTGCATTTTTATTAAATTTTTTCAAAAAAATGAATGAAAATTGTACTAGACTATGTATTCTAGTAAAACCAGCTGTACTTTGTATCCCCTTATCTGTTTGCATTTCTCCCCCAAATTTGGTTTCAATTGGTCAATGTATGGCTATTTTCGAGGGTGTGATGGACAGACAAATGGAAGTCCCAGAATCTTATATATAGATTGATGTATTGAGATGCATGGATGGAGCATGTAAGCATGAGGAAATTTTAAGGAAACTGAAAATAAAAAGGACACTGATACATAGAATCAGATTGAGACAGCTTAAATTTTCTGGGACACATAATGAGGAAAAAGGGTTTGGAAAATTTGACACTCATGAAACATACTGTAGGCAAGAGAGGCAGGCAGAAAAAGCAAGTAACCTACCTATCAGGCTTGTGTAAATAGATAGCAAAAGAGGGAGACTACTAAGGCAAAAGAGACAGAGGGAGAAAGCAAACAGATGGCAGAATGGGCAGTAGTAGGGATATTATTATTATTATTATTATTCAGAGTTACAAAGGATTGGGAGTTGTGGATTGCCCATGTCCTGAAAGGCCACAGCACATAGATGAAAATGTAGTGAGTTAGAAACATTTTCACATCCACAAGAAAGATTGAATCTAATAAACAAGGAAACACAGTATTTTTATCAATTGATGAAACAAGTTAAGAAGGACACCAGACATAGTCAAAGAATAAAATTGAATAAGTGAAAAACAAATTCATGTAATTTGTAAAACAAGATTTGCAATTGCAGATAAAAAACAAAATGGCGACTTACAGTAAAACAGTGTGAATTGCATTTAAAATATTGAGCTTTTAAAGTGCGATACAGGTATAGAGGATGTGTCAAAAAATTAAATCACATATTTTTTTTAAATTTGTAGAAAGCTAGAGGTGAAAATTTGACCATGTAAATATATTCAACTTTTCTGCAATGATAAAGGAAATGACCAGCCAGCTGAATATCCTCTGCACCATTACTCAGTACAGTGTTTGCTGATTGGTCAAATCCTGTTACAAACTGATAACCACACCAGTTTGATACATCATTTGCAAACTGGTGATGAATGTTCCAATGATCTGCCAATACTGTGAGTGCTGGAAAGACAAGGTGGCTCTTATAGACCCAATGCCTTCATGACATGAGGTTTAGCAGAAGCAGCAGAAACTGTTGAAATGTTTTCCAAAAATTATTTCCTTTTTTTTAATCCAGTTTCTTCTCATGAAGACAGTTTTTTATGATAGACTTGACATGGGAAGATTTCTGACTGAATTTGACTTGGACTATTAAACTATCACATAGGACTCTCACTTGAATTTACTATTTGATATGTTGTCCTTTTTTTTCAGATCTCAAATGTGGATGTCATAGTAGACACAAAAAGAATGTCAAAATATTTAACAGAAAAGTGCACAGCAAAAGTATGTTACTTGAAGAGTATATAATTTCTAATAAAATAACATCTATGCATGCTTAAAAGCTGAAACTTTGCAGATTAATAACTTTATATTCTTTAAAGGCTGTGTAATTTTTAGCTCTCTCCATAAATTATTTTAATTAAATTTTATTTTAAGTTGGTATCTACTCAGTCAGGATATTATACAATGCTAATAATTTTCAATAAAAAGATGCTTTTATTGTTTGAAAATGATTAATTAATAAAATATGTTCTCATAACATGTCTCCTATAATTTGAATGTGTTCTCTGGAATGGAGCACTTATATATCTACGTATCATTTGGTTATCCCAAATGCGCACATTCAAAGTGCAGCTGGGTCAACCACATGTTTACATATCAGGGGCAGCCACTAATATTGAAGATGCATATCTGCACTTGGTGGCTAGGGGGCCATCTTTCAGGTTAACTCTGATGCTCTGGTGTAACCCTGAGCACAAAGCCTATTTTGGTATCATTTGGGTGATCCTAGTACCTATTGGGTCATTGCAGATTATTTCTCTTAAAACAAAGACTCCCTATTCACTTGGACTATTCGGTATTTCCTGCTCACATGTTCAGTCTATAGTATCCTCAACATCTTTCTATAGAATCACATTTCTGTTAAACTTGCTCACTAATAGATAAGTGGCAGTCTGGCAAAATGATGTTTGACATGAAAGTGCATGTAAATTATAGGTGTATCACTGAACTCATCTGGCTATAAAAAAAAATTTATCGATGCTTGTTAAACAATTACAAAAGCCAAAAAGTGTATATGAGGACAATTATGCTGTAGGTAATACATTTCAGCTGTAGCAACAAGGATGTGTGTAAAAAGACATGTTCTGAGGAGTCCTGCAAAGCTGTCAATTCACAAAATGAAGAACTCAGCTTATCCATATAAATCAGCAGATTATGACAAGGGAAGTGTGTATAGAGCTGAATGTCAGCTTCAATGCCTTGGAAACAATGTTGACAACATTGGGATATTAGAAAGTTTGTACCAAGTGGGTCCCATAGATGCTCACTCATGAATAGAAAGACCATTAAATGCAAAAGGTTAAAAGTGATAGCTTCCTAAACTGTTTCATTGCCAGTAATGAAATATGGTGCCAGAATCAAAATAACAGTCCCTGGATAAACAAATTCCTCTTCTTTTTATAATTGTGCTTGTCCCTCTCTTCATTAGTTTGCATGACCATTACGCCCTGCCAATACCTCATAAATAATGGACTATTCTATTTTGATTGCATGGAAAGAGAAAAAACACTTGATTTCAATGAGAAAATTGAAAGAACAAAATAAAGAAGGGAAGATAGAAAAGGAGAACGAAATCAGATAAAGCTAATATAATAAGAACAGATATTACAATTTGATCTTAGCCAAATGGCCAAGAAGCATGGTGACCACAATAAATGTGTAATTTTTCAGACTCAGAGTATTGAATGATGAAAACTAAATAAGTCAATCACCAAAAATTCAGTTAAAAGCTAAGAGAGAGAAGCCTGCCATTCTTAAAATGGGTGAATTTCAATCACTGTTGAATGTAATGTATGGTTTTTGTCTTAATTTAATATTCTTCTCCTGATTCTCTGCATTGTCTTCCTACCTTTGCTTGAACATTTATATATATATATATATATATATATATATATATATATATATATATATATATATATATATATATATTTACTTTCTTACTAAATCATGTTGATGTAATATTAATTTGATTCACAGCATTTAATGAAGCTTTCTTGTTTTGACTTGGGGTTTGCCAACACAGTTTGAAAGAGTTGGTATTTGGACTTATATACTAAATATAAAACTTAATTATTGTATTTTATATTCTACTTTTTCAACTCCCCTCCCCACTGGTGCACAGGTATGTATATATACTTGTTCCAGGGCATCTGGGCACCACAGCTTGAAACTCCAAATAATAAGTTATCTGAAAGAATAATAAATAAGTATAGTATAAAGTATAGTAAATAATAATTTACCTGGGAGTCAAACCCAGGATTATTATTTTTTCTTTTTTTAATAGGAGTAGATAGGCTCCCCTATTACCCAGTCCATACTCCTCTCCCTTATCTTGAACAGAAGTAGAGACTCATTCCTTGTTTCCTGTTTAGGAAGGGGTTCTCTTTTCCTTTTCTTTTCTCAGGCATTAATAGTGGTGCTGTCATGAATTTTTTGTATCCCTGCAATGGGCAACCCTGAGGCCACAGTATGTTGCAGTCTGTGCCAGTTCCTTTCCTGCACATGTTATATTAGGTGACCAACAGCTAGCCTAGGCCTTTCCTTTACCAATATAACACATCATAACTATAAATAACCAAAGATATAAGCCTAAACACATTCAACAAAAAGCACCTAAACTCCTTAACATTTCTTTCTCCAACATTTGTGATATTCATACCAACTTCTGCAGTGTTGAATCATTCCTCTTCGAAAAGTCTTCAAGCATTCTAGCTCTCTGTGAAACTTATCTTAACTTTTCAATCCCCTCCTCCGATTTCTTGATTCCTGGCTACCTTCCTCAGCTTAGAAAGGACTCTAAATTCCACATACCTGGCCTGGGAGTTTATGTCCATGAACATCTCCCACTAGCTAGAGAACACCAGAGCATTCTTACAGAATCTCCAGAGCATTCTTACATGTGTTTCCGTCTCTCTCTACTTAACTCAGTCAGCTTTTCTTTCTTTACCATTCCCCTTCCTCTCAAGACTGTTGCATTGTAGATAGTATTTCTGATAATATAGACAAAGCCATCTCCCTACACCCATTTGCAAACATATTCATGTTCAATGACTTTAATGCCCACCATAACTGGTGACTTAAATACTCCGTCACTCATCTCACTGACATCCAAACCCTTAACTTTGCAATCACTCAATCTCTCACACAAGTGGTTGACTTCCCCATATTTCCCCAGTAACCCTGACAGACACACTTCTCTTCTTCATCTCTTTTTTACCTCTATCTCTGACTCTTGTCATACTATGCAGCTCTGCTCTGTTGGCAACTCTGATCATACGGTAATGTCTGTAAACATCTCCTTCTATTCTCCCACCAGCCAAGAACCTACCAATAGAATATCCTTCTGTTATCAATGAGCAGATTGGGACTTTTTCTGTGATATCCTTTGTGAGATCCCATGGAAAGAAGTTTTTAATCACCCTGTTCAAAAATGTGCATCTGAGGTCTCCTCATGGGTGAAAGACAACATCAATGCTTTCATTCCAGTAAGGATATACAAAGTTAAACCATGTTCATCTCCTTGGTTCTCACTTGCATGTTCAGTCACTGAAGCCCACAGGAATCAATTCTTCCATCTGTACCAGAGTGACACGTCTGATTGCAATAGACATCTCTTTGACTATGCTCGTAACAAGTGCAAGTATGTCTTCAATGAAGTGTAGTTACTGTTTGCTGACAGAATGAAACAATGTATAGCATCTTGCAAGTTTGGTTCCAGAGATTATTGATGGCTCTGTAAGAGTGTGCTGAACAACAGCAAATCCTCAATCCCTCCTCTATTCAATCAATTCAATCTACAGCAAATAAGGTGGAAATCTTTGCTCAGAAATTCTCTTCCAACTCAACACTCAACTCATCGGATTTCCCCCTAGAGCTGAGGCTATACTGAGTGATATATGCATGACCCTGTCACTGGTCTCAGACATAATTTCTAAATTCAATTTCTATAAGGCAAGTGGAGGTGATGGGATATCAGCCATCATCCTAGAGAAATGTGCTCCAGAACTGGCCCAAGTTCTCTCTAAACTCTACAACTATTGCCTCGCTGCTTCCTGCTTTCCAACTTGTTGGGAGTCCTCCTCTGTAATCCCTGTTTTTAAGAACCTTGGGGAACCTTCTGACTCCTCTGACTATTTCCTATTAGTCTCCTACTGCATTTCAGTAAAGTAGTCAAGGCTTTAATCAATGCTGAACTGGTTAAACATGTTACCTCTCTGACAAAAAATATGGATTTCGTTTTGCCTGGTCTACTACTGATGTGCTCACAACCATCACTGAATATGTATATCAAGCTTTTGATAATAATGGTGAAGCTCGGGCTATAGCTCTAGATACCTTGAAGGCATCTGACAGGGTTTGGTTTCAGGGATATAGTATTACAGGATGATTGTCTGATTTAATCCAGTCTTTCCTATCAAATTGTGAAATGAAGGTCGTTCTGATCTGATCAGGTGCCCCTGCTATTCATCTCGAGGTTCTTGACAAAATCCAAAAAAGGATCTGCAATGTAACTGATCCTGTAATTGATCTTGGCTTCATTCATTTTGTCACAGACATGATGTGGCTTCCCTCTGTCTTTTCTACAAATATTTTCATGGCAACTGCTCTGATGAGCTTTTATCCCTCATGCCCTGACTACATGAATTTAAGTATGCTACTAGATTGGCATCTAGGTCCCATCCTTTTACTGTTGAAATAGTTAAATGTAACCACTACTTCTACTACAACAGTAACTTTGATCACACTTCCCAACAGTGGAACTCCCTTCCGCTTACTTGCTTCCCTGAAAACTACTATCTTCAAAAATTTAAATTCAATGTCAACCACCATCTTCTGTTGACTTTTACCCTGTTCATCTTTTATCCTTTTCTCAATCCTCCCTATACCCAGTCTTTTCTTTCACTTTCACTTTCTGTAAGCCCCTGCATACTAGTGACACACCCACCTTGTTTGGTGTGAAATGATTAAAAGCAAATAAAATAACATTGTCTGGTGAATTGAAATTAAAATTAAGAGAAATGTTTGTAAGATGAGCATTTGGCTAGTCTTTTATAAATTCACATAAGGCTAAATTTTGTCTGTGTGACCCTACGTTACATCATCAGGACAAAAACAGCCCAGCCCGTACCACTGATGAACAGTTGTTCTCTTAATGAGACTCTTTGCCTTGAACATCTATTGGGACCAAAGCTCACTTAAGACATCAATATTTATACCATTGCTACAGATGCTTATAGTCACTCTCTTGTAACACTCCATTTAGTACCTCATTTCTACTGCCATTCTGTACCTTTAAAAGAATCAGACCAGACCAAAAATAGTGTTTTGCTGCCACATCTGAGCTGGTGCTGCCTAGTTCTCATTTTCCAACCTTGACAGAGTTCAAAAGCAATTATATAACAATTATATACCAATTATATACCAATATACCAATTATATACCTTGTGGGTGTTAAATTAATTTCCTCTCTGCAATCCCTTTCCTACAGATCAAATTTTCCTAGCTTTTCGCTATTCTATCACTATTTCAAAAGCAAATGTTTAGATAAGCTACATTCCACCAGTTCTGGACCCATCATGTACATAGCATCAACTCATCCTCATTCCCTTTGTATTCCATTAGTAAGGAAGAAGTTCTGACAGTTTAGACCTTTACAGCTAAGAATCTCCATTCAATATACACAGCGTCAACACATCCTTATTCCATTTGTATTCTATTGTTATAGAAGTTCCATTCAGACAGCTTATTCCCGTGATCTTGGGCAAAAATATGCCCTTTGAACCCATATAAACGGGTTCAGTGTCGGTTTACCTCCCCGAAAGAGACTCCGCCCTTCGGCGTAGCCTCGTTCGGGTTTGGGTTCATCCCCGCCTGAAGGCAGATAGTTCAACCGATCAGCCGGTCGTTTCACTTCAGACTGAACTGTATTTAGTCACCCCTCCAACGAGGGCATCCTGTGGCACAAGGCCAGTTTAACGTGGGATCTCTGAGCCCGTAGTCTCGGCCAAAAATATGCCTTTGGACCCATATAAACGGGTTCAGGGTTGGTTTACCTCCCCAAAAGAGGAGAGAGTTCAACCGATCAGCCGGTCATCTGACTTCGGACTGAACTCTCTGCTTCCTCTTGAGGCGCAATATTTATTACGTATAGAATAATCCATTATGTTATTATGGGTAAGGTCCCATAACACATATGGGGCTTTTTTTGAGACTTAGCATGATCAAAACAAATTCACGGATATGAACAAAAAAAAAAAAAACCCTGAATGACATCAAAATTGGCAAAAAATTTTTGTCCTTTAATAGTCAGATGTACTTAATTTAATTTGTAAAGTATGTAAATATAGGTATAAAAAAGCAAATGTTAAGAAATAGAGTGTCACAAAGCACTGCCTAGAGCCCCAATCAGTCCTGGGCCCCTCTGGTCAGTGGAGTTCAGGAGTAGTATACACCAGTCCTGTTAACACAATCACCTTTTAAAAGTGATATTATTTAGAAACAATTATTTAAAGTAAACATTGTAGATTATAAAATATTAAGCAAAAATTAAAACACATTATAGGATACAGCAGGGATGGCCTTATGAGCTGCAGGGTTCAATTGTATTACTTTTTTGTGGGGCCATAGCTTCACATTCAAGGTCTTAGTATAAGCTGTTATATATTTATCTTAATATTTTTCTGAGAAATCATTTTTTATACTTTTTTCTACAATTAATTAACATGTTATTTGCGCACCTCAAAAACTCTAGATTACCAGAGCTTGGCAGCTAATCTCTCCTCTGACATAGCTTTAGAAGCTCAGTGGGGAAAAAACTTGCTGAACATATTCAATGATGGAATGCCACTAGTTTGGTTTTCAAGGCGAAAACCAAACTAGTGGCATTCCATCATCACTGAGCAGACTCTGAATTTTCACCTATCGTGCTGAACAGGCATTTTCTCTGGGAGATCCTCTACCTTGACCGCCTCTTGGGTCTTGGACTTAACCCAGACTTTAACTCATACATACAATCTATTACTAAAGTAACTGGAAAATGGTTGATTCTCTGTACCACTCTAGGAAGCACCTGACTCCTCCTGCTATTCTTTACCTTTTCAAGACCCAGATCAAGCTGAAAATGGAGTACTGCTACCATATATGAACAGGAGCTGCCCAGTCTTAACTTTCCAGTCTTGATAGAGTCCAAAAGCCTATCCACGTTCTTTTTGGTGATGAATTAATTTTCCACTCTGCAACTTCTTTACTATAGATGAAACATCACAAAACTCTTGCTGCTATATCACTATTTTCATGTTTTCTTTTTTTTAATTTTAATTAAAAAAATTTATTAAGTTTTAGATCTTTTAAAATTCTGTATTAATTTCAGCCTTTTAGATAATATTATTATTAAGTGAAAACTCTAATTACTAATCATAAATGGAAACGCTTAATACAAATCATCAAACACCAATATTTTTTAAAGAATTTTTTGTATGTATATAAACATGCCAATTTTTGTAATTATGGAGAATATTTTCATAAATTTTTAAGATTACTGAGTACTTAAAAATTATCTAAAAACCATGGTCATGTCATTTTCTTATATTATGTTTTATAGATAAAGTCTCTGTATAACATTAGATGTGTCATCAGGGTGTCAACATGTCAGAATAGCTACTGTTGGGTTAAAAAATGCATTTCTACAATAATTTAAACTTAAAATAAATAATATTTGTTTTAAATCAGATTACTTATACTTTAAATCAGCTAATATTCCTCAAAGTTTCAGAGAAGTATATTTTATTCCTATAAAAGTTTTTTAAGAATTACATTGCAATGAAAGACTACAAAAAATGTATGCTAATCAGCTGTTTTAGCAAAAAAAAAACTCCTTCCATTCAATTTAAATTAGTTTTTGAAATACAGCAAAGTATTTTGCTTATTGGAAATTTAATTTATTAGCTTGAAATTAAAACTAAAATAAAAGCTTCAAAAAAGATTTTTCATTTTTAAAAATTCATTTTAAACCTTAGGTATCACATTTTTGGGGGTAGTCCCTAGTTTTGCATCCTCCAATGAATTCTGAATCAATTGACTGACCAGATTTAAAAATTCTTTTATCTCTAATCATACAAGAAGTATTTGTTGTACCTTTATGGAAAGAGATCAAGCAGAACGTAACAAAGGCAGAGTTTAAAATGCCAATCATTTTAAATCAATTTCTTAGATGGACAGTCCATGAAATATGTAAAAATAAAAATATAAAATAATATAAAAGAAATAAGATCATGAAAAAATTAAGAATATAAACGAAAATTGAAATCTGTAAATTTAAAAGGGATTAGTATTTTTTTTTAAATAGCAAATTTTGTTTCTTTTTTTTTATTTTAATCAATTCACTCCAAGCAAGGCGATAATGCCACTAAGATGCAAGAGGCTACCGAGAGTGAGAGAAAATGCAAAAAGTTTCAAAAAAATTGGAAACCCAATCCTATACAGGAAACAATGGATAAATCTTTACTCCTGTTGAAAAGACTGGGGAGGAGCATGATATTACATCGAAGTTCCACAGTTATTTCTTTGTTTCTTACTTTATTTTCCTATCTCTTCTTATTTAGCTTATTTTAGTATTCCAGATGCATTGTGATTTATTAGAAAAGAAAACAAAGCTACTCCAGTTCAAAAGACATGAGAGGGATTCGAACCAGATGATAGGCAAGCCTATGTATTTCTTATCTGCCAATGAAATTAAAGTGAAAATATTCAGTTTTTACCAGACATTTTGTTTATTAAAATTGTTTATTTTTAATACTTCAACTTCTTAGGATGTACTTATACATCTTTATGAAAATCACATTATCTGCTGTTGACATTTGTTTCCAAGACATACTCAGAAATCTTTACAAAACTTACAATGCCAGTTGTTGATGTATGGTTTCAAAACATATTTATAAGCCTTTATAAAACTTACATTGCTTGCTGTCAACATATATATACTTTTTCAAGATGTACTTATTTATCTTTTCAAAACTTATATTGCCTGCTGTTGACATATAAATACGTTTTTTAAGACATACTTGCTTGTTTTTTCAAATCTTACATTGCCTGCTGTTGACATATATATATATATATATATAGCATTCATGTTATAAATTAATTAATGCTTAGTGCTTATTTCAAACCAGTGTAGACATATACTAGCATATAATATGGCCTTACTTTGTGATGTATTTTATCATAGTGTATGTTGGGGATGTTGTTTTGCTTAGTCTGAACTGCAGATTATCCAGTCAAACCCAAAATGAGAACTTACTATCAGCATAGTCATTTATTTCCAGTAAATGGCAATTTCCTATTTTTCCCCAAACTGGCCAGCACAGCCAGGTTACAATGCTATAACAATGCAGCAGTGAATGTGTTCATCCAATTTTTTACTTTATTATTCTAGCCATTCAACACATCTGAAATAGATTTTTTTGCATAGTCAAGTCCCATTCATAATTTTTCCACCAAAAAAGACATAAAAATCACTTGAAAGTTCAGTACTTAAGTATGTGGATCATGAAGTGTTAAATTTTTAACACTGTCATAGTTCAAGGTCAGGAATTCCTTCCTACTATGTAATCAAATGCAGCATAGAGGGTAAGCCATCAAAGTCAATTAATCCGCATTAACCAAAAAAATGCTATGAAGGACTTAGCATTTGCAACACAATGATTTACTAGTTCAAGAGATAATTCGGTTAAACTTTAATAATGACACTGCAAATAAATATTCAAACTTATAACTAGATATTAACAGACTATTAAGTTTTCTTTATCAAACAAAATAAAAAAATAGCCAAAAACCTTAAAAGAATTAGAAATGCTATATTAGAATTCAAAGAAGATTTATGAACAATGACAAAATTTAATTACTTTGAATGTAAAATTAATTAAGAAAATAATAATTCTA
>OZ010596.1:84245240-84267740 GCA_963932145.1 Acanthosepion lycidas
TGTAAAAGACTTTTTGATGCACCCTGTATATGTACATTATACAGATGCAATGGATAAACTATCATCTAAATTATGCAAAATTATGCACATATATATATATATATATATATATATATATATATATATATATATATATAATCATTAAGGACTGCTAGCATTCAAACTTAAAAGCCACTCGTTCTGCTTAGAAAGGGAGAGCTGGAAAGACTTACCATAATTCCTCATGTATAATATGCATTTTTTCTAAAAAATAAGTAAAATCAGGGGTGCATATTATGCACAGCTACAAAAACTCTTTAAAAAATTGCTGTAAAATAAAATAAGAATTATCATAAAACTAAATTAGAATAATATTTTTTTAAAGAAGAGTAGGATACGCTGGTTGTAATGAAATTGGAGAGGTACAGTTTATAGGGTTTGATTACCAAACAAGGGGTACGCATTATGTGTGAGTAGAAGCATTTTCATGTTAGATTGATAAATGTATCCTATTTGTTCTTTATCATATATATATATATATATATATATATATATATCTGGAGTGGGTTATGCTTACCAATATATATGTAGAGCTGACTCCATTATATTCACAAAAAATACATCAGCTTCTACATATTGCATGGAATTCTTATACAAACCCTTAACATCTGTGAGTTACAATGCATCAGTTTTAGTATGAATATATTCTTGATACCATTACAGTGTGTACGCATCATGGTGCACACAGATATACGTGGATGTGCATCAGAAAACTAGGGTGGAGTTAAATTATAAAACCTGGATGCAATGCAAAAGGCAGATGCCCATTTTGTCAGTATGGCTGATAATGGCCATTTCACCTTTATTATATAGTCTCTGCAGCTGCAGTGAAACACATCTATTGTCTAATCTAAAAGAACCCAGATACAGACTCAGTTCAAAATTAACTCCAAGAAGATGAAAAACAGACACTTTTTATCAAGGAAACATGGGATAATCACATCAATGAAAACTCTTCCTCCAACCTTTTCATTCGCATTTTATTATCTCTCAAATAATAGCCAATTATTATCAAGGCTTTGATTTACAAAGAGGTTTCTATATCTATAGCAGGTCCAGCTATGACTGGAGAGGCAAACAAAACAATAAATTCTTACATAATAACTGCAGATCTGGCAACTAAAAAGAGTTCTAGTTTAATTTTTAATTTTTTTTTTTACAGTGTTCACCCTGAACAAGCCCCAAGGGCTACTCATGGTAGAGGTTTATGTTTAAAGGTAATTTATATGGATAGGAGGGGAAGGAAATGGTTAACTAAGACTTGAACAAGTTAAGATCGTAGTGATCGGGGAAGCATCCTCTTGGAAGTCTGTTCCACAGAGCAGTGGTTCGCAGGAAGAAGCCGTTTGAGTGGAACTTATTTCTTGCCAATGGAATACAGAGGAGAATGCAGCTGGTTTCCTACTATGTAAGTGGCATGGCAGGTCCTGGCCATGAAAGTTTATGGCATTGTCTCTTCTCTATAGGTCTGTGCAAGAAACTATTGAAAGTGGTGCCTGTTTAAAAGGTATACTACCCTTGAAAAATGTACCTAACAACAAAGTTGACTCAAGTGAACCATATATTTTCATTTTTTACCACTGTTCATATGCCTTATAGCATAGGTGTTGCAATCTTAAATACAAATAATGGAAAACTTCAATTCCATAACATTCTTGAAATTTTACCTGAAATATTATTTTTCGTTTCATTCTGACTTTAAAAATTTGATTTAAAACATACATGTAAATTAAAAACTGTTATATTCCATGTTAAGGGAATAAACACTTAACACCAGGTGGATAATAGAAGAAAGGTTTATTGTACAGAACCAGTACAATATGAAATACAGTACAGTTATACACATTGGTCAATCTAGTAGTGAGTGCCACTAATTGGAAGGTCGGACATGCTTGCGTCTTCTCGCTCTTACTCTTCTTCAAGTCTCTCATAGACAGTTGACTTTATAGGTACTTACTACCTATAGTGTAATCATTCATGGAAGTGACTTATTCCATTACATCAAAAACATTTCTGGTAATCTATTGGTTTCAATCTAGATGAATGACTGCTAAAAATATCACCCCCACCAAAATTTATTGCCCCATTCAGACCCTTCTTTTGTCTTTTGAACAGAAGTAAAGATTTATCCCTTGTTTCTTGCTTAAGATTGGGCTTCCAGTTCCTTCTAAAGTCTACTTCAACTTTATACTTCTAACATCTCTGCTTGAACTCTGGAATTATATTTACTAATTATTTTTTTCTTTCCCTAAATAAGAGTAGATAGGTTTGTCTATCACCCAGTGCACACTCGTACCTTCTGAACAGGAGTAGAAGTTTATTCCTTGTTTCGTGTTTAGGATTGGGTTTCCAGTTCCTTCTAAAGTTTTTTCATTATCTTTCATTCCCAGTAACCCCTTGTATCTTTGTGGCATTATCACCTTACTTGGTGTGAATTGATTAACATTTTCCCCACTCATCTTGGTCAGCACATTCTTTGACTTCCTCCTCACATATTATGTCCAATGCATTCTTTGACCTTCTCCCTACATATCTTGACCAATGCATTCCCTGACCTTTTCCCCTCATTTTGGCTGATGCATTCTCTGAGCTTCACCCCACTCATCTTGGACAATGCATATCTTACCTTCCTACATGTCTTGGCCAATGTATTTGTTGGCTTTTCTTACATATCTTGGCTAATGTATTCCCTCTCACTCCATAATTTAATTAATGCCATTTTCTCTTTACCTCCACATTTTGACACAAAAGTGGTATCAGGGTTCCATTTTCTAGTCTACTCTCAGCTGCACCAGTTTTCATCCCTGCCACTATAACAAAAATAATGATATTCTAACCTGCATTACAGTTGAAATACTTACAAATTTCCCATCAGTGCTATATATCTGTTTCAGCTCTCAAATAAAAACCAGGATTTCAAAACCAATTTTCTAGGCTGATTATTAATCTCTTACTATTTACGAAAATCCTCTTCTTTCACATCCTTTTACATCCACTTGATTGGCCTTGTGCCATACTAATCTAAACATTGTAAAAGAATAATATATCAATTGTCCTATACCTTGTTCATTTAACCAGATTTTGAAGAAATGGCAAGAATGTTCTTCAGAATCACTTTTATAAGTATAGACACAGAAATCAACCACAAACTCACCTTTATAGAAAAAGTTTGGAGTGTTCCTCTGAATCACTTTTATCTGTGCTTTCAAATTGTCTGATTGTGAAAAAATATTAATTCACTAATTCTGGATAGAGGTATTCAACAAAGGTTTTGTTTATTTAACTCACCTGTAGTCAATGTATTGCTGGTAGGTTCCACCATTGAAGTAACTGGGAGCAGCATCATTGTTCATCATACTGAGATATTTCAATTTGGGACAACTCTTTGCTATAGAATTAATAAATACACCTGCAAAAGAAGAAGGTGTAAACTTGAAAAAATATATGCACACCCACCAAAGGTTAATATTATATGAAACAAATACAATTTACTTACATAAATGAATGAATTATGGCACCTAAAGTTATGTGTTGTTTATTTCCAAATTAAAAAAAAACTTCTTTTGGACCATTCCGCCTACCTACAAAGAGCTTTCTCAAATAACAAAAACCACATCACTTGAAGACTTCCAACAGTGGCAACAACTAAAATCAGTAACACATGTAGCTAGAAGGGAAAATAATGATATAATCAAGATGTTAACTTTCTACACTACCTTAGACAAAAGGCTAGAAAGGAAACTCCCATCAGTACTAGAAAGAGCTGTAATAGTGGATATGAGAAGTGTAAGTTTCTGCAAAACATTTTTAAAATTTCAACAAATAACAATACTAATTCTTAATTAAATGAACATCAAATGTTTCCTGAATAGAAATGGATAATTTCACCATTGCCACTTGGCATTGAAAGGTAAGAAGGGAAGAAAAATAAATAATCTATTCAAGATTTTATTAGTGCACAAAACTTCTCTGTAAGCTTAGAGTCTACACTCAGGGGCCCATTAGTACCTACATTACTTCTAGTGGGGGACCATTAGAGCCTATGTTACTTCTAGTGGGGGCCCATTAGAGCCTATGTTACTTCTATCAGAGGGACATTAGAGCATACATTGCTTCTATCAGGGGCCCATTTTAGCCTACTTTCCTTCTATCAGGGGCCTATTAGTGTCTGCATTATTTCTATCAGTGGCCTATTAAAGTCTACATTATTTCAATCCAGGGCCCATTAGAGCCTACATTACTTATATTAGGGGCCAATTAGAGCCAATATTATTTCTCTCAGGGCCTATTAAAGCCTACATTCCTACTAACAAGGGCTTGTTAGAGCCTAAGGGTTCTTTACCTAACTTCTATTAGTGGCCATTAGAGCCTTCATTACTTCTCTCAAGAACCCATTAGAACCTACATAACTACTTCTTGCATGGCATTAGATATTGACAAGTGGAGAAAAACAGTAATCCAGATTTTATTCTGTAAGTTATATTTTTCTTCTAAGAAATTAAATTACTTTAGTATCTGTATTTATAATAGGCTACAAATTAAATGCAATTCTCATGAAGACAATCATTAGCCAAAAAAAATATTTGCATAAGGAAAATTAAGCATGTTTATCATGGGAACTGAATGCTTATTTACACTATTTACATTGTTCGAACTGCTGTCTTCATCTTCACAACACTTCAGCTATTGTATACTCTGGCCTTCTTCAGGTGATGCTTCTTGGAATTTTGAACCAAACCCTTTACTTAGTCCACAGGGGTAGATTGTTCTAATTCCATGTGCCATGCTTTTGGGTATCTCAGTTTCAGTAAATTCCCCTTAATAACTCAAATGTCCACTGGGTTATATGTCCTTGGGCCAGTGGATAAAAGCATTGGTTGATTGATCCAAAAGTGACTTGACCCAAAGAGTTGTTGGCCAAAGCAGGGAGAACAAAAACTTAGAAAGTTATCCTTAGCTAAGGGAATATCCTAACTGGGGTAGGTAATAGGAGGATATGTTAATTCTCAGAATCTCCAAAATTCCAACAGACTTGCTCTTTGAATTCAAGTGACTTTGATTAACAATGTGACTCAGCTCATCAACAAAACACAATAAATATCTCTCAAAGTTGGTGGCCTCAGTCTGACTTCTCCATGCTTTTCTCAAGGCAAACCATGTGGCTGTTTTTAGGCTGGCTCTCCAAACAACTTGTTCCTTCAGTGGGTGAAGTAGTAATGTGTACCCAAAAGCCCAGTCAACTTAAGAGAATATATCATTTATTTTGCATATCAGAATATTTTGAATTTAACTTTTTCATTTCTATCTCATGTAAATAATCTTTTTTAAATGTTTCATATTATGTAAGAAGAAATATGTTAACAAACATACAAATGGGTGAAATTTAAAGTTATTTTTCCCTAGGCACCACTGAGTATCCCTGCTAGTTTTGGGAAAAAAAAATCATTCCATATGGGATTGCTGACATAAATATGGGGTGTAGCATGGCAAAATAGACAAGAAGTTATAAAATGCATTCACAGCCCTTTCACTCTCTTAAATTAACATATATCGTAACTGGTTTCCTAGACCCCTATGCTATAAACTAATCCAAATTGTGAATCATATTTTTAAGCATACTGGTTGCATTCCTGGATATTTATCTATTAATATTTTCTAACTTGTGTATGTGTTTTTTATGATGATCTTTTATGTGTCAAGTCACTTCAGAACGTAGGCGATCATGGCCCTCCACATCTTCCTGTCCATTGTAGCTCTTAATAAGTTTTTTCTTTTTGTTATTTCTCCCAAACTCTGTCTTGCCATCCATTTACTCAAGCTCATCAAGTATGTTATGCACTGTTTTCCTCTGTACCTCTTTCCCCTCAATCTGTCCCATGAGTATCAGGTTTTCCAAGCCCTTCTTCCTCATTATGTACCCCCAAAATTTCAATTGCTTCTTCCTGATGTTAAATATGTTTCCTTTTTGTTTCCATTTTCTCTAAAACCTCATCATTGCTCACATGTTTGGTCCATGGTATCTTCAGCATCTTTCTGTAGAACCACATTTCTGTTGCTTCAAATCTCTTCTTCATCTTTGAGGAGATTATCCAGCATTCATTGCCATAAAGGATGACATATACCACATAACAGTTCAGTACTCTTTTCTTTGTTTCATATGAAGTTTTTCTGTCTGTTTCTAATACTATAGTTAGCTTTTGGAATGCATCTTTGGCCATAGTTAACTAATAAACTGACTTCCTAATTGACAATTACTAACCTCACCATCACATGAACTGAATTTTGTGTGTGTGCATGTGTGTGTGTATTGGGGGACCTGTATCTGTGACTGAACTGGTAGAGGCATACTTTAGCTCAAAAATAAAAAATAATTATATATATATATATCTTTATTTATTTATTTTTTTAAAAACTTTCCACCACAAGCAAGGTGATAATGCCACTAAGATGCAAGGAGGCTGAATTTAGAAAGAACTGTAAATTCAATCCTAAACAGTCTGAACAATGAAAGTAGTGTAAATAATTACAATAGCTCATATCAGATATATATATATATATATATATATATATATATATATATATATATATATAATTCTTTTTCTTTTCAAATTTCTTTCATCAGCTTACTATACATATATTCTGCATATGTCGGCTGACTTCTTCTACTATCATGGATTTTTGGACTCAACTCCAGACATTATGAAACTAACTTGAAGAAACTTGTACAAACAAGATCAAACATTCTCTTCCCAATAGCTTACAAAAAATTAGATAAAAGGACTCAAATTGCAGAACTATCTATATTTTAATTTTGTCTCTCTTCAGGACAGGTGATCATGTCTCTCTGTGGATTCCTTTTCTTTAATATCTGTGAATTGCTTTCTTGAGAAAGATAGTGCAGTGGTTTCCTGTTACCTTCTTCATAGTTTTGAATTCAGGGTTATCCTGTTCTTCAACTTAGTGTGTGTTTATGCTTGTATTTCTTTTTTTTTTTTTTTTACTAATGTTCACCCTATACAAGGTCCAAGAGCCACTCAATGTACAAAGTTATTGAAAGAATTTGTTGTGCGGGCGGTAAGACGCACAGTTTATGAAGATATGTGGGAACTATAACAGTTAACCCTAGACTTGAAGCAGTTAAAATTGTAGTGATTGAGAGAGCTACAAGATAGTGGGGTGTGGACAGCTGTTCAGGTGGAAATATGAAGGGAATGCTGGTGATTCACTACAGTACACATGGCATACCAGATCCTAGCTGTATATACATATTTTAATTTAATGTCAGATCTAAAAATATTTCTATGAATTTTTTTAAAAAACTTAAAAAAATTTATTTATTACCAAATAATTTCTGAAAAGTTCAATAAAAACTTTTAATTATTTGATTTTTTTTAAGCTTTTTTCTTGTCTCTAGCTTTTAACATTTATTGCTCAGTCAATGGTAAGTGTTGTCCAGACTGAGTTGGAGGGAATGTATTATTCCAGTGTCTTATTTCAAACATTAACAAATTGTATGTGTATGTCCTTGCATGTATATTAAGTGGTATAAATACATGTAAATCACTCACACACTATACAAACATATAAATATATGCAGTAAAACTCCCCAAATCTGAACATAGTATAATTTGGACTTCCTCGATTTGGACGTCTTCAAATCTGAACTTTTGTATTGACATAAATATGAAGCCTTTTTTTCCTCGAATCAGAATAGTAACCTCAATTCCAAACATCTCGGATGTTCAGCTTAGAGGAGTTATACTGAATATCCTTATTTTGGACTTCTTTTACAAATTGTATTAAGTTGGTGCAAAAATAATGACGTAATAATGTCGTTTTTCGGCGTATTTTTTAACGTCAAAAAACGACATTATTACGTCATTATTTTTGCACCAACCTAATAATTGTTTTTGAATAAGATATTTCATAAATTTTAAAACATTTCATAAAGTGTCTTAGTTTTTCACAAATTACAATATTTGTTTAGTACAAATTTTTTTCATTACTATTGGTTGTCAATTACTTTTTGTACATTTATGTATTCAATCTACACTTTAAGTAAAAACAAATCAGCGTTACAAACTATCTTTTGTATCCTAAACTCTAAACTTAATAAAAATTTTAAACTTGCCACAGAAGCCTTTTCCTCCTCAAATCTGAAGAGTACCCTCAATACTGAACATCTTGGATGTTCAGTTTAGACAAGTTGTACCGTATATTGTATATACAAAGTCATACACAGACACTGTGTAATGGACAGACAGACAGCTCTTTTTTTATAATACATATACTATATTTTAATTTGTCTAATAGTATAGATATATCATTTTGCATCCTGGCTTTGGCGTAAAAGTTTTTGTTATGTGTATCTGTGTGTGTGTTGAACAAAGGGAGTTAAATCAGGGTTTAAATTTAACAATAAAAATAAATTAAAATAACAACCTTGAACTATAGAGCATAAAGAATGCAAATGACTGAGATCAGAAAAAATAAAGCAAAGTACAAATGAACTATGACCAGAGTTATTCATAAATTCTGTGTTGATTTAACAAAACTAATTTACAGAATTCAAAACATAAGCATGCAATGTCATATGACTCGTGTCAAAATCCAGAATTTAATGGTGACCATTTTATTGCAAAAGAATGGGTGTGTGTCTTACCTAAATTTGTGATTTCATTGTGATTTAGCCACAATGTGTGTAATTCTTTCATTACAGGCATCTTGACATGTGATCGGATACTGTTATGATCCAGAATCAAAGTGGAGATTATTGGAAAGTGACAAAGAAAACGAAGATCAATGAGATATGTTAAGGAAAACAAGAATTGCTCATGACTGATAAGATTTTAAAGGAATATAAATTTCAAACTCTTTGAAAAATTGCCTATTAATTTTAGAAAGAAGACAAAAAAACATTCAATGAATATAGTCCTGTTAAGGAGAGTCTTTGGCTTAATGTTTATTAATTTTGTTTATCTCACCTTTACTTGCAGAAATGTTTTGTTCAATTTAAAAATGAATTGTATTTTTTTGTTGGTCTACAAAAGCAAGTTTTTGAACTGTGAGAAAGAGTATAGGATTTGGTTAAAAATAAGGAGGAAAAAATAAATGTGGAGATATACATTTGGGGTTTTAAATTCTTATAGAAAAACAGTTTCTTAATAAAACATTCCAATTGGAAAACATTGGAATCAACAGTATTACAATAATAGCTGATAAAATATAACAGGAATAAAAGTTAAAGATTCTTCTTAACAAACCTGTCTCAAAGTGATTAATGTTTGGAATTTGATTTTGCTGAAAAACAAAATATAAATATAAAAAATATTCCAGCTGTATTTAAACCGCCTAAATCTTGTCATGTCCAAAATGGAATTCATGAAGTCAAAAAATCAAATCATTTAATTTCCAATGAGCCTGTTGAATATGGTTTTGAAACAAAATTTAAATGTTGATAAAAACTGCTGAAGATATTCTGATTTGAAATGGTTACAATTCTGATTTATTATCTTATCATTTTACTTGCATGGGACTGTTAAAATGGTGGCTATCTTTAAGTATTTATGCAACTGAAATTTGTGATATATTTTGCATCAGTAATCTATGATGTTTTTATCATTAATACAATTATCAATATTGTTGCATTTTTTGTCTAAATTTCTGGGATGAGGAGTTATCATTATTTACACTATTTATAGTTTAGTTCTTACATTTATTCAAAAAAATAAATAAAATAACAACTAGGTGATATCTTTAGACATGGACAGTGGAATGAGAACAGTCTATTGTTGATCTAATCTGATATAACTTCAACCGACAAATAGATTTAGAGACCCACCCACCACAGTGGAAAAACATAAGTTTATATAGAACTCAATGGGCAGAACCCATTTCAACTGCAGGTGGAACAGGTCACCTTATTAAAGCACAAGTTTACATTAGCTGAAGGATATCAGTTCAATATTTGTGCCAGATAGTAAATATACATTTGAGCTTGTTAACAATATCTACCCCTGTAGATTAAAAAAAGGGTTCAATTTGGAATTACTTGTAGGTTACCAAGATCGATATACACCTGAGGAAGGCTGGAGGGCACAATGATCGAAATATTGTTGCAGTACTGTATATAAATGAGGTACTGTTATAAAAGCAGTGTGCCACAGCAAATGCCAGCTGAGCTACCATGTGTTGACCTGACAACGTCTATTCCAGAGAGTACTCTATTTCATAACAATATGGAATTGCCTATAGGATTCCTAACCACGTTGTATGAACCAGAGCACATAGAAACAAGGATTAAATGCTTAGCAGCATTGGCTAGGGTAAAAAAATTAAAATACAGAAATGCCTCCAGAGGGGAGAATTAAATTTCTGATTTATTTTTGGTTGCAGCAAGATGTGAAGCCATAAAGAAAATATCCATTATAGTGTACCCCAAAATACTGGAAGACTTAACATATAAGGAAATTTCAACCATTATAAAAAGAAACATGCAACAAAAAAAAAAAAAAAAAGAAAAGCTGGTTATTGCAGGGAGAACAAAATTTCTGGAAAATAGATAGAACCCAAATAAAACTGTAATGCAATATTTACACAGATTGAAAGAAGCATCAAGATATTGTGAAGTTGAAAAACTGGGTTTAAGAAAAATGTCTATAGAAGATGAATTGATTCTTCTAATATTAATTGAAGGCATACATGACATTACATATAAACATAAGGTCCTAGAATGGCTACAAGCAAATGACATGAGTTTAGAAGCAAGTATAGAATTCTTGCAGCAATTAGAATTAATTAATGAATTTAATAATTCTAAAAACAATGTGGAAGCATACAACACAACTTAAATCCTAATTAAGTGCAAATATTACGACAAAGAATACAAAAGAAACAAAAACAAATGTCCAGCTCTAGGAAAATTATGTTTAAACTGTAAAAAGAGACTATTTCCAATCTGTGTGCAGATACAAAAAGAGAATAGAAAGGATAGAAAATATAAGCCCTCATACTAAAAATACAGAAGTATATTCAATAAGAACATCTGCAAAAAGTAGAGAGACAGTAAAATTGAATGGCATAACTTTTCCAATGCAGGTTGACATGGGGAACAATGTTAACTTGATCCCAAGGAATTTCTGGGAAAAAAATGGGTAAACCCAAATTAAGAAAAAAAAATCTTAATTTAAAACAATTCGATCGATCAAAACTGTAGGCTCCTTTGAAGGAACTTTTGAAACAAAAAAACATTTTCAGATTATTTCCATTACTGCTGTAAAATACACAAAAAATCATGGACTCCTGGGAATAGACATTTTAAAAGTGGATACAGCAAAATTAATAAACTGTATAAAGTCAGAAGAACCAGACATAGGACTACTGAAATGATATAAAACAAGTATTTGTCAAAAAGAAAATAGTCACACCATCTATTTTGAATGTTGAAAAATACTTATTCACATTCTACCCATGGTAGTTGCAAAACTAAAGAAAATAGAAGAAAAAAGCATATTGGAAAAAGTTACCCAAAGTGGTAGCAGTTGGGCTTCACCAATTGTGGCAATATGAAAGCCCAATGGTGATTTGAGGATATGTGGGGATTACAAAGTATGTGTGAATCATCAGATATGCTCTGATTCATTCCCCTTACCTAACACAGAAATAGCAAGTCACGAATTAGCAGGAATGAAATACTTTGCCAAGACTGACCTGAAATTGGCTTATAACTAAATAGATATCAACAAAAAATTTAAAGAAATCACTACAATTATATAATAATTATATAATACAATTATATATGATAAGCTTACTAAGATGGACACATCTTCCATTTGGAGTTAAGACTTCAAGTCATATTTTTCAAAAGGCAATTGAAAAACTTCTGTTGGTGGGGGTGAAAAATATAATCATATATGAAGACAATATAGGCACAGGTGCTTGAAGTAAAGAGAAATTTAAAAAAACTGAACAAGTTTTAACCAAATTAAAACATGCTGGTATGATGACAAATAGCAATAAATGTGAGTAAAATTGTGACAAAATATAATATTTGCAATATTAAATATATAAAGAAGGGATTTTGTCTGACAATAAACTGATAAATAAAATATCAGAAGTATCTACACCTAAAAATTAAAATAAAAAATTAGAATCCTTTCTGGGATTGACCAATTTTTATAGCAAATATCTACCTAGATACAGCAACCTAATAGAACCATTTGCAGAATTACAGAAAAAGAATGCAGAATTTAAATGGACTCAAAGGTGAAATATAGCTTTTGAAAGCTTAAAAAAGGCATTCATAAGAAAATATTTGACAAAAAAACAAAAAAAGAAACAAGAAAAAAACAGTGACATTGACTATGGATACAAGTTGCCACAATTTTATCTCAAGAATGTCATCCAATAAAGTAACTGTCAAGAAAATTAATGTCAACTGAAACTAACTACTCAAATATTGAGAAAGAAATATTAGCAGTAGTATAGAGCACAGAAAGAGCTTGAAATTATTTTTATTAGGATGAAAATTTTTATTAAAGTCAGAATACAAATCCTTACAGTTTATATTTAATCCCAGAAAGGAATTACCAAAAATTACATCTTCTAGAATTTTAAGATGGGCTATAAAACTCGTGGCCTTTGATTTTGATATCATATACATAAAAGGGAACACTATCCCACATGTGGTATCCAGACTAAATTTTGGCAATAAAAAATTAGAAACATCTGAAAATTCAGAAGATAAAATACTGCACTGTGTTGAAATGGATGTGTTACACCTAAATCATCTCAGAATGGAAACTATACAAGATCCAGTGTTGAGTAGAATTTCAAACAGAATAAAAAGAAACATATGTAGCAATTGTTCAATTGCAAAAAGATCCTACAAAGAATCAAGACATAAGTTAACTGTAGAGAAAGGCATAATAAGCAATAGAGATATTATTATACACCCACAAAGTTTAAAAAAAGAAATACTAAAAGGTGTACATGATGATGTACATTGTGGTATAACAGTAACACAAATAAGATTAAAATTACATGTGTGATGACCAGGATATTCTCAAAATGTAGAAGACTATGTAAAAAGGTGCCCAAAATGTACTGAAATAAAAAACTTTCAGCAAGATAAAATTCACTTGTGTCCTAAAGAAAAAGAACCATGTGCTTTGGTACACAGGGATCATGTCCATATTAAAAGCATGGGGCTGTTTTTAATTTTAGTGAACTCATTTTCTGGAAGGCCTGAAGTAATTTGGATTTCTGACAGAAAAGCCACCACTGTAAAACAAATATTAAGAACAATATTTTCAACGAATGGGGTGCCTAAAACTTTGGTCTCAGATAACATGTCAGAATTTTATGAGGAAAGTCTGTGCTCATGGCTAAAGTGTATTGAATGTGTCCTGTATAAAACACCACCTTACCATGTACAATATAATATAATCGCAGAAAGAGTGGTGCAGACTGTGAAGATGTTTCTAAAAGCATTTTTCCCATGTAATGATAATATAGAGAGTTACTTACCAAGATTACCGTTAAATTATAGGCAGACTACAAAGTCTCTCCACATTAAATGGGTAGACAGATTAGAGCTCTCATAACAATGTCATTTTCAACACATGAAAGTGTATGATATAAAAAAGACAAAGAATCTAATCTGGAGAAGGCAAACTTTGTAGTACAGAAAGGACACAACACAGTAATAGTAACAGAAAAAAATGGACAGAATATACTGGCTCATGTGGATCAATTCAGAGACAGAATGGAACCCAAGGAAACAGGAATGGACAAAGAATCTGAAGAGCAAGAAGGGTAAATTTGATATTAAATATCATAATTACATAGTGATATTAAATATCATAATGATATAGTGATATCATATCTCTATCTATAAAAGGCAGGATGTGTATGCGTGTGTGTAACAAATGCACGGCCGCAATTTTCGACGGATTTGCACCAAAATTTATATGCACATGCTCCAAGTTAGTGGAAAGACCAAGACTGACTTTGCATTTCCCAACCCGCATCAATAGTGGAAATAATCAATTTTTTCATGATTCTACCGCAGTTTTCATGTAGTTTGCGGCCATTTTCTACTGGCCAGAGTGAGAGCCAATAGCTGGCTGCCACGAATAGGCAGGAAGATTCTATTGGCAAGCGTGAGAGCCAACAGCTGACTGACATGAATGTTAACTAGCATGCTAGCATGCAAAAAAAATCGATAGCTGCATTCGTTACAAGTCGGAAAAATTTAAATCTGCATGGCACTTTACTCCAATTGCCTCATTCGCTTGCTTAAACTCAACGTTGATTCTGATCCTGCAGAACTGGGTTGGATGTGAAAAAGTATTTGTTGTTAACATTCTTTTTTCATTCGGTTTTTCCAGTTACGACTCCTTTTTTAAAGCTGATCGTTTTGTGTTCATTTTGTTTAGTTCTTTTACCGTAACAGATTTAATGTTTAGTATAGAGCTTAGAAAAAATTTGCAGTGTGAGATAGGCAAGAAGTAAGGCATGCCTTACTTCTTGCCTATCTCACATCGGCAACATCAGCATGGCAAAGGGCACTCCTTTAAAGGCAAGGAAGGGCAAAAATATTTTAAGTCAAGTGATAGCAATTGTTGTATGAGTCGTATGTTTTTTAATCAAGCACAGGCAACACCAGGCCATGCTGCTAGTTTTATCATAAATTTGATATTAAATATCATAATGATATACTGATAACAAATTCTATCATAAATTTGATATCATCATTTAAAAAATAAATATTATTTACTTTTTATTAAGTAATATGGAAATTCTTTGAAAATAAATATTTACATGTACATGAAATGGTGTAAAAAATGCTAACTATTACCAATATTTTCTGTCTAAATTTTTTGGATGAGGAGTTATCATTATTTACATTATTTATAATTGGACTAATATCTGTATCTTTTTGGCTATTATCACAACTTTTCAGGCATTGTCCCCTCTGGCTGTCTTCAGGTATCCCTCAGTCCCAATAATCATCACTGAATTTTTAATTGAACCCTTTATTTAATCTATGAGAGAGGGTAGATAGTTCTTGTTCCATTGTCCATTTCTAGGGAAGTATTGTCTTGTTCTCTGTTCAAGCAATTTCTAATGGCACATAGCCACAAATCAAACCAATAACTACTACAACACAAAGAAGATAGTTAACTGTTTCAATTTTAATATATACTAAAATATATATACTATATATTACTATATAAAATATATTGTAGAACAGGTATACTGACCTTGACTTGTATAAAAATACATATGCTGTTGGCATGCTGAATGATTTTAAAACCCTAAATCAGCACATAGTTAGCAAAAGGTTGCTAACCCCTGGTCTATAGTACTACTCAGCTATTACTCACCCAATTTACACTGAGTCTATATCTGGGCTACCCAGACCAGCAATTGAACTAAAAATTTCTATGCCACAAAATTACTTATTTGTATCTCACTAAATTATTAAAGTTGAAATAAAATAATGTTTTAACTATTTTTAATTACCATTGAAACATCATCAATTTTCTGTTATATTATAAAACAGAATACAAGAATACAAAGATACTGTAAAATTCTCAGCCCAGTCTACTCCCCAAAATTTCATCAAACATCAACATCTTTTCTTTTTTATAATCCTACCCTGGTCAGGCTGAGAACCTTACAACACACTTTTATATAATATCTAACATAGGTATATATAAAAATTTCTCAGAGTTAACCTGTAGAAAAGAAAATGGTTGAATCCACCAACACAGTTATAATGACAATGTTCTCCACTTGTGACAATAACTAACGTTATTTTCAGTTAACAATATGAAAATAGCGTTCTCTACATTCCTCCAGTTCTTCTGTTTTTTGTTATTATTAGTTATGTTCTTTAATTAAATTCATTTCGGTTTTTGCTTTGATAAAGTCCACATTGGACGAAACGCGTCAGCAATAACTAGTTTTCCTATTGTCATTTATATTTATAAATAGATATATATATTTACATTTTTGTAAAAATACAATTAATGTCAAATAAGATATTTTTTATGCAATTGTTCATCCTATACAAGGCCCAAGAGTCACTTAAGGTAGAGGGTTACTGAATGGGGTTGTTTTATGAACATGAGAATTGTAAATTATGAGGATAGATATGCTCAATATTGGTTAACCCTAAACTTGAAGAGATTAACATTGTAGTTTTTGGAGAAGGATCTTCCTTGGCTTCTGTTCCACAAAGCAGCAACTCTGGTAGGATACTTTCCCAGTCACTACAATCTTGACTTCTTCAAGTCAAAAGCTAATTGTTATCTTTTCTGTATAGCACCATGAACTTTATTTTTTGTCTATTCTTATGCTCATACAACAGCACACAGTAATCCTCTATCTTTGAGTGGCTCTCGTGCCTTGTATTGGGCAAACATCAGTATAAAAAAATTATTATTATCTGCTCTTGCATGGAATAAGTTTTCTTTACCTCACAACATAATTATCTTCAAACAGTTCACCATTATCACAATAAAGACACTGCCACCTGGAATTACCAGTGCATGTCAGATAATTCTGCTTTAACTCCTTGCATTGGTAATATTAAAAATTACAGATATTGTACAAAAAATATACAAATATGCAGTGTAGCAGTAAAATACAGAAGGGATGCTGAAAAATATAGAACGGGTACTGAAAAGTTAAAAAATATGGAAAAAGTGCTGAAAAGTTAAAAAATATATGAATATGTTGTATAGCTGAAAATTATAAATGAGGAGTTGAAAAATATTGGAGAGGTACTTAAAAGTTAAAAAAAATATATGAATATGCTGTGTAGTATTAAGATATAGAAGGGGTGATGAAAATTTAAAAATATATAAATATGCTGTGGAGTTGAAACATATGGAATGAGTGTCGAAAAGTTAAAAAAATATACAAATATTTAGTGCAGCAGAAAAATATAGAAGGGCTGCTGAAAAGTTTAAAATATATGACTATGTTGTGAAGCATGTTTGTCTATATCAACATCACGACCTAACATGCACAAGTGAAATATTTACATGGTCGTGCATTATGATTTTTATGAGCTCGTCAATAACGGCAAACGCGTTCAGGAAACTTTCTTTATGGATAGAAGCTGCAAAGAAGAACAAACGTTTATTTATTTTATTACAATAATTTACAAAAAGGAACGATCAATTAGCTTATCTTCATACCCTGCCTGGTGGCAAACGCTGGTGGTGGTGCCAGAGGTGGCAGTCCTGCCATAGCCACCGAAACCGTGATGTCACCCCTGGTCGACGGCTGATGAAGACAGGGTATTGCATGTGATAGTACACGTATGTTAAAAAAAAAAAATTATTACATATAGACAAATACACTTCTCAACTCCAGGAAAAAAGTTGGTTCAGACCAAGGACATTTCAACGCCCACATTGTATAATTACAACAATATATTAATATCTTACACTCACCTGTCTTATAATCATTGTTATATTTAGTATATATGAAATTTATATCACAAATGTAACAACTATTTTGGAACAGATTTAGTGCTATTTTTATTCTATTATTATTACTAGTTTCAAGTGGAGCAATTTTTCTGTTGTTGGAAGGTGAAAAAATTTAAAAAAAGTAACAGAGACTGACAGAAACAATATCAGTTGGGCTACTATTTATTCTTTACCCACTAAAAACCCTGCATCAATGATAAAAATTCAGGATGTGGAATTAGTAAATACCATATATCCAAAACAGAAAATCAACATTATTTCTTCAAAATGCCAAGTAATCAGAGTTGAAGTGTGAGATTTTGAAGTTCTGCAGAGTTTGTAATTTGAAGAATTCACTTTTTAGCCTGAATAGGAATTTTGGTCTGAATTGGACTTATAGCCCGAATCAGAGTTAAAGTGAGGTTTTGAAGTTCCATGTATTGAATTGAGGAATTCAAAGTTATTTCTTCAAAATTATCATTGCTGTTTTCTCAGCTGGACCAAACACCCCTTTAACTTTGGGCTGGAGGCCCAATTATCCCTCCACAAGATCTAGTCTAAAAATCCACATGGAGTACGACTTTTAAGCTAGTATATAATATATGAGTTTCAGTTTATAATATCTATCCTGATTAAACCAGTAGATAACTATTGACTTTGCATTTTAATTTTTGAAGATCAAAGTTGACTGGAAAGAAGAAGGCAAAAGAAAGTCCCACAAGAAAGAAATGCAATAGAAGAATCTGTTAGCATACAGAGTGCAATGGATAAATTGCCCTCTAAAAAAATTTACGCGAAAATGAAAAATAACACTAACTTCTCATTTTAACAGATATATTTACCAAAATTACATAAAAATATCTTGAAATACTAAAAAGTAAATTTATTCAATAAAATCACTATTGGTTTCAAACATGGCCTTTGGAATCTCCTGCAACTCTTCTGGATGGTTTCCTTGTTCAAGTTGGTGAATGCTGCCATAATCCTTGCCTTCAGTTCATCTTTGGTATTACAAGGAGTTTTGTTGGTTCCTCATTCAACTGCACTTCACACATAATAATCAAGGGGGTTGCAGTCTGGGGAGTTAGGTGGCCAGATGTAAGGGGTGATGTGGTTGCAGAAATTGTCTGACAGACGTGACTGGGTTCTCCTGCTTGTGTGGCATGGTGCAGAGTCCTGTTGCCAGACATAGAATCTTCCAGAAGCCACACTATTGACTCAGAGGAGCACTAACTTCTCAAGGCACTTGATGTAAACCTCCATGTTGAGTCTGAGGCCCTATGGGAAGATGAATGGAGGCGTAACGGCACCATCACTAGCGATCACTCCAAACACCTTCATAATCCCCATTAGACTCATCCATCTCTTTCTGAATTCTCTGGACTGTCCTCAGATTAACACCCAAACACTCTGAAATATGTGTATTGGAGCTTCTGATGTGAATGCTAAGCAGTACAGCATGCCATTTCCAAATTTCTAGTGGAGTGAATTGTGTCATGGTGACTTTTTCTCACAGATGGTGCCCAACTGACCCTATTATACTGTGCAGTCAACAAAATAAAAAACAAACAGAACACATGTACAAAATTAAATGCATAGAATACCAACAGTTTACCCATTACACTCTGTAGATCTTACAGTTACATCTAACCATTTCAACTATAAAATGATGAGACTTTGCTGCCAATCTAGTACTGCAATTTAATTCATAAAGATTAGGAACCAAAGAGGAAAGCTCATTAGAAAAATAACACAAAGATATTTATAGAAAAGGCACAGGGAAGCTAGGTTATTGTGGTAAGAAAGTGATTGAAGCTGAGATGCCAGATCATGATCAATATCATTGCAGATTCTTCTTTGTATTTGATGAAGAATCTCTAAATACATAGCAGAAGCACCAGACCAGATGTGGAAGCAATAACAGGGACTTATAGTCGCCATTATCAAACAAAGCTTATTTTGGAATGAACTATTATGCAACAATGTTTATGGATTATATCATGTTAAAGAAGCAATTTTGGTTTGTTGATATATGTTAATAGTTTTGTCCTCATTGTTCATTGTTGCATATTTTGGCTTATGGCCATATCATATCAAAACACTGGTTGCCATATGATCATTGAAATTAAGCAATTCCAAACCTGGTCAGTACCTAGATAGGTGACTGGTTGAGAATATCAGCTGCTGTAAGCTTTCATGTGTGAGTGGTGTAATGGATAACAACTCAGAACTGGAAATCAGGGAGCCAAGTTCCAATTCCAGTCAGGTTCATTATATTCACTTACATGCAAATACCCTTGGAAAAGGTATGAATCCACTTCTACTCCCCCAGATATGGGTTAATTAGTTCAATTTGTATTAGTAAATCATTCTTATTTCCAAAATAATTCTTACAATCTAAAAATATGTTCTAACTTTAAATAACCTGTAAAGGGTTGATAAGCCATAAAAAAATAAATCAATCAAGTATTTAGCCAAGAGATTCAACAGATTCCAAAGATTTCCTAAACACTGACAAGGGTCTTGAAAGTAAGACATCATTCTGCATCTTTATCAGTCCCATGATTGGGTGTGGCTATAGGGTTACTGCACAACTGAGCACATGATTACTTCCCTCTACATAAAGCTGGAGATTCATATATACTGCGTCTTGGGCAAGCAAAACTGGCAGAGCATATGCCATTCCAGGTTAAACCTCAGCCAGTATTCATTTCCTTTTGGCCATCAAGTGGTCACTTTGAAGCTCTCATTTCTAGAGTTTACTATCTATGCCAGTGGTTCCAAACTTTTTTCTCTGGGCCATATTTTCAGAATGAAAACTTGTTCGTGCCTCACCATATTTTATGTGATAAAAATTACATTTAAAAATAAAAAAAAAACAGAGATAGGATTAAATTGAAGATGAGCATGGATTAAAAGTCAGAATATTATCATATCTTCTGCCATACCATTTAAGAAGCACTGGTCTACACAGTCAAAAAAACCTAGCCCAGAAATAAATCATTCACAGTAGACTTTTTCAAGAGAAGTGATTAGGCTATATCACAACACAAGTCTACATGTTGCAAATGTAACACAGCAAACAACCAAATTGATGGAATAGAGAATTTCTAGACATATTTAGTATTCTCCAGAAATTTGCCCCACACAAAACTCCAGGTCTGAGTAAATGTTCCAATAACATCAAAACATTAAAGAATTCAACAAATGAAAATTTTAATTGTTCTTTTTTGATAGAATACATAATTTAACTCAGTGCTTCTCAATGTTGTCAATAATGCTCCCTTGTGAGTGCAATGAACTGTCAATGGAGCAGTAAGTAAGTAAGAGTTATAATTGAATGCTATAATTGTAACAGAACATTAAAATGATTAAAACCTTTGAAACCCGAGTGAAATACGTCTACATTTTATATCAGCATTTGTTTATTCTTTTGTCATAAAACCCAGCCCAGATAAAATCATTCACAGGAGACTTTGTGGGTGTTCTTAGCTATGACTGGATTCCCTTGTGTTACAGTAGAATCAGCTACTACAAACAATAAAAACCATGCTACTGTTTTTTTTTTTTTTAATCGAATTTACCCTATGTAAGGCAGTAAAACAACTATGACATAAGGAGTTACTGGGCATGAAAGAATTAGAAAACAGAAAAATTACAGAGGAGCAGGAAAAACAGGAAGACAGTAGATAATGATTGACATTGCATTTAAATTTTTAAAGATCAACATTGGCTGGAAAAGCATGGAACCAAAAGTTGGTTGTTGTTTTGTTTTATGGCATATCAACCTCAGTGGATCATTTAATGCCAACAAAATTTTGAAATAAATAGTTTGGTAAAAAAAAGGTGTGTATGTATACATATATATTTGAACCATTTTTTTTTATTACAAAGTATTTCTGGTGTTAAAACCTATTTTTACACAAGTGTGAGTGTTAACTATTTGCTCATTGCTGGAATCCTAACAGGTACTACCACCCCAGATCAGGGTGGACCTGGAAATACCAGCAATTAAGAGGTGGTTTCATGCTCCTCAAAGCCTCCTGATCGGAGGCCTTGCTGTTGGACGTAGTTTATCATCTTACCCTGGACGCAGATGTAGTTTATCATCATACCTAGGACAGGATGAAGCCAGAAGAGAGTTCCACAAGTCAGAAGTACGAAAAAAGCAACTGCTGGCATAGAACTCACAGTTACATCTAGCCAATTCAACTGTAAATTAATAAGACCATACCACTAATCCAGTACCATGCTTAAATTCATAAAGTCTAGGTAACATATAGGAAAGTTCATCTGAACGGTTACCATGAAAGTATTTGTAGAAAAGGCATAGGGAGTCTATATTACAGTGGTCGGAGAGTGACTGAAGCTGAAATGCCAGGTCAGGACCAATAATATTGCTGATTTTTCTTTAGATTTTATCAAGAATCTTTAAATATATAGCAGGAGCACTGGACCATATGTGACAGTGATATTCTAAGCATGGGCAATTGGTAGACTTATAGATATATAAGATAGTTTTTGTAGAGAGAAATTGTCTAGCATGACATAGAGAACCAACTTTCTTAGCAGCTGACTGAGCAATGGATTCAATGTAGTTTTTCCACTTCATGTCAACCGAGAACATTAGCCCAAGAAGGTGTAACAAGTCACTCTTCTGGATGTGATCATCAGCTACACTGATGGAAGGTAAATGGCAATTACTGCCAGGAAATTTAAAAAAAAAAAAAACACACTAAAAACTGCAACATCTATGATAAACTGATCACATATCTCACAAATGATTCTGCATAAATGAAATGAGTTACAAAATCCAACCTCACCCAATTTCCTAACACTTTTTCAAGCATCTTGGAAATTTTCTATAAGAGATGGTCTTCAGTAAGCAAGCAGTACCTCAAAATGACTTCAAAGAATTCGTCAGTTCCAGAACTCTTGTATTCTATGGTACCAGAATAAATAAATATAGTAT
>OZ010596.1:84272740-84372740 GCA_963932145.1 Acanthosepion lycidas
AGAAAAGTTCTGAAATAGAAAAATCACACAAGGACAATATTTAAACAAACAATAAAAATACTTATTGGACTAAGATAGAAACAAATATATATATATATATATATATATATATATATATATATATATATTAATCATTCATAAAAAAAAATCAACATCGTTTAAGAATGATTTTCTTTTGATTACAATTACTCAATCTTTAAGTGAGAAATTTATGAATGAATGTAACAAGTGAATGAATTAGAAGACATTTTGTTAGAAAGTTTAGAGTTCTGCATTCTGGATGGGTGTGCCTATGTTTCTCTAATTACAAGAGCCATTAAGATCCTATGATTGTCGGAATGACACTAAATTTGATTATGCCTCTCAAGTTAAACATACTTGTTTATTTTGAGAAATGTCATTAATTTTCTAAATTTTCTTTGGATAATTGAACTTTTATTATGTTCTTGTTGGTATTAGCATGTTTGGCTGATCCATTCAGTTCAATATCACGTCACTTCCCATTTATAGAATTTACATTAATGTGTAATTGAATGACAAAATAGAATAAAATCTCTCATTAAATCCTTCAGTTAAATAATGGTTTTTATCAACAGAGTCTTATATACATATATGAGTAGTGGATAAGAAATACAACACCTCCAAGTTTTTATTCTACATCAAGAAATACTGAAGATATAGGAATGTTTAGCTTTAATTATTTTTTTGGCATTTATTATATCTAGATACATAAATTAGTCACCCTTTTATATTAGCGAGTGACTGAATGACAAAATACAAAAAACTCCTTTTCGGAGTTAGCTCCTCCTTAGTTCCTTAATCCTTCACCAGGGGTCTCTCCCATCACTATAAATACTGGGTGACCTTTTGCCTCGATCTCTCTTTTCCCCTCAGGCTTTAGGCTGTATCCACCTTGCGTGGAGGTGAGGTAATTCTTTTCTCTTCATTTCAGCTAATACCAATATGTGAGCTCTCACCAATACAATGTTTTCCAAATTCTGGGAATACACTAAGAACAATACATGTACATAATTCACCACACAAACTCAATGTAACTATCTATGTGCTTGTAACATGTTGTTAATACATATATTTGTTTATATATAATTATCAGTCTTGTTTGTTTTCTTTGTCTTCGTTGGACTTAATCAAAGTCCAACATTCTCATGTAGCTGGACCGGCTAGCAGGAAATTTTAACCCACGTGTGTTCCTTACATCTTCACCCCATGGTCCTCTACATCCTACATTGCTTACCTCGAAAGGATTCTTCAGACTGTAATGAAGAATTCTTGAGAGTGCCACTATCAAATCCTGCCAAAATATAAATCTGTGCCCTGTATTTTTTTCAAATATCTCCTTTCTTAAAAGATATAAACATATATGAGCAGAAATCTTTTTTTAAATTAAGAGTAAATGGTTAAATTCAAAGTCTTCTAGTATTTAAAATAAGTAAATAAATGGTTTGTCTCTTAGATAAAGTATTGTAACTATTTTATGGACAAAATGTTGTGAATGGGAGAGTGTTGCAAATAAAGATGAGGACAACAGTCTGAACAATGCAAATAGCATAAAATATATAAATAACTTTAAAAAATAAAGGTGCCATTATTTCACAGTTAACATCATTTTATGCAGAATAAGAAATCTTTCCATTTTTCTTCATTCAAAATCCATATTTTCTTTTCATCTTATGTAATAAATATAATAAAACTCAGATAATTATTGGGGCGTGTGCAAAAAAGACCCAAAATTATTATAAAGTTAATCATTATTTATTATTAATCATTATTATTAATAATTAATTATTAACCTGTACTAGAAAACTTTTCATTTATCAAGTTAATTTACTGGAGTATTATTACTCTAGCAAACTCCTTGCTACAATGTGCCATTTTTGCTACAATAACAAACAAACACACACACACATGTGATGTGATGTAACAGCTTGACATAAGAAATCAGAGAGCCAAGTTCAAATTCCAGTCAGGTTCATTACATTCACTTACATGTAAATAACCTTGGAAATATTATGACTCCATCTCTTCTTCACCTTGCTCACACCTATGGATTGAATAGCAAGAGAAACTGGGTCATATAGCCTTGATTGGCAACAAGTCTACCACAGAAAGAAATTTCCGCCTACAAATGTTTATTATTATTATTATTATTATTTACAGAATTTTAACCAGATTTTCTCCATTGTGAAAACTTTGTTTCATTAAAATTCACTTGAAATGTGGAAACACAAACAGAAAGATAATAGTAAAATAAATTCTTTCAATTTCTAACATGTGATAATATTCTATTGAGTACAACCATGTTAAACCTGATCCCCTGGGTGTGGTATGCATGTCGAATTTTATCATTTAACAATTTCTTCATGTGTCTAGCTAAAGAAGGCAGTGTTACTTAAAAAAAATTTCTTCCTAAAATAACAGTATAGCTGACTAAATCTAGCATGTAAATACCATTTTAACATTATCTACAAGAGTTTGTTCTTTTCCTTTCTGTGATTCTAGGTGAATCATAAAATGGGCACATTCCAAGAATTTGGCCATTTTAGGAATGTTAATTTGCCTACAGGTTTACTTTAAGTATTATGTAAAGCTCCATAAGTGTAAAAATTTGCAGGCATGTTCATGGATATTTCAAAATAAATATCTTTGAAAAGAAAGGCACTATACTGTTAACAATTTACATAATCATTAATAGGTAAAATCAGGTAATAAAACCACAATATAAATATTTATGCTACCAAAATTCCACAGACTACTCCTTATTACAACTAGATGAAAACTCTTCCTATAGACAAGATTTTAAGCTAGTTCCTTTGGAAGGTCTAGATGAGGCCATTGATCCCAATTGGAGATTAGGGTGGTGCTGCAATTTGCTTTTTTAATAATGTTATAACTCACAGTGTATGCTGGACAATCTCCACACAGACAAAGAAGCGACGAAGGAACAGAAATGTAGTTCTACAGAAAGATACCGAAGATACTATGGACTGAACACATGAGCAACAAGAAGGCTCTAGAGACAATAGAAAAAAAGAACGCTTATATTTAATATCAGGAAGAGGCAGTTGAGATTTTTGGGGCACATAATGAGGAAAGAGGGCTTGGAAAATCTGATATTCACAGGATGGATTGAGGGACAGTACATAACATACTTGATGGACTTGAGTAAATGGATGGTAGAAGAGGGTTTGGGAGAAATAACAAAAAGACAAAACTTATTAAGCGCTACTAGAGACAGAAAGATGTGGAGAACCATGATTGCCTATGTCATGAAGGGACATGGTATATAAAAGAAGTTTGTTTACTGGTTTTCTTTACATATTGTGTAAAGATCCATAAGTGTAAGAATTTTCAGGCAAGTTTCATGGATATATCAAAATAAATTTCTCTGAAATGTAGTCCTACAGAAGGATGCTGAGAATACCATGGACTGAACATGTGAGCAACAACAAAGCTCTAGAGACAATTGAAACAAAAAGGACACTTATACTTAACATCAGGAAGAGAGTGAGAGTTGAAATTCCTGGAGCACATGATTAGGAAAGAGGGCTTGGAAAAACTGATACACACAGGATCGATTGAAGAGAAGAGGGACAAAAGAAAATAGTGCTTACCTGGAGTGCTCATGTAAATGGATAACAGAGCAGGATTTTGGTGAGATTGCCAAGACAAAATTTAAGAATTACAAAGGACAGGAAGTTGTGGAGAGCCATGATCGCCTACATTCTGAAGGAACACAGTACATAGGAGTAGAAGATTTCTCACCATATATCAAAGAGGCCTTGTAGAAAGCAGGTATGAAAATCACAAAAGATGGGAATAGACAAAAGAGAGTTTATGTGAAAGGAAATAACTGTCTATATTTCTGAGATGAAGTATTATGTACACTATTTACATTATTCGGACTATTCTTTGTTGCCATATTTATCACAATGTTTCAGCCGTTGTACAATCTGGCCTTCTTCAGGTGGTTGGAATGTCAAACTGAACCCTTTATTTTGCTTGCTGGTGTAGACTGTTCTACTTCCACATGCCATGTCTAATGGATGTCAGTTATCAGTTATCTACTGTTAATTCCAAGTTCTCCACCACCTGAACCAGGTATTGAACTCACACTCAAGGACACATGGCACAGTGGATAAAGGTGTTAGTTAGATCCAGTGACAGGACCCAAATAGTGAAAAGAAATAAGTTTTACATAACTGAATGTATTCAGAGAAAGGAGGCATAATTCGTGGTTCAAGTGCTCAGAGATGACAGCTATTGGACATGTGAAAAAGAGTCCTAATGTGTATATATAAACATGTAATTGTAAGTTTGTAGCAGTTATTATTATTGTCTATTAGAAAATAACTTATGGTTACATTGAACTGTTTCAACAATAAAATAGTGAGACCTAATTGCCAATCTAGTAGTATGCTTAAATTCATGCTGTCAAGGTACCAAGGAGATGAGTAATGTTTATTTTAAAAAAATGCAAAAATGTGGCACAAAGCCAAAAGTTGAGATAGGGGTAAGCTGGTCTTCAATCTGTCTGATCTTAAACTTAGCTAGCCACAATTACTGACCAAAACATACCACAGTATTCTTTACGTCAAAACAAGACATTCTTACTTAGCATTCTTACTACAGCCACCATAATACCTCAAAGTCTCTATGAAATCCTAACTAGTTCTCAAGTTCTCATATGTACAATTTGTCCATGGGGGTGGGGATAAAAATAACTTTTAAAAATGAAACCCAAGGAGGAAAGTTTATTAGTACAACTGCCATGAAAATATTTATAGAAAAGACAGCAGGAAGCTACTTTTTCGCTTTGGATTTTGTTGAGAATCTCTAGATATATAGCAGGAGCATTTAGCCAAATATTGCTTGATCTGATATCATTCTGATCATAAAGATCACATTTCTTAAGAGGATACTTGAAATAACATATATATGATTCTGCAGGCTCAAGCTGAGAATACCAAGGACAGAGTATGTGAACAACAAGGAAGTTTTAATTAAAATAGGAATAAAAAGAATATATACTTAGAATCAGAAAGAGACATTAAATTTCCAACATGCATGATGAAGAAAGAAAGCCTGAATTTGATATGTGAATAATTCATTAATGTAATTATAAAATGTATCAAAAAAAAGAAAAAAAAAGGCAATCACTTATTTATCCTCATCTATGAATGAACCTTATTTTGAATGGTTGGAAACAGTCATCATGTTTTTCAGCTTCATTCCTCACACAAATATTATGTTAAAAGTTTAGATTCAATCATCATAATGATTTTTAGTTGCATCCCAACTAACTTTAGTCCTACATCTGACAACAAGGCCTCTGATCGGGAGATTGGAGGTTTTGAGGAGTGTGGACCCATCTCTTAACTGCCATTGTTCCCAGGTCTACCCTGACTTGGGATGATAGCAATTTTTAGACTCCAAGCTATGGGCAAATAGTGAAACCCCTACACTATGAAAGTATGAAAAATATATTTTTATAGTAAAAATACCAGCAATAAATTTTTATATGAAAATGTTTCCAATGATATATATTTAAAGTAATATTACTAACAATACATTTTTAAAGCAGAATTATCAACAATAAATTTTATAGCAAAATGACCAACAATATCCTAAACTGAAACCTTAAAACTCTATTCAAAGAGATTTCAGCATTAATAACTCCTAGAGGTTTATATGCCACTAAACAAAATCAACCAACCAGCCCAAGTAACTTGGTACAATTAGTGGTCACAATTTCTACTAAAGGTTGCAACATCTCATTTTTAGAGATGGTATCTCCTTGCCATTTCCTCTGCCAAGCAGATGTAAGATGTGATCCAAAACAATGGTCTGTCATTGTACAACCCACCATCTTTTATCACCTCCCTGCATCTCAGTGGTGAGATTTTTTTTGTTGAAGTTTACTCCTTTAATGAATACAATATCTGGTGTTCCCAAGCAGTCTCCAACCTAAGTACTGATCAGGCTTGATTCTGCTTAACTTCAGTAATCAAACAGTATTTGATGCTTTCAATGTAATTTGTCCATATACACTTAATTCTAAAGATCATAAAAGACCTGATTAGAAATGTATAACAAAACTGTTATTTTTAATTATTTCATTTTTAAAGCCAAATATGCAAATTATCTGTTAAGCAAGAATCTGCTATGTTGGGTAAGATATAAGACCCATTAAACATGATGTCCATTTAAAATAAGGATGAATAAGTGAGGACTTTTTTGTTGTTTTTATAATCACATTGCTTCATTATTCAAATATAGCCATTTTCTGTCCTAAAAGTGATAACCACCTTAGCATTTAGATCATAGCTTTAGAGTAAAAAGAATCAAGTATTGTATAAAGGAAAGCTATGGTGATATTTTTTAATAATATATTTTGAAAATGTATTTTTAAACTGTGATTTATCTAACCACATCACATTGTTGCCAGTCCTCAGACAATTTATCAAAATAACTGATCAAAACAAATGGAGAAATCCATGAGGTTCTAAATTTAAATAATCCACATAAATACTAAATAGATAGATTGATTAATTGATTGATTTGTTTGTTTTTTACAGTTTATCAACCTTTTGTAGGTTATTTAAATCAAAAAAATATTTTTAGAGTGTAAGAATTTTTTGGAGATAATAATCATTTACTGATACAAATCCTACTAATTAACCCATAGCTGGTGAGGAAGAGATTTCTTATGTTTCTCAAGTGAATATAAGAAACCCCCAGTGGAATTGGAACTCAGCTCTCCAGTTTCTAATTCTGAGTCATTATACATTACATTACCCACACATCCAAGTTTACAGCACTTGGTATTTTAAAGGGGTTACCCATCTAAGTACTGATCAGGCTTGATATTGCTTAACTTTGGTGATCATATGAGAACTAGTGTTTCAAAGTGATATAGCCATATACCCAAGTAACGATAGAGTTTATAAAACAGATAAATATTTAACATCTCTCAACATAATAAACAAACCCAGAAAATGTTTAGGTAAATGATTCTAACAAGATATTTAAGTAGATTTAATGGCCTCAATATGTTACTTGAAATTATGAATAATTAAAAATGTCACTCTCCCTAACCTGTAAACTTTAACATTATCAGATTATGAAATGCCAATTTTACCAGACAGCTTGAAAGTATTTAATTCAATGGGTGGGGTTGCTTGAATATATGGTGCTCATTGCATTTTTCCTATGCGGTTAATCCAGGATTGCTCAGAAACCAAGTACATGAGGTGAAGTGACACTATTAGTCAAGGTCCTGAAATATCAGAATATTATGGTGGTCTTTGCAGGTGAGACAATTACAGAGTCAGTGTCTGTATGTTTTTTTCACTTTGAAGACTAAGGTGTGAAGCTAAAGATATAATTATTGTAATTAAAGACGCTCTTCTTCCTTTAAGCTTAATTCTTCACTTCAAAAAGTCAGTTGTTAGCTTTCTTGTACCAAGTTTCCTAGAACTGACAATACTTATCCATTAGAAATTAGTTTATATACTTTGTATTGAATAAATCCAAAAGGAAAACTTATTATCTTAGCTGGTACATTTCTTCCTCTGATGAACTTTGTCAAGGCAAATGTATAGATTTTATTTTGCAACTAGTATTAATACACAGAAGCAAAAATGTTATTAATTTTTCTGAATTTTTAATTTTAGAATTCTCATAAATATACTTCAGGCTTACTGAAAAGTCAAGGTAAATTATGGCAGATGCTAAATGATATAATTTAATGTCTAATAAATGAAAGTGAGTAAATATTGTTTCTGTTATTTACATCATTCAGACTGTTGTCCTCATCTTTATAGCTATATTGACAATGTTTCAGCTGTTGCATACTTCTTCAGGCAATATACATTGGAAATTTGAACCAAACCTATTATTTAGTTCCCATGGGTAGATTGTTCTGAAGAAGGCCAGAACGTACAATGACCAAAACATGAATATGTCAATAAAGATGAGAACAATAGTCCGAACAATGTAAATAGTGTAAACAGTTACAATACCTTATCTTAGAAATACAAATGTTATTGTTGTTTAATTTTTTTATAATGTAATTATTATTTATATTATTTTAGCTTGAGGAATTAATTTCTGTACTATATATTTTAAATAATAAAAGATTTTGAATTTAACTGCTTTTTTATCATTTTTTAAAAAATTTATGCTAGCTCGGGAAAAGAGTATTTCTTTTAGGAAAGGAAATATTTCGAAAAAATCTGGGGCATAGATTTATATTTTGGTATGATTCAAGAGTAGCACTCTCAAGAATTTTCTGTCTCAATAAGTTATTTTCTCTTTTAATAAGTGTGGTATTATTTAGATTGGTTTATATTCTTTGTATTATATGTACACCTGCCTTGTCAGAACTAATAAGTCATCATGAAAATAATACAAGGCTGACAGGAGAAACATTCCAGGTAAAATGCATATAGGTCATTCCATCTCAAATCAATCAACAGTCACATGTGACCCACTCATAAAAATCTTGGAAAATTCACATGTGCTCCTTAATCAAATTTATTGATAAATTCCAAATATTGGATCTGTATCATTAATAGGTTTAAAATCATCTCGAAATTTCACTGCATTTTTTTGATTTTTGCAAAATAAAGCTTTCAACAAACTTCTGACGTTCATAGCTCCAATAATATTGTATGTACAGATTTGAAACCGGGTGACAATAGGTGATGTTTACTGTAAACTACAAAAATATAAAGAGTTTAGGTGTGTCTTATGTACTTTTATTTTTGTAAAGACCTGAAAATGGCCAAAATGTCAAAAAATGATGCCCATTTTGAGAGCTTCTCATTTACAAAGTAAGTCAGATACAGCACCAAAATTAGTTTTTCTATCATTTATGACCAAGTAGATTATTTCTATGCAGTAACCATATTTATGCCTGTTATAGGAATGTCATTATTACTGTTTGAAAAGTGATCAAATTTTTAACATTTTTCAAATTGCCTATTGTTATGACATCAGCAGACCACATGGGCATGTTTAAGAAAGTTTTTATAGTTTTACCACATATTCTTATGTCATGTGACAGAAGTTTCGTTTTGAGGACAAACTTCTTTCAAGGTTAAAACATATTGTTCTACAATTTGTCATGTTGAAGACATGGTTTGGCACCTTATAAATTTGATACTTAAGTTTAGAAAATATGAAACTGAAAGTTAGTCCAACTATAATTTTCTATGCAAAAAAAAGTATTTTTGGCTTCATTTTACCTTTGTTCTCAATAGTTTAGATACCATGTACTCTTAAAAAATGTTGTTTTTTTTGGATTGTCTATGAAAATGATTTGTTGATGGAATGACCTATATGTAAAGTCCAAATTAACATTAAACAACTTCTTGATAATGTCTGAGATGATTGTAAGTTCTTGAAACAAACCAAAAACATTAGACAAATTTATCCGAAATTCTGATTTAATGTACATCTTATTTGGAAATTGGAAAAATATAATTAAAAAAAAAAAAGACAGAGAGAAAGAGAGAGATATTGCCAGTAGAATTTAACAAATTTGTTTAAATAAATTTGGTTTGATTGTTTTTGTTTAGTAGCATATCAACACCTCTATGGGTTATTTAATGTCGAAATCTAAATATTTTTTTATGTAATTGTATTTATTTATTTATATTTTTTTGGGAGATAATAATGGTTTTAGTGATACAAGTCTTACTAATTAACCCATAGCTGGGGGAGAAGAGATGGATTCATACCTTTCCAAGGCAATTTGCACATAAATGAAAATAATGACTGGCATTGGGACTTGGCTCTCCAATTAACAATTCCAAATCATTAATCATTACACCACTCACACATCCAAACACCTGGTATTCCCAAGAGCTCATCCATCTAGGTAATTCCTTTTTAAATAGGCTTAAATGCATATTAATGTTGATAAAGTAGAAATGAATACAAAGGATTATAATTTTTTAATACTATTGTTCACCGAGTACAAGGCCCAAGAGCCATCCAAGGTAAAGGGTTACTGAATGAGATAAGGGTGTAAAAGTAGGAAGTAAGTGCATATTATATGGATATATATAAGATAGATAACTATTCACATGGCCAGTGTGTACTATCATCGAATCCTCCAACCGGGGTTAGGGCAAGCCTGATTGGTGACCCCAGGTTTCGCTAACTAATCAACATTTGCTTTTTTTCTACCTGCATTTATACACATCACAAATTAAACTACGCACAACTGACCATTAAAGCATGAAAAATTTTTGCAGATTTTTATGTCATTCTGTGGTCATTTTTTTTTTTCCATCCAAATCTGGGAATGCTAAGTCTTGAAAAAAAAACACTATATAAAATTCACTATTTTTAAAAATATAATGTTGAATGTGTTAAAATTATTCAACTTTTCAACAAGATAAATCTGAAGTTGATGTTAGAAATTACCGCAAAACATTACTGATTTATTTAAGATGGAATAATCTATTATGACATATCTCTAATTTGTATTTAGATACATTGGATTTATTTTCAATTTTTCTAGTTGAATTCTTCACCAATATTGTATATGATCCATTATTGTAAATTGAGTTACAATAAATCTTATGTAGTAGAGCAGAGGGTCACATATCACAGAATTAGGGAGGGGGATCACAAGACTCAGGTCTTTTTGTCCAAATCCTTTTACTAATGTTAAATCTCGAAAAAACACTATATAAAATTCGCTATTTTTATCCATAATGTTGAAAGTGTTAAAATTATTCAAGTAAAATCTCAAGTTGATGTTAAAACATTGCTGCAAAACATTGTCGATTTATATAAGATGGAATGATCTATTATGACATGTCTCTTATTTGTATTTAGATACATTGGGTTTATTTTCAATTTTTCTAGTTGAATTGTTCATCTATACTGCGTGCCAAATTATTACCGAGATAACTTTTTTCTAATATTTCAAAAACCATCGAATCAATTCACACAAAAATTTCACACAATGTTGGCAACACTAACCTGCACAATCACTGAAATTTTCATACTGTTCTGCACAATGTAAACAAACTGGCACCATATTTGTTATCAGCACGGTGATTTGAGCATGTCAAATTATTAGAAAGGTTGAGTAAAATTCCCAGAATTGTGCAAACAAAATGTTTATTAATGTTGCACGTAAATGTTTATGATCAAAAGAAACTAATAAATAAGATAATCAAACAAATAATAACAGATACAAACAAAGGCACAGTTTTAAACAAATTAATAGGGAATGTGCTTTCCCTGTTTTGAAATTACTTGAAAAGTCGACGATCCATAGAATTTGTTAATTGTAGGATGTTATCTGCTGTAATGCCGCGAGATATGTCAAAAATTGCTTCCCACAACTCAGCGTTGCTCCTGAATTGTCGTCCGTTGGCATACAGTCTACACTTCATGATGGTCCAAAGGTTTTCGATTGGGTTCAAATCCAGAGAATTTGCTGGCCACTTCATTTTCCAAGGTCCATCGAAGCCTAACTGTTTCAAATATTCAGTAGTCTTGTGAGCAGCATGTGAGGGAGCATTATCTTGCATAAAAACAATGGCCTTTCTGAAGGCAACTCTTTGCCTTTTCATCCACGGTTCAAGATGCTCCTTCATAAATGCTATGTATGCATCAGCAGTCATTTTGACGCCATCTGGTACTCTCCATGGGCCCACTAATGTTTTTCCAATAATACAACCCCAGATCATTATGCCTCCACCACCTTGTTGGCATCTCAAACGCTGATGGCGATTCTGTCTGTTCATTACCCAGCCTTTGTACCATCTATCTGGCCCATCAAGTGTTGCTTGAGTTTCGTCTGTGAACAAAACTTTAGAGAAGTCAATCTTCAAATTGTTCTTGGCCCATTTCAATCGATTTTGAATGTGATTTCTCGTCAACTGAGGCTTCAGTACAGGTTTGACTGTTGTTTCTATTTTCCTCAGATACTGACACTGAGTATTTTTAGACACAGTAGGATTCCCAATGCAACTGAAAAGCTCTTGACTGGTAAGTTCAGGGTTCTTCATGGCCTCTAGTTTAAGTCGTGACATGAGACGGCGTGAAATAAACCTCGGCTTGCCTTTATCTGCCCTTTTGTGTACTTGTGTAGGGTCGGCGGTGAACTTTTTCACTGTTTGATGACATCTCCCTATCATTTTAGAAATTTCTTCTAAGAGTTCTGAGGTGATAGTTTTCTTTTCAGCATCACTTAAACTGCTTTTATGGCCCATCTTTTCACTAAATTCTTACACTTTTCTAATAATTTGGCATGCTCAAATCACCGTGCTGATAACAAATATTGTGCCAGTTTGTTTACATTGTGAAGATCAGTTCGAAAATTTCAGTGATTGCGCAGGTCAGTATTGCCAATATTGTGTGAAAATTTTGTGTCAATTGATTTGATGGTTTTTGAAATATTAGAAAAAAAGTTATCTCGATAATAATTTGGCACGCAGTGTATATTGCATATTATCCATCATTGTACATAATTAGGTGACAATAAAATTTGTATTTTATATGAATACTACTTTATGAAAATTGATAAGTAATAGAGTGGGGTGGGGGCTATATATCCTAGATTCAGGAAGTGGAGAAGAGACCCTTGCATCAGCCCTGAATTGACCCTAGTCTTGAAGTGGTTATAGGGATTGGGGAAAATATCTGTTCCAAAAAGTAACATTTCTTGGGAAGACATTGTATGAATGGCATTTCCTACTTACCAATGGAATACAAAGGAAATGAGTCGCCCCTGCGTATGTGGCATATCAAGTTCTAGCTGTAAAAGTCTGAACTGGTGTAACTAAGGAATGTAGCTTGCCTGAATATTTACCACAGAAATATCAATAGAATAGTGAGAGGTGAGCAATGTTTGGAAAAGGAATTATAGGGTGGAAAACAGTCCATCACCCACCAGGCAGAATAAAAACTTTTGAACTCTGTCAAGGCTGGAAAGTGGGATTGGGCAGCTCAGATATGGAAGCAGTACTCCATTTTTGGTCTGATCTGACTCTTGCAAAGATTGATAATGTCAGGAGGAATCAAATATTTTTTAAAGTGGTACAAGGAACCAACTATTTTATCAGCATCTATATTGATGGAACATATATACGAGATCTGCTTGAGGTCTGGAGTGAGCTTGTCCTAATAGATCAAGGCATTGAGATTACAACTGTTCATTATATAATTCTAATAGGAATGATAGTATATAAGGCAACATTTTCAAGATTATGACAGAGTTCTCTAAGGTTGATCAAGATGTATAAATGGTCTAAAAAAGACACCAGAAAAAGGAATGAGAGAGCAACAAAAGATCAAAGCCTATTGTCTCCAAGGAAAAAAAAAAACTTTAAAATACAAGGACATTTAGAAAAAAAGCTGATTGGCTAGAAATTGTTGTCTTTTTTAACCAAAGAGCAAGAAATATTACACATTTTTAAAATGATATCATTCACAACAGATGATGTTGCTTTTACTTCTACAAATAAAATCTTGTCACAAATGTGTATTTAAAATATCATGATTGTAAATTTCAAATTGTAACTATGAATGGTCACTGAAAAGTTCTCAGTCCAGCCCAATTCCCAAAATCTGAACAAATGACTAAATTTTTGGAATTCCCTCTTAGTTGATTCCAACACATTTTGACACACACTCATATATAATATCATTATCAAAGTCAAATGCATCTTTTGTGAATGCATGGATTAGAGCTCTATACTAAAATTTTGCGATGATGGACTGGAAGGGGAATTATGTCTAGTACTGGCCATGCAAATGTGAGGGATGCAGCAAAGAGGTTGTGCCATGTAAATTCTGAGTGTGAATAGATGTGGGTGATCATGAGAAAGTGGAAGAAGAGTAAAATAAAGCCATGACAGCCATGACAGCCATGGTAGCAGCAGTGACATGAATCATAGACTAATATTTATTATGTAGATACACTGGACATCAAAATTTATAGTCATATCTTTTTCTTTAACATTTCAATATGAAATGTAATCATTGTTTTTTGTATTTCCCTGACAACTTTTTCTCCTGTTATACAGGAGACTGATTCCAGATTTCAACAATAAAACCACTATCTGAAGAAGTTCCTTCTCAGAACAAAATGCATCACAAACTCAGTTTTCTATCTTGTCATTTATTTACCTAATATATATATATATATATATATAAATGAACGTTGAGGACAACATCTGTTTCATGCTTAAGTGCAATATTCAGGCCATTGAGCAGAGAGGAATGCATCTAGTGATGAACTGAAGGTTGCACTTAAGCATGAAACAGGCTGTCGCCACTGGGTGTTGACCTCAATGTCCATTTTTATATTTCTATACACTGTATTAGTGATATTGAGCACTTTAACCCATAAATATAGCATACCTTTGAACTATATTTTTATTATATATATATATATATATATATATGTACACACTGATGTGTAGATGGTTGAATCATTAACATGCCAAGTTCAAGTATGGTATGTTCACTTATAGGAAAATTATGAATCCATCTCTTTTTACCACCAGCTATATACATACATATGCACAAATGCAAGCAGATACCGACAAATTCTCAGCACAGCCAAGAAGCCCTCTCTCAAAAGACTTTTAAATGTCAGGTAGGCCAAAAACATTTCAGCACAAGCTCAAAAGAAGCTATTTATTAGAATCATATGTAATTCTATCAAAATATCATTGTTATCTCCTAAATAATTTAAAATCAATTTCAGTAATTTCAAGTCAATAAATTTCATATGAATCTTTTATAATGTAAAGTTGTTTATAATATTGAATTTAACAATAAATTTTTTTTTTTTTTAAGCATTTCACCCCAAGCAAGGCGGGAAGCCACTAGGGCGCAAGGGGTTACAAAAAATTTGGAGCAAGATCAGATAGGAGTGATAGAAGAAAGGATGAGGAGAAGGGTAGTGGATAGATCAAGGCAACTGGAGATGTCGATTGACATTACATTTGAATAGCTGGAGATTATAGCTCTCAGGGAAACTGGAATAGGGAAGGGAATTCCACAGGCGAGAGGTGCGAGACTATTGGAGTAGAAGAGATGGCTACATTTAGGAGTTTTGACAGTGAAGGGGTGAGAGCAGAATGCCAGCCTCATAGGGTGCTTGAACTCATGAAGTCTGGGAACCAGTGAATGCAGCTCCTCAGAGCAATTGACATGAAAGTTTTTATAAAACAGACAGAGAGAGGCGATGACGCATCTGTGTGAAATGTCAATTGTCCTAATTTTTATGTACTTTATTGTTATCAGAAATACCTTGCTCCTAACTAATTACAATAAATGGTTTACACACACACACACACATATATATATATATATATATATATATATATTTTCTTGAATATAATGGACAAGGAAAATTTCATAAGTTTTTATTCTGTTTTTCTAGTGTAGTGAATAAAATCTTATAAAAGTTTCCTTTTCTGCCACACTCCATGAAATATGTATAAAAGAAATATTGTTTCCCAAATATATATATATCTATATCTATAAAATAGAAGATGTCTGTGCCTGTCTATGTGTGTATGCTATTTATGTGCATCCACATTTCTTGACTGATTTCAAATTTACAAAGTTAGGTTAAGACAAAAAGTTTTAATCTGCAGACACTCTCTTGTGTTTGGCAGAAAAAAAATTGATAAAACTGAAGATGAATACAACTTTTAGCAAAAACCAAGGCAAAGTTATGTGCAAACAAAATTTTTACTAGATGAGCTGATGTTCTTTGCACTTAATGCAAAACATGTTACGAGGTTTATGTAGAGTGCTTGACAGTCTTCCTGTGTCATTAACATCACACAAAAAATTGCAAAAATCTGTGAAAAAATCTGTTTTTGTACTACTTAAAATATAAAGTTGAATAACTTCCTCATTTTTTTTATCTGATTTTCTTCAAACATGTTGCAAAAAATTTGCCATCATGCAAGAAATAAGATAGTATGGTTTTAGTCATGCTTGCTTCCCCACATATAATGAAAAGCCATGAAAAACTGTTAAAAAAAATTTTTTTCAGCCATGACTCCCTGTTTTTTCATCCGATACTTTCCAAATTTGATTTGTAAATTACATACGACACATAAATTGTCTTGCATGAATGTTTGATTTAAATAATTTCAGCTAAGTGGATGAAATCTGCAACAAACTAGGTCCAAAATCGGCTTTTGCAATTTAGCCAAAAGTTTCTTCATATAATTCCATCCTAAATTGGCATTCGAACAACCTTTGATGCAAAGATTGTTTGAGAAGGATTATTGAAGCATTAAAAGGGAAAAATTCCAAAAGAACCTCTTATCAACCCCAGCCCTACAGCAAACTTGCGAAGAAGGAGGGGGCATTCATTCATTTGCACTTGAATCAAGTTCTGACACTTCATCCCTGTTTTTCTTTGGTTATTAGATTTGTCAACAATGCCATACTATTTGAAAGTTATTATGGCCAGAGGAAATTTACTGAATATCTAAAACATTGTACACCCAGGCAATGCCAATACCTTAGCTAGTATATATATATATATATATATATATATAAAGATTGTAATTGCCAAACAAAACACATCAGCCAGTAAATTACTGGATTTTAAGATGTTTAAAAACAAGCTGACTTTTTCAAATAAAGTGCACAATATTAAAATATAGACCAACAATAGTTAATAGACATAGAAAAGTTCAAAGGACTTAACTTTCTGATTTCAAGTTTTGCAGATGCACTGCTTATCAGGGTCAAATAAATATTTCTTATAGAAATAAAGATAAAATATACATATCAGAAATATTATTGGATTATCAAATGTGACTGATACTTGAGGAAGGCCAGAAAGCACATCTGCTGAAACAATGTGAAAAAGGCAAGAAATTAATGGATAGTAGAAATATAGCAATATTATATATAGAAATAATAATAATAACAAAAACAACATATATTGTTAACACCTAACAAAAACATGTTGCCCAGTAAATTACTGGAGTTTAATGCATTTAAAGGTGAGCAGATATTTGTAAACAAAGTTCTCAATAATAAACAAATAAAGCAACAATAGTTAATTGATAAATAAAAGTTGAAAGGACTTATCTTTCAGATTTAAAGTTTTGCAGATACACTATTCTGCTCATCATGATAAGATAAATCTTTATGATAAAGCTTTATCATACCCTGACAAGCAGAATGGTATATCTACAAAACTTGAATTTGGAAGATGAGTCCTTTTGAACTTTTATAGATATAAATATTTGAAAGGGAGAAAAAAATCCATAAATACAGGTAATCAGATAAACATAGATAAGAAAATGCTACAAAATATGAACATTTTTAAATAATTTTTTAAATGACTAATCCCTTCACATTGTAAGCAATCATGACTCTCCAAGGATTCCTTTTCATTATTACTGGTCAATTGCCATGACTTTTTGGGAAAGATAGTGGAGTGGTTTCCCATTGTCTTCTCCACAAATTCTTTTCTTTATTATCTGTCAACTGTCATGACTTCTAGTAATGGTAGTGAACTTGTTTCCTGTTGCCTTCTCCAAAAGTGGCTTCTACCCAAGGTTAGGTAGTCAAATTTACTCTACTACAAATATATGTCCTCTCTCCCAAGTATGGGTCAAATATCTATAGCTCAGAGTTATGGGTGAAATACCCATAGCTGGTGGATGAGTATATAGATTCATGCCTATCACAAGAGTGTTAGTACAAAAGTGAATGCAACTGACTAAGCCAGAACTTGAACTCAGTTCACTAATTCCACTTTCCATTATGCTAAATGCGTATCCTGTTACACGTTATTTTAAATATTAAAAAAATTTAATTTTAGTAAATTGTAACATCTCCCTGACAATAACCTGAAAATTTGTTCTGACAATTGAGCATTGTCTATTGAAGCGTATACTTTTTCTACAGCATTGTCTATTGAAGTGTATGCTTTTTCTACAGCATTGTCTATTGAAGTGTATGCTTTTTCTACAGCAGTGATTTTCAATCACTGTGCACCACATGATCCTCTTAAGTGTGCCATGAAATATTGTTACAGCATATGTGAGTGTTTAAGTAGTAATGGTACAGCATTAGTATTTGAATATGTATAAATATTAAACTTTTTTCAAATAATTCTTTTCACTATACTTCAATTATGTTATTTTAAATACTTAAGGCATCTCAACCCTAAATAACATCAAAAATAAGAAGCAAGAAAGACTATGAATAAGAAATCAGTGTCTGCTTATCACACATTCAACCAAACATTGAAGAAATCACAAAAAAAAATAGGCACAGATTTCACCCTAAATAAGCTGCACAAATAGTTGAATAGAAACATTGAAATAAAGTAAGTTTATATTTGTGGGTGTTTTTTAAAAAATCTATGGTTTTATTTCATAACATTTAAATGTATACCCTTTAAAAATGTTGCTAAATGTGCTGTGATGTTTTCATTTGCTCCTAGGTGTGAAGTTATTTAAAAATGCTGCAAAACACTGCTCTAAAGACTTTCAATTCTCATCCTGAACAGTATTGGCACCAACCTTTATATACCTACCAAATGCTGCAAAAAATAAGATTCAAAAGAAACCTTTCCAAAACAGAAACTATTATCTTGAATTGGAATGAAAACAATGACAACACATATCCTGTATACAGCATAAAAATTCTGGATGTGGAATTAATAAATACTAAACACTTGAAATATTTCAGAGAATGGATCAGTTATAATAAATTTAATATAGGAGATAAGGAAACTGAACATGGAATAGGGTGTGCCAGAGGTAGTTTTGCCCAATATCACAAAAGTTGCTAGAAAAACAAAACATTGAAAACTAGACTGATGTTCCTAAATAACCTCAGCAGATCAAGACTTTGTATGGATGCCATACATAGCATCAAACACATTCAAAAATATCTAAACTATCAGATGTTTCTGAGATCAATGCGTAAAAATGGCTTTGAGCAAGTAAAGCCTTCATTGAACATTGTAAACTGGCACCACAAAATCACAGAAACTTTATCACTTGAGGACTACCAACAGCAGCAACAACTAAAATGAATATCACTTGTAACTCAAAGAGAAAATAATGACAATCAAAATGTTGACATTCCACACTACTTAAAATAGAAGTTTAGGAAAGAAGCCCCCATCAATACCAGAATGAGTGATAAGAACTACTAAACTTGAGAAACTTATTTTCCTGAAAAATTGTTTTAAGAGAAAGATTTTTTAAATTTCAACCAATAACAGCACTAGCTGCTTAGTCAATGTTTCTTTGGCTAATATTACTGTTACCATGTGCAAGGATATCCCAGAGTCTGTCAATTGGTTTGAGATCAGGAGAACCTGCTGATCAACTCATAATCTCAATCTTTTTTTCTTCTATGTGTCATGTCCCTTCAGGGCATAAGTAATCATGGCTCTCCACTATTTCCTGTTCTTTGTAGCTCTTAATATTTTTTTATCTTTTTGTTATCTCTCTTATGCTCTGCCATCCATTTACTCAAGCTCGCTAGAGAGGTTATGCATTGTTTTCCTCTATAGCTATTGCTTTCAATATGCCCTGTGAGTATTACATTTTTCAAGCCTTCTTTCCTCATTATGTGCCCTAGAAATGAAAAGTTATTCTATTATTGCTCATATGATTTCAAAACAGCTGTTCTTTGTCCTTCTAAAAACAAACGTAAGTCTACAAATAGTACGTTTCAAAACAATTGTAGAAAAACATTCTTACAGCAAATGTATACAAAGTTTTATAATATATTGCCAAATCAGCTAAAGTTCAAAGTTCAGTTGGTCTTATAAATATGCATCACACTCAGACCTTTCCAGACAACACACTGCTTCCACAGAGTTGAATCACCTTCATTTTCTCCATATTTCTTTGGTAAGAAGAGCATTCTACTCCAAAAACTTCTTCCTAAGACCTGCTACATTGTGGAACATATTCCTGTGTGGGTGCTTTCCCTGAAACCTAAAATCTTAACCTATTCATGTCTAGGTTAAATCATTATCTCTTTGCCATATCCTTATATTACCATAGAGAGCATCACATTCAAGTAAAGTTCATTGTTTAAAAAAGTAATTGAAACTTGCTGAGCTGTGACACTCGCTGTGGTTGAGCAAACTAAAGCATACTGAATCAGGTGATGGTTTCCCCTACAAAGAGTCTGCAGGTACAAACCCTGCTAGAGGACACTTTTTTTTTTATCAAGCCTCTCAAATGCACAGGCTGGTAGATGTAATTTATACTATTTCAAAAAAAAAAAACAGAATATCTTCTTACACAAGGTGTATCCACTAAAATAAGATTTAGAATAATAACAAATGGATGTGAATAGATATATAAATAAATGAATAGATATATAAATAAATGAATATATAGATAAATGAATAGATATATCAATAAATGAATAAATATATAGATAAATGAATTTGATGGAGATCCTCAGAAGGACAAATTATGGATCTTTTACATTGTTATTTTCTTTGATTTTCAATTATAAAGAAACTTTTTTAGATTTTCAGTTGATTAACAAAAGCTGAAAATCTGCCTGGTAACTGAAATTTTCAAATTAGGCCAGCAGCCACTTAACACAGACATCTCACAAAAAAACAACAAAGAAGGATTATCTTACTGGTGATAATGCCATTTTTGATCCTTGAAGCAAATCTACTGAATGTACAGGGTATCAAACTGATACAATTTGTAAGGCATTTGCAGGGTTTTTTTTTATTTTGTTTTTTTAATGTAGCATTGTATGTAATATGAAAGACCTACAATGGGTGTGTGGGAGGAAGATAATCAGTTGAAGATAATGTGCTGGGAGACAAACTGCTGACCAATGTATTTATGAAAAGGTTTCTAATAGTGCCAACTGGATAATAGACAGCTACACAATCAGTTTTTTTTTTGTTTTATAAACATGCAACCATCTTGATCAAAGAAAAAGAAAATACCTTATTGACAGAAAAAAACAAATACATATATTGGATTGGCATTGTTGTTAAACTGCTAAACCAGATTTAAAAAAAAAAATTAAAATTCATCCAAATAAAAGAAACAAAAATTAATGAAAATAAACTGATTTTTTAGATATAGTTTTAAACCTATAGATTTCATATTAACATTTTTCATGTTAAAATCTTACAATGTGAATTATTTTAGATTATTTCCAATTCTATCAGTAACATTTGCATTAATCTATAAGCATAAACAATCACTTTTCCTGATTTTAAAATACATTCTATAATAAAATCATTAGGGATGAATTTACATTATACAAAACAAATGGTTAAGAAGTTCTAAACTCAATGCCCATTCCAAAATGTGATGTTTGGACTAAATAACCAATTTCTTTTTTTTTTTTTTTTTTATTTTTGAATGGTTTCTTCAGAGTGAACATTTTTCAGAACTTCTTCACATAATTCTGTCTAAATAGAATAATAGCCTCATGGAGTAAAGCATTGGTCCATGAATTTAGGAATATTGAGATTGAGAATTAAGTCACTGGGCCAGGCAATGTTTACAAGGACGCAGTGGAAACAGAGCAAGCAATAACTGAGCAGTATTAAATAAGAACTAGACAAGATATTTTACATGAGAAGTAAAATATGAACAATCTACCCTGTAGATTGAGTAAATGGTTCGGCTTGAAGTTCCCTGAAGGTTATCTGTATTGAGAAGCACCTGGTGAAGGCCAAAGGGCGCAACAGCTGTAATGTTGCGATAACAACAACAAAGAGGACAATAGTCTGCATGTAAATAATCCTTCATACCAAATTCTATTAGTAACATGAATTCACAAACACAATCTTCCTTTTCTCCAAATTTAAAAAACACAATTCTATGATCAAATCAGGAGGTCTCTCTTTCTCTCTGTATATAAATATAAGAAGACGGAGACTTTAATTATCCATATTAAAGTCTCTATCTTCTTATTATCATTATAATGCTCTGTAGTCTACATTGAGCTCTCCCTGGATTTATATCCTCCTTGGTATTATAGCTTTCAGTCACAAACTGGTAAAATGTATAATTATAAGTAAGAGATTCAGCTTTTATTTCCTGGTATTTACATTTAGATGTGTTAAACATCTTAGGACATATCCCCTCTTTTTTATCAGATCACTCCATTTTTAAGTGAGAAAAAGTAAGTGAACATATAGTCTTAAAGTAAATAACATTTAATATTTGGTTGCATAACCCTTGCTTACAATAACTGCATCAAGCCTGCAACCCATTGACATCACCAAACTGTTACATTCTTCATTTGCGATGCTTTTCCAGACTTTTAACACAACTTCTGTCAGTTCTTGTTTGTTTCTGGGGGTTTCTTCCTTCAGTCTCCTCTTCAGGAGATGAAGTGCATGCTCTCTTGGGTTAGAGTTCAGTGATTGACTTTGCCAGTCTACAACTGTCTACTTTTTTCCCCTGATGAAGTCTGTTGTTGTGTTGGCAGTATGTTTGGAGTTATTGTCCTGCTACATGATAAACTTCCTTTCAATTAGTTTGGGTGCATTTCTCTGTAAATTAGTTGACAAAATGTTTCTGGAGACTTCTTAATTCATTCCACTGCTACAATCATAAGCTACATCATCAATAAATATGAACGAGTCTGTTCCAGAAGCAGCCATACAAGCCCAAACCAAGACACTGCTTCCACCATGTTTCACAGATGAGCTTGTATTCTTTAGATCATAAGCAGATCTTTTCTTTCTTCACACTCTGGCCTTCACAACTTTGAATAAAATATCCTTTTTGGATTTTCCTCACAGTTCTCACAATGTTTCTGTCATCAACTGCTGTTGTTTTCCTTGGCCAACCTGTTCTATGTCTGTTGCTAAGCACACCAATAGTTTTTTTTCTTTCTCAGTACATTCCAAATTATGTTGGCTATGCCCAATTTTTGTCCAATGGCTCTGATCAATTTTTCTTTTTCTCAGATGTCAAAGTTGTACAACAGCCAAAATATTATGAATACAACAATAAAGATGAGGATAAAAGTTCAAACAATGTAAATAGTGTAAATAAAAATATATATTATATATTCTTCTGTTTTATTTTTTTTTAAATGCTTCAGAACGTAGGCAATCATGACACTACAAATTCCTTTTCTTTATTATCTGGAAATCATTATGACTTCTTGGCTAAGATAAAAGACAAGTTTACCATTGCCTCCTTCATAGTCTTGTTCCTCTTAGATTAGTTGCCACCCAAAGCTAGAGATCTCAGTCTACCCTACTATTAAACCCCTAGTTGAGGAGAGAGGAGAAAAGACAGATTAATGCCCTTCCTAAAGGCATTTGTGCAAATGTGAACACAACAGACTGACCTGGAATTTGAACTCAGCTCCCTTTCTACTTTCCATGCTAATAGCCATAACACTACCTGTACATCCATATTATACATTAGCACTGGAGATTCAATTTTTTGTAATTTCTGAAAAGAATATTATCAAAGAGATGGGAAAACTACTTAAGAAACTTTTGGTCTACAGCTCTTCAAGATGAAGAATAAATGTTTTAAAAATTTATTCTCAGGTCATTCTGTGAAAGACAAATCTGTTTGATGCTTTGGCATACATCATCAGTGATGTTTTTAGCTAAGATTCATTAGGAGTTTGGGGTCTTTTAACATCATACCCACTCTCCACGGTGACCCTGCCAATACTGGTCAGGTATTGATTTGTGTGAGATCCATCAGCTATAACTTTTCTTATTTTTAATCACACACTGCAACTCCTCTTGGCAATTTATAGTACAGTCATGGATAATTTCTGGTTCACCAGCAATCTACATTCTTCCATAAAAAAAGGAAGCAAACACAGTAAAGGTTTCGATCTGGTAAGAAATATGGTGACATGATTGTCTTGAAGTGATAAGTAATGATATTTGTTTCCCCTCACTGATATATATATACATGGACAAACACGCACAAAACTGATTCTAATCACACTTATCTTATTTCCATTCACGTCAATCTTCTACTCAACAAAAAGGAAAATCAGTAAACATAAAATCCAAAAAACAATCTGCAGTGTTATCAGCCCTGACCTGGCATTTTTCTCTCTCTCTCATATATATATATATATATATATATATATATATATATAAAACAAGAACAAATCTATTTCCATACCTGAAGATGTCTGTAGGAACAGACCAAAGCTTGTAAAAACTAAAAAAGACCTTATGTAACTGGAATTTATAAACAGGAATCATATCATTCATATACAGGTTCGGGGTTAGTGTATCTTATTGAAATTGTTTGTGAAGATGTATTCTCGCCATTTAAATCATTAACATTTGTTTTTTGTATGAATGATTCCTGTAATTATAAATTGAACTGCACCTTAAATCGAAATTAAAATAACTGATCCAACGTGCAACTTTCGGATAATAAGTGTGACATTCCTGTAATTATTGAACAATATAGTTCATGCCACATTGACGGAAAACCTACCAGTACAAAAGAATTCTCCTATTACTATATTTGTACAAAAACGCACAACCTTAAAATTCAAAATTCAAACTCAGCGTTGCGACCGCACGTTCCAAAACAATAACACATTTCTCATAGCATTTTTTCGGATTACATCTATATTTATGTTGTCCTCTTATTACCAAGAAGTAAAAAACAAGAACAAATCTATTTCCATATCTGAGGATGTCTGTAGGAACAGACGAAAGCTTGTAAAAACTAAAAAAGACCTTATGCAACTGGAATTGATAAACAGGAATCATATCATTCATATACATGTTCGGGGTTAATGTATCTTATTGAAATTGTTTGCGAAGATTTATTCTCGCCATTTAAATCATTAACCTCTATATTTGTTTTTTGTATGAATGATTCATGTAATTATATATATATATATATATATATATATATATATATATATATATATATATATATATATTGTGTGTATTTAGGCAGCATTTTTTCATTCATACATGTTTCATTAAATAATATAGACAAGTGTTGTCTATTTATTTTATGTAAATTCTTTTCATAACGTCTGATAAGCTTAATAACATTATCATTGAACGAAGAAAGAAAATCACAATATTGATACATATTAGATTGGATTAAAAAATATGGATCAATATTGTGATTTTCTTTCTTCGTTAAATGATAATGTTATTAAGCTTATCAGACGTTATGAAAAGAATTTACATAAAATAAATAGACAACACTTGTCTATATTATTTAATGAAACATGTATGAATATATATATATATATATATATATATATATATATATATATATAAAATATTGGTAAACAGTGTAGATATTTCCAAAAGGATATAGATCCAGAGAGAGCTCTATGTCAGAGACAGAACAATAATTAGTATTATAAAAACACAAACCCTTACAAGCCCTTACAAAAATAAATAGTCCTAAACTTATCTTCTCGACTTATAACACTTATTCATATTGATATAATTGATAAACATTTCCTATTTGTCTTTTATGTTATCATTATATATGTCAATAAATTCAATTGAACTATCTACCCCCAGATAAGCTGATTAAGTTGGGAAGGTAGGTTTGTTTACCAACAATACTTTATTTCTTAATATTGATCTCTTTACTTACAAAGACTGCATTGCCTTAAAAGCGTTATCCTCCAGAAATATACTTGTCAACAGAATATTTTTTGCAAAATGCAATGTATGCTCTTATTACATTTTTATCTATGGTGGTGTTATTACAGAATAATTTTTCAACATAGTTGACTGATTTGTTGCAGTCTGTGCTGGATTTTGATTAATTTATTTGTTTTTTTATGGCTTATCATCACTTTGTGTATTATTTAAAGCCAAAACATATTTTGTATTATAAGTATAATTTTAATAATAATTTCTTTTGTGAGTGAATATTTCATTAACAATTTTTTGAGAATAACAATCATTTTTCCAAACAGTTCTACTATTTAACCTATAGCTGGAGGAAAGAGATTGGTTCATACCATCCCCAAAAGTATTTGCACATAAGTGAACATAACAAACCCAAATAGAATTCAAACTTGGATCTCTGATGCCATTAAGGAGGAACGAGAAAAATAAGTTTATGGCATAAATTAATATAATTTTAGGGAAAATTTATTAACATCTTTGAAAAAAATCAGTTTTACAGTCTAGTCCTCTGAGTATGGATGTAATCTGCACAAAAATCCAAGTAGGGCTAAGATAAATGGACATTTAAATTTATATATTACTATTAATGTGTTATCTTTTATTATTGAGCACTGAAAATACAAAGAAAAAAAAACAGTATATTCCAGATGTACACTAGTTGACACAATGTTTGCTATATATATATATATATATATATATATAGGTAACTACACTCGTCTCAGAAAACCTTCAGTTTTTTGATTTGCTAATGATCAAATCAATTTCGAAGGAAAAAAAGGTTTTAAAAAAAGAAAGAGCTAGGAACATGAATGTCTGTCGAAAATAATCATACAGCATACAGGTCCAAAGCCCAAAGAAAAAAACCCCGATACGAGTAAACAATTAACTAAAAAAGTGCTCAATACAAAAGTAGAGCAGACCTAGTCAAACCTAGAGAGCCAGACAAACCTACCAAGGTTTCACCTAAGCAGATCGTCAGGGAAAGCCAGCTTTCCCTGATGATCCGCTTAGGTGAAAACTTGATAGGTTTGTCTGGCTCTCTAGGTTTGACTATATATATATATAAATATATAAATATATATATATATATATATATATATATATATATATATATATAACAAACCAAAGTATTAGTAAAATCAACTAAAAGCACTACAAGTAACCAAAGAAAATAAAAAATAGAAAACAAAAACCAAGAGAAAAAACAATGAAAATGATGGGGGAAGGAAACACAAACTGAGAAGAAAAAACATGAACCTACCTAAACAGTAATAGAGAGTACTCTATGTATAAATTACCGAGACAGAGCAGTTACACTACCCAGTGACAAAACACAAAAAGAGACAAAGTTCAGACACCTACTTGAGTTGTAGTATATATATATATATATATATATATATATATATATATATATATATATTTGGACAACAATCCCTCTTTTATACAAGTTTTATTAAAGATAACTGACAAAGTACTGTGAATAAACTTTTTATTCCATTTCTCTTGCATTTGTACAAGTGTTTATTTTCTTGATATGCAAAAGTGTGCAAAAGCTGTCTAAATGTTCTATATGTCTGAATGCTTTCAGATGTTCTATAAGCTAATTATCAAGGGTGTATTTTTAATTGAATATGTGGATTTATATATATATATATATGTATCTATAGGTATGGGAATGTTGTTTTACTTTACAAACATGGTCATCACATTGTGGTTGTGTTCATAGCTGATATTATTGAGTGTTGGCTTTTTTCTTTTTTCTTATTTATGGTTTTATTTTCTGTAAGTATGTTGTAGATGTTGTTTGGTAAGTTTCTATGTGTGTTTAAATGAGCCCTAATTGAGCTATGGTCTGAGAGATGTATAGAACATTTGGACAGTTTTTACACACTATGGCCAGAAAAGAAAATATTTGTGTAAATGAAGCAAAAATTGAATAAAAAGTTTAATCCCAGTACCTTGTTAGCTGTCTTTAATAAAACTTGTATGCATATGTATGATAAGATAAAGAACAAATAGGAAACGTATATTAATCTAACATTTTTTTACTTTTATTAATGCTTTGTGAGAGATTGACAGAAAACTGTTTTCTGTCAATTTTTGTCGAATTCCAATCTGCATTTGATCTTTAATTCATCCATATATATATATTTGAGCAGCAACCTTTGTTTTAAAAATCTTTCACATGGCAGACAAGAAAAATTTAATTTATTTTTTATTTATTTTTCCCAGCATTCTTACATTTTTCCATTTGGTAGGAATAAGGAAGAACAAATATTTTACATAATATTCATTGTCCCAAGGACTTTCAGCCACTTCTTTAGCCATTTTCAAGAGGATTTTGTTTTAGTTTCTCTTCATGTTTTGACTGTTTAAGATGTATTTTATTTTTGTCATGTCGTAGGAGTGTTTATTCTGAGCCTTTGTGTGTTGAGCCTGGCTGGAATTCGAGTGAGTATATATATATATATATATATATATATATATATATATATATATATATATATAATTTGTATTTTTCCACCTTTTTTTGGAAAAAACTTACAAAAAACAATGCAAGTAAATGAAAAACATGCTTATAACTAATCAATATTGTTTTAACATCTGAAGTGTAAGTGATTATCTTTAAATATTCCATTGTTTACATGATTCCTTCTCAGAATATTAAATAAACAAGTTGTAATGTTCCAACCTTGAGAAATAATTTCACTTTCAATTTATATTCAGAATATTATCCTCATCTTTGTTGTTATCACAACATTTTGGTGTCTGAACTCTTTGGCCTACTTCAGGTGCCAGTTAATGTGGTAAACCTACAGGGAATTTAAAATTGAACACTTTATTCAATCTATGAGGATAGACTGTTCTCATTCTGATGACCTAGGGATATCTTGCCTAATTCTTATTTAGTACTGCAGTTACCCACAAAAAAAAAGTAGATTATCAGCAGCCACAATCTTAGCAACATAAGATATGCAGGTAACACAGTGTTGATGGCAGACACAGAGGCAAAACTACAGGAACTCCTAGAGGAGGTAGTAAAGAAAAGTGAGAAGAAAGGACTAAACATTAATTATAAGAAAACAGAATGTATGGTTCTTAGCAAAAAGAATAGACCAGGTTATGAACTATGAATGGAAATACCAAAATCAAGCAAGTATGAAAATTTAAATATTTAGCAAGTATTTTAACAGGAAAAAAAAATGTGAAACTGAAATCTGAAGTCACATTGGAAAAGCAGAAGGTGCCTTCCAAAAGCTAAGCAAAGTATTAAGAAACAAAAAAATTTCATTAGAAATAAAAAGAATTTCTGTTATGTAATATTGGTCCTCCTATATGGCAGTGAATGCTGGACAATCCTCCTCACAGATAAAGAAGAGGCTTTGAGGCAACAGAAATATCATTCCACGGAGGCATGCTGAAAATACCACTGACTGAACATGTGAACAACAAGGAAGTTTTGAGGAAAATGGACACAAAAGAACATTTATACTTATAATCAAAAAGAGACAGTTGAAATTTCGGGACAAAATGAAAAAAGAGGGATTGGAGAATTTAACACTCACAGGTCATATTGACAGCAAGAGGGACATTGGAAATCAATGAATAAACCTACATAACGAACTTGTTGTAAATGGTTGGCAGAACAGGGATGAGGAGATAGCAAAAAGATAAACTTTCATAAAAACTACAAATGACAGGAAGCTGTGAAGGGCCATGATCGCCAACGTCCTTAAGGGAGATGGCACATAGAAGAAGAACACAAGCACATATTTTATATATTTCATTCATTATGATTTTAGAAATATCTAACTATATAAATTATTTATAATTACAGGACCTGACAAGCAAGATTTTCATCTTTAAGGACCCAATAGTAAAAGAATGCTTCTTTGTTGCAAGTTGTCATTACTACTACAACTACTACTACTACAACTACTACTACTACAAAAAATAAAAGTAGCTACCATTAATTAACATCAGAGAAACAAATTGTTTTCACTTTGTTCAGCCCCTATTGTCTTTATTTCCTGTCATTTTAGAAGGTAGACACTAGAGCATAAAGTATACCTTGTCTAGCAGTATGTCACCTACTTGGAGCTTAAATACTAATTACAGTAAAGAAAGGGGTAGAGTGGCAATCAGTAAATTATCAGAGGTTAATATTATAGGATTTTTCCATGCTACAAGAATGAAGTCTTATGTCACACAAAACAGTCTTTACTTGTCTATGGAATGTTTATTGTTCTTTGCTTTTGTTTTGTTTTTCTTCTGTACTAATTTTTTTTATAAACCAAATCCGGTTTTCCCATGATGCTTTAATGCAAATAATGAGAAATACTATTTTTTTAATAGTCTTTAAAAATTTTTTCATCATAGCAAGAATAGTGCTAACAGAAATAAAAAGAAATTTTTATTTCTGCATATTACACATAATATCCAAAGATATATTGTCTTCTTAATTCCTGTTCTTTTATTGTTCTCTCTCTCTTTAATAATGATTTTCTTTGTATTCTCTCACACTCAGTCACCTTTTTCATCTTAGTGGCTTTATTCCTGTGCTTAGGGTAAAATGATTAAAAAGAAAATATATATTATATATAAAATCTAAAAACCTCTTTTTTCTTTTAAAAAATTTGAAAAAAAATACTGCTTGCTTCCAAGAGAGAATAATTATAGCGAAAGAAGGCATTATTAAATGCAAAATTTTCAATAACAATAAGAAAATGAAGAACAGAAAATAATATGAAATGAGACTATACAGCACAAAGAAAGTAATAAAGTAAAAAGTTCATAAAATAGAAATAGTGTTCACACACAAAAAGAATACGGTAAAGTGGTTATAGCCTTTTTACTACAAGAAATAAAATTTATGTGGGTAAGAGTGACAATTTTTCATTTTTATTGGCTAGAAAGACAGTAAAAAGTTCACAAAATAGAAATAGTGTTCACACGAAAAAGGGATACAGTCAAATGGTTATAGCCTTCTGTTTTCAAAGCAAGAAAAAAAGAAATGCATGTGTCAAACCAAAAATTGTTCATTTTTATTGACTAGGAAGAAATCCCAGCATGCATCTATAGTATCTGTCTACAAATTTGGAGAGGGCAGGTTTTTAGTAGTCAGTCCCTAGATTGAAACCAAGAAAAATTAGTATCCCCATTTGCTCCTCCCAAAACAAGCCATGGAATTTGATTATATACATTTACCCAGTCACTATTTTATAGCAAATGAAAAATTGTTAGTGTTTATTGTCAACACCCACAGACCTAGAATTGGAATAAATAATTATCTGATAGTCATTTTTTCGGTTTAAAATTCTATTATTGCCAGTATTGTGCGCAATTTGAAAAAGAAGCTCAACTGCATATGACAACAAAAGAACTGAAATAAATCTGTCTTGTAAGAGCCATGTGATTTTGGTATTACTTCAATCAAAAGATAATGATTCTGATGTATAAAAATAGAATGATTAAATTCATGGCTTTTCAAATCCTCAGAACCTTCAGGGTTGTTATAACTCGCTCCTAGCAGTTATAATGTGATGTCATGCTTAGGCTACTCAATGTGACATCATTAGAATTCTCTCCAACTGACTCCAATGGACTGGTATTTTACCCAGTCTGCCCACTGAGACAAGATATGACACAAGATCGAGGTGAGTGTGGAAGGACCCAAGCATGTACATTTGGGCCAATGGTCAGAATTTACACAGCTCCCGCAACTGTGGGATCAGGCACTTTGCATTGTCTATTTTTCTCAACCAATCTGTAGACAGAGCCCTGACTGAGTCATACCCTGTCCATAGACAGAGAGTTGACCAGAGCAAGTCAGGCAGTGCACTGTCTTTAAAAACGAACTTCCTTTGACTTATTGGGAATCCTTTATTTGAGGCATCTTGCCTAGTTCATTTATGTTACTGGGTAGGTGGGTATTTACTCCACAACATCCCCACTTTTGAGATTTTTTTCGCTAGTAAATATTTTATTTCTTAGTATTCATCCACTCCTCTTTCTGGCAAGTTCACCAATGTACTGAACTTTGTAAATCTTTCATTTTGAGTCAACCTCTAGTTTTTCTGTATGTTTCCTTTTTCTGGTAATCATAATTGTACATTCAACAAATTCTTGAGGTGTTTGTACATCTAAAATATCATACAGTACTTGCATAGTTTCTTCCATTCTTGCAAGCCTTTTTTTAATAAATCTTTTCTTTAATTGATTCCAATGCCTTTTATGGTCCCAATTTTACCTTTTATCACATATATCATTTTTCCAATTTGTGACCTTATTACGCCATATTACCATATTTCTTTTCCATTTTTATATACTCTGAAAAACACTTTTTAGCCAATTTTGAAAAATTTAATGTCCTTTTTGTTATCTATTATAACTCCCTATTAAGGTTATTGTTATAACACACACTCATACTTTGCATAATGTAATTCATTAAAGTATCCTCTATATGTAATGCTTAGGCTATTGCCTTATACCTGCAGAAGTTAGTATGAAGACTGACACCAATATGACTGGTATTTACCCATCCTCCCCACAAAGAGGGATGTAGCACAAGGATAGTTTTTATGTAGGGAGATTTCAAGCCTGTAGGCTTGGGCAAAAATTCCCCTTAGATCCCACATATATAGGCTCGGGTTCATCTATCTCCCCAGACAAGGCTCTCCCCATAAGCATAACCTCAACTGGGTTCCTCTCTGCCTTTGGGCAGAGAGTCTGACAAGTCTGTCATAAACCTGGCAGTAAAATGCCTGACACCAATGTGACTACTACCAATCTTATACCATGGAACTCTTTATAGTATTGGATGAGTTCATACAGTCACCGAAGATGTACTCTTTACTCCACAACATTCCTCCTTTTGAGATTACTACTTTATTAAATAATATTTTTTTATTTAGTATTAGTATCTCCCCCTTTCTAGTGTGTTTGTCAATGTACTTTGTAACATTTTCTTTTCCTTGAACTTTAATGATTCCCTGATTTGTTTTGGTGCTGATACATCAAAAATGTCGCACCACATTTTAACCAGTTCTTCAGGTCTTTCATCATCTGATTTCGGTGTCTTTTATGCTGAACTTTTTTTCTACTGTTCAACTTCTAAAAAATTTCTTCTGGACATCATAATGAGTATTTCTGTTTTTCAAGACAAGTATTAAAACCAGTCAAGAAATCTGTGCAAACAAAAATTTTATCATTTTTTCTTTATGTACACCACTGGTGCAGTCTGATGTTAGTATTTTCTTGATTTCTTCAAACACCTTCTGACACTTATCAGTCCAGTTCCACTTTACACCTTTTTTAAGTAAATTGTTCAATAGAGCTTCCAAATTCTGCATACTAAGTATATAGATTTGATAATAATTTGCTAGTCCTAAAAATGCTTGTAACCTAGAAATGTTTGTTGGAGGAGGCATATTTTTAATTGCACTTGCCCTCGACGGATCTGGTTGGCAACCATTTTTCTCAATGACTTGTCCTAGGTACTTGATTTTATACAAAAACAATTCACGTCTTTCTTCACTGAGTTTGAACCCGCATTCTCATATTTTTTCAAAAACTCTTTTCACACACCCGATATGTTGTTCCTTAGATTCACTTTTAATTAATATATCATCCAGATAAGCAACTGTGAAATCATAATCTGCAAGCATAGTATCCATAGCTTGTTGAAATATAGCTGGAGCCACTTTTATCCCAAAAGGAAGTCGGTTGAACTTACACAATCGCTTGTCCTTATACATAGTTGTTAACTCTGAACATTCTTTTTTGGTCTGTATTTGCAAATTCGCTTCAGAAAGATCCAGCTTCGAAAATTTCTTTTCCACTGTTTAAATTCATCAAAATTTCCTCTTGATTTGGTAATCCATTGCTGAAGAATTAGGCCCCCACACTCTCAAATATACAAGAAACGGCTGCAGCCAGTATTCCACCATAGACTATCAAGTATCCCAAAGTTCTGCTAGAATTACATAATCTCCCAAAACAAAAAAAAAACACACCCACTCACATTCCAAGATACGTTTCAGGACACTATTTACATTATTCAGACTATTGTCCTCATCTTTGTCGCCATATTTATTACAACGTTTCGGCCCTTTAGTATCTGTCTATATTTCTGAGATGAGGTATTATGTACACTATTTACATTATTCAGAGTATTGTCCTCATCTTTGTCGCCATATTTATCACAACGTTTCGGCCCTTTAGTATCTGTCTATATTTCTGAGATGAGGTATTATGTACACTATTTACATTATTCTGACTATTGCCCTCATCTTTGTCGCCATATTTATTACAACGTTTCGGCCCTTTAGTATCTGTCTATATTTCTGAGATGAGGTATTATGTACACTATTTACATTATTCAGACTATTGTCCTCATCTTTGTTGCCATATTTATTACAACGTTTCGGCCCTTTAGTATCTGTCTATATTTCTGAGATGAGGTATTATGTACACTATTTACATTATTCAGACTATTGTCCTCATCTTTGTTGCCATAATTATTACAACGTTTTGGCCCTTTAGTATCTGTCTATCTGCAAGCATAGTATCCATAGCTTGTTGAAATATAGCTGGAGCCACTTTTATCCCAAAAGGAAGTTAGATGAACTTATACAATCCCTTGTGCATATTTCTAGTTATTAACTCTGAACATTCTTCTTCAACCTGTATTTGCAAATATGCTTCAGAAAGATCCATTTTCAAAATTTTTTTCCACTGTTTAACTTTGCAAAAATTTCCTCTGGACTTGGTAATGGGTCATTATGGGTTTTGAACATTTATTTAACCCTGTCAAAAAATCAGCACAGACATGAATTTTATTACTTCTTTCTTCTTTTTATTATACTGCTGGTGCTGCCCATTTTGAATTGTCAATCTTTTCAATTACATCTATTTTTTTCAAGTTTGTCTAATTCTTCATTGACTTGAGCCAATGCTGTAAACAGTACACTACACTTTGGTTCAAACACTGGCGTCAACCCTTTTTTCATTTGAAATTTTGCTTTGACTTTGGAACACTGACCCAACTCATCCAACAGAACACCCGGAAAATATTTTTTCAGTTCTTCCTTTAAATTTTCACATTGATTTTTTAAACTGGTCACTTGTCCACTTACATTTTTACAACAAATATCTATAGGTAAAATCCCACAACTCAAATAATTCCATCCAGTCATTACTGAATAAATTTATTATATTTTTTAACACAAAATCCTTAGCTTTTACACACTGGTTACAAAATGAAACGTTACAAGTCATTTCACCAATAAAAAATAATTTTACCCAACACACCACATGCAATTTTCAAAGTTCTTTTTAATATAGATTTTCTGTTTGCTTTCCATGTGGCTTCGTTGATTATTGAGATATTACTATCAGTATTTAGTTGCATTTTTATATCCACGTTATTAATTTACACATATACAAATTTTCTTTGATTTTCTTTAATTATTTTTTCCATCTTTCCTTGCCTTAATTTTACAATGTGACCTTTTATGTCCTACTTTTTCAAACTTGTAACACTTTTTCTTCTTAAAGGAATGGTAGACTTTGAGATGTAACTTTCCATACCTGAAATATGGATTAATTTTTCTTTGTCAACAATTTTTCTTTAGCTTGTATATATGCACATTCTTTTTCTGCAATTTCTTCAGTATCGTGTCTCAGATTTAGGATTCCCTGACAGTCGTCCAATATTTCTTGTAGTGTTAGCTTTTGATTCTGTTCAAGTTTTTTAGAATTCTAGCATGTATTTTTGCATCTTTTCCTCGTTAACCCTTGAACAAAAATTAATCCTTTAAACATGTTCAGAGTCAGCTTGTTTAATTTGAATCTTTCATACTCCATGTTAACAATTCCAGCATATGGAACAAAATCTTTCTTCTTTTTTCATGAGATTCATACACTTCCAATGAGTATTGAATAGCAAACTTTTCTCACTAAAAGGTTTAGTCAGAATATTTACTGTTTCTTCAAAGCAAATTTCTCCTGTTTTTTTCGGAAGTACAAAATTACAGTATTTTTCATGTTCTACTGGAGCAAACTTTCTCAACAAAAGTCTTTTTTTTTCTTGTCTTCCCAGTCACTGCATTCTTCTCTGAAAATTTCTTGTATCTTCTTAAATAAGTAGAAAAGGTAATTCCATCATCTGAAGTGTATTTGAATTCAGTTATGGCATTTGACTGAAAAACTTGGGGAATTTTTTGTTTTCTTCCATATTATTTCAATTAAGTTTTGTTGTTTCTGTTGTTCTAACAACTGCTGTTGTTGTATTTTTATCACTTGGGCTAATAATTCTTTCATATTTGAAGAATATCTTTTTTCTTTCTATTTTTTCTTTTTTTACACACACCAAAGAAAAAAATTAAACCAACATGGTTCCGATTTCTCATTGTCACTATTATCATATATGATGAAGCAAAAAAAAAGTAATTTTTTCCTACTCATATGAGTTTCGATTCTTCATTGCTTCTAGTGGTTATAATATTATATCTTACTTAGGCTACTTGCCATGACATCATTAGAATTAACTCTTACTGACTCAAACAGACTTTCCCTGACTCAATTTGAGTTCTTTATTTAAGGCGTCTTGCCTAGTTCATTTTTGTTACCAGAGGTGTGTTATTTACTCAACAATAAGGAGTAACAAAGTACAATTTTTAGACAATTTTAGATTTTCCCCTCATTATTATGACAAATCTGATAAAATGAGTTTATTTATATTAATATTCCTCCTTTGAATTTTCTGATAATTGATTGACCGACTTTTTTTTTATAGTTTATCAACCCTTTGAGGATTATTTAAAGCCAAAACCTATTTTGGGATTCTAAGAATAATTCTTTTTCAGTGAGTGAATATTGTGTTAACAATTTTTTTTCAAATAACAATGATTTTTATAGATACATTTACTATTATTTAACCCTTAGCTGAGGGAGGAAATGGATCGATACCTTAAAATTCCCCCTCATTATTAGTTCTGACATCTCTGATAAAATTATCAAGTGTTACAAAAAATATTTTTGCAGTCAATATTCCTCCTTTGAATTTTCTGCTTATTGACTGATTTGTTTTTTAAAATCCAAGGGTATTTGCATGTAACTGAATGTAACAAACCTGATTGGAATTCAAACACAGCTTTCCAATTTCTTATTCCAAGCCACTGGGCATTACACCATCTGCACATCCACAAATTTTCTGATGAATCTTAGTTCTTAAGTTAATCAGTGAATAAGTTCCTTCTAAGTTCCACAGCTAGAGAGTACCCATGGAAATTCTATTGCTTCATTAAATATTTGAGCTAACAACTTTAACAATATATTGCTATAACAATCATAACTATGAATATAGGTCATTATTTAAAGAAGTAAGGGGGTACAAATAAAAAGATTCCAAATTGATAAGGTTTTCTATTTCCCTGAAGCAGATTTTAAATACATGAGAGTGTTATCACATCCTAAATCTTCCTTTTTTTTTTTCTTTCTTACATAGTCCTTCCTAACAGGTAGGTCCCTGAAGGTAGTTGTTAATGGACAGTTCTCTGTATTCCAGGTGATCAACATGGACATTCCTCAAAGTTCACTCATCAGTCCAACCCTCTTCCTCCTTTACATTAATAATCTGCTTAAGAGTATACTCCAATCATTTGTGAATATCTGTATAGAACAATATATGGGTGTACCTCCAAAACCCTCAATGACCAGAGCGTGACAACTGATCTCTCCCCTGACCTAGCAGCTCAGTGGGGGAAAAAACCAAACTAGTGATCTTCTACCATCACTGATCAGACCCAGAAATTTCACCAATCATGATGAATGAATGTTCCTTCAGGGAGGCCCCATCCTTCGAGTATCTATTGGGTCTTAAACTCAACCCAGACCTCAAGTGGAACATGTACATATGGTCCATCGCTAAAGATGCTGGGAAAATGGTTAGCTCTTTACACTGATTCAGCAAGTAGGTCACTCCTCCCGCTATCCTCTACCTTTACAAAAGCCAAATCAGGCTGAAAATGAAGTACTGCTGTCATATATAGACGAGAGCTACACAGTCTTCACTTTACACTTTTTGTCCTTGTAGGTGACAAATTATTTTCCATTCTGCAACCACTTTTCACACAGACAGCCTCTTGCTGCTCTATCACTATTTGCATAGAGAGTCTTCAGATGAACTACACTCCTTCATTCCACCAGTTCTAACCTTCACAGCTAAGACCTGCCATGCTATGCACATTGTAGCTAACCACCTTCAATCCCTTCATATTCCTCTGGTGAGATGTAAGTTCCATTCGAGCAGCTACTTCCCACAAATGGCTGTTGTTCAAGTCTAGGATTAACTGTTATCTTCCACACATATCTGCATAATCTGTGCCTTTTACTCTGTAACCCTCTACCTCAAGTGGCCTTCAAGCTTTGTACAGGGTAAACATCACTAAAAAAAAAAAAGTCATTCTTTCTTTATTTTCCCTTCCTTTCCCTAAAACCAAACTGCATCTTTGATATATCTTCTCTTCTATCTAGCCCCACAATCAAACAGGAAAGGGCCATTATTTATCTGAGGCAACAGCAGGGCTTACATACAAAGGAACAAGCAGAATTATAATATGATAATCAAAAGCTTTTTTTATATCATTGAAAACAAATATAAAATAACAGCTTCTTCCCAAGAACTGTTACTTTGTGGAACAGACTCCCAAGAGAAGGCTTCCTAGAGATATTACAATCTAGAGCCAAACATTATCTTTCCTACATATCCTCATAGTTGGCACTTCTTTTCTCTTCCATGGGTGCATGGCTGAGTAGTTAGAACATATGCTTTCCGACCATGAGACCTGGGTTCAAATTTCATCATGGTTGATTAATCAGGAAGGTAACTTCTTAATGTTATTGATCTAGGTTGATCCAAGCCTTGTGAGTCAAGTTGGGTAAACAGAACTATATTTGTGCTAGCACAAACTCAGAAGTCATCATGAGCATACTGGCCTATTTCAGACTGTTGATCACACCAGATAATACACTCTCTCCCAGAAACTCTAACTAAGGTTTGCTCAGCGGTATAAACCACAGGTAGGCGCTGTAAGTGTTGAACAAACATAAATGTACTTGAGCAAGCATCTATAACAGGGATTAGCTAGCTGCCCAAGTAAACAGGCATACTTGGATACAAGCTGCCAACCACCATCCATGCAACAACATCATTCAGTAGCCCTCTACATTAAGTGACTGTTGAGCCTTGTCAAGCAACAAATTTTAATGATAATATCACAAAGCCAGAGATATCATGAGGGCCATTTAAGAAAAAGAAATAAAATGGTTCACTGATTTTTTGGCAAGCATGGATAAATGTGCTCACAATAAGACAATGTGAAAAGGTCAGTTTTTCCCCTGACCCCACTTTTTGAACTACCTTCACTCTTCATAAGCAAAGTTTATTGCTTTAAAAAGTGATGATTAGAATTGGAATGAAACCAACACAAACAATAAAAGTGAATTTATACATTTTTTGTTCTTAAGAATTTACAACAAAAATTTTAAACACTATTTATTAGATTGTTTATTTATAAGAATAATTTTATATTTACAACATTTTAAAAACTAATATAATTAGAATGATGCAATGCAATATTTATCATTTACCAGTTTATAAAGAAATAAATGTGAAAACATTTTTTATTCATAAACTTATAAACATTTACTAAATTATTAAAATATGTGTACCAACTATAAGGAAATCCTTATTATTTACCAATTTATAAAGTTCGAATCAATTGGCAATTAACTGAGGTTTTTCCAACCATTTCAATACATAATGTGATAAATAGTGTAAATAAATAATCTAATAAATAATTATTTTTGTTATAAATTCTCAACAACAAAGAAAATGTATAAATTAACTTTCATATATACAATTTTAATCATTGCTTTTTTAAAAATAAACATTGCTGAGGAGTGAAGGTAGTTAAAATAACAGCAATGTCAATGGAAAAACTGTCCTTTTGACACTCCATTTTTTTCTGGGCATGAAGGTCCAAGTTTGTCAAAATTTCTGTATCACTTTGGATGATAATGTTGAACAAGTTTCTACAAACCATTATTGGGAGTTTGAGTTAAAAATCATAGAAATGAAAAGTACATAAATTATTTAAACTCAGACTATTGTACTAATTTTTGTTGCTATTATCACGGCATTACAACCATTCTACCCTACAACCTTCTTCAAGAATTGTCAATCCAGGTAACTTTCAGGAGATTTAATTTAGGGGGGGGGGGGGATTTTTCTCATTTCCCTGTCCATGTCTAAGGATAACTCATTCTTATTTAGTACTACTCAGTTAATGCTCACCCTGCATCCACTGTATATAAGTCTGCAGTACCCAGTCCAGGGATTGAACACAAAATTACTTCTTTATATGCTGTGTCTCCTCAGGATTTAGGCAATCATGGCTCTTCACAAATTCCTATCCTTTGTAGCTCTTAATAATCTTCTTGTTATTTCTCCTAAACTCTTTTCTTTCATCCATTTACTCAAGCTCACTAAGTATGTTATGCATTGTTTTCCTCTGTCCATCTTGCCTTCAATCTGTCCTGTGAGTATCAGATTTTCCAAGCCCTCTTTCTTCATTATGTGCCCTAGAAATTCCAATTCTCTTGTTCTGATGTTTAGTATAAGTGTCCTTTTTGTTTCTATTTTCTGTAAAACTTTGTCATTCCTTGCATGTCAAGTCTATGGTATTCTCAGCATCCATCAGTAAAACCACATTTCTGTTGCTTAAAAATCTCTTCTTCATCTTTGAAAAGATGAACAGGCTTTAATCAATTAGACTACTGTCCTATGAAATTCCCTGAACATTGTAATAATAACAAAGATGAAGACAATAATCTTAGTGTAAACAATGTAAATAATGATAGGTTCTTATCTCTGAAATTCAAACAGAAGGCTATCAGGTGATAAAGATCAGAACAATATTGATTGATTTGATTTTTACCGCTTATGAACACTTTTCAGGTTATTTAAAGCCAGAAAAAAATGTAGATTGTAAAATTCAAGCAGAAACAAAACATATAAGACATTTTTTACACTGTGGTAAAGTTTTTTGAAGATAACAATGATTTATGTTCTACAAATTAACTCATATCTGAATGGAAGAAGACATGAATTCATACTTTTTCCAAGGGTATCTGCACATAAGTGAATATAATGAACCTGACTGGAATTGGAACTCTGCTCTCCAATTTCCGATTCTGAGCTGTTATCCATCACACCAGCCACACATTCAAATTTATAGCACCTGGTATAGCCAAGTGGTTACACATCTAGATACTGACCAGGCTCAATGTTGCTTAACTTTAGTGATTATACGAGAACCAGTGTTTCAATGTTATATAGCATAAGCCATGAAGACACAGAATAATATAAATAATATGTCTTCATCTCCAAAATTCACACAGAAGGTAATCAGGGGATGACAACAAAGATGAGGGCAATAGTCTGAGTAAAAATAATATAAGTAATAAATCCTGATCTTAAAAATTCAAGCAGAAACAAAATGTATAAGACATTTTTTTACACTATGGTAAAAATTCAAATATCTCTACATTCCCTGGTCCTGTCAGTTCAAACGTTCAATGGCAAGGACATGCCATGCCTTTTACACAGTAGCAAATCCCCACATTCCCTCTGTATTCCATGAAAGAGAAGAAAATTCTACTCAAACAGCTTCTTCCCACGAAATACTGCTCTATAGAACTGACTCCCAAGAGGATGTTTCCCCAATCACTACAATCTTAACTTGTTCAAAGAAGATTTCCCAATGTTTGATAAATATTAAGAGGATAGAGAATAATCTACTGTTTAAGTTGAAAGTGTTTTATATTAAGCATTAAGTCCCCAAAATATCAATAGCTGGGCAAATAGTAAGAGGCTTAAGTATGATACTAAAAATAACTACAATATTCATTTGCATCATAAGCATATATTTATTTCTGTCTGAATTTCTGGGATGAGTTTTAATTATTTACATTATTTACATTCCAATTATTGTCCTCATCTTTGCTGTTGTTATCACAACATTTTGGCTGTTATATGCCATCTGGACTTAATTGCATGTTTGTCAATCTAGGTAACCGCCAGTGAATTTTGAACAGAACCCTTTATTTAATCTATGGGGGGTAGATTGTTCTTATTCCGATACCTATGTCTACAGATATCTCATCTAATTCTTATTTTTAGTATTGTTCAGTTATTGCTCGCCATTTCCACTGAGTCCATGTACACACTGCCCAGTCCAGGGATTGAACTCACAATTACTACATCACCAAATTCACAAATCAATGCTTTAATCCACTGAGTGGCACATATTTATTTTGAGCAATAAATATATTTGGTGGAGTTGCACAATAGGCACTGTGACCAGAAAAAAATCAAGGATTAGACAGGTTCTAATGTCTGGATCACACTCCTCCCCAGTCTTTTGAACAGGAGTAGAGTTTTATCCCTTGTCTCTTGTTTAGGATTTGGTTTCCAGTTCCTAAAGTCTTCTCATTCTCTTTTGCTCCTAGTAACCTCTTATATCAGTTGAACTGATTTTAAAAAACAAAAAAAATGGTTTCAAAATTTTTCTTCATATTACAATAGATTAAGCACTCCATATCACAATTATCAAGAAAAAAATAAATTTCATAAATGTTGATGTGGGGTACCAGTTTTCTATGTAAATTCATTGTAAATTGATCCCCCTGTGCAAAATATGCACATTCCACATGATTTCTTAAAATGCTAAAAAATAATTTTTAGAATTTTAAAATTTGTAATCTGGAGTTCTTAATGCTTATAATACTATCAATTAAGTGCTTGAAATTATGAATTTAAAAAAAAAAAAATTTTTTAAATTTTAAGAATTGATTGATTGACCATTTTTTACAGATTGTCAACCCTTTGTGAGCTATTTAAAAATGAAACATGTTGAATTGTAACAATAATTCTTTTTTGTGAGTGAATATTACATTAATAATTCTTTTTGAGAATAACAATGATTTTTCCTAACACAAGTCCTACCTCTTAACCCATAGCCAGAGGGAGGAGATTGATTTATACCTTTCCCAAGGATATTTGCATGTAAGTGAATGCAACAAACCTGACCAGAATTCAGATCAGCTCTGCAATTTATCAATTACATCATCCGCACATCCTTAAATTTTAAGAAATCATGTCATATGAGCACATTTGTTTTGGCTTTTGAAGGGGGACAAGTTTACAATGAATTTACTTAGTAAACTGGACCTCCCCACAATTTTTATGAAATTCTATAAAAAAGACTTTTTTTTTTTGTTATTTTTGATCGAGAGTGCTTAATCTACAGCATTAAAAAAATGTTTTTTTCAAAAATGATTATTTCTGGTCACAGTGCCTATTGTATAAATGTACCATATATTTTTCTGAATTGGTATTTTTTTTTTTTAAATCAGTATCACAAAGCAGTAAAGCCGCTAAAATAAAAGGGCTTACATGGTGTAGAGGAATTAGGAACAAAAACAAATAATGAGTGGGAAGAAGAAAGAGTAATCAGGAGGACAGTAGATAGCAATTGACATTGCATTTAATTTTTTACAGATTAAAGTTGGCTGGAAAGCATGGAGCCAGAAGGGAGTTCTACAAGCAAGAAAAGAAATTTACGATTACATCTAACCAACTAAACTGTAAATTGAGGAAATCTCACTGCCAGTCTACTACTGCACTTAAATTCAAAAAGTCTAGGCACCGTCCGAACAATTACCATAAAAGGATTTACAGAAAAGACACAGAGAGACAACCTTACAGCAATGGGAAAGTGACCGAAGCCAAGTTGCCAGATCAGGACCAATAATATTGCTGATTCTTCTTTGGATTTTAACAAGGCGCTCAAGCTAAATAGCAGGGTCACTGGTCTATATATGTTAGCAATGTTTTAAGCAATTTACAGCTGGATTAGATTTTTACTTTTTTTTTCCAGACTTCTTTGTGAACAAAGGTCTGCAACCACAATAAATGATACTGCTGTTTTAAATTTAAATTGAGTATTTATAGGGCTGGGTTTCTAACCCAGGGCCCAAAATGAACTGTTCTAATGAACTAAAGAGCTCAAACTGTCTTACTATTTATCCATAGCTAGGGAGTAAAGTGGATTCATGCCTTTCAAGTGATAGTGAATACAAACTGTTCCAACTGAAGTTTGAACTTAATACACCAATTTCTTTCTCCATGATGTAAGGCCACCTGCATATATATATACACTAGATAAGATTTTAATATACAAGTCAATGTTTCACAGTAAAATTAGTATTAACCAACTGATGCTGCTAAAACTTTCAGGACATACAAGGTCTGTCTGAAAAGTAACAGGACTGGGCGTGCTGTGTGAGCAAAGGACAAAAGAGGAATAAACAGATTGTTTTATCATCTAACATAATATCTTGGGTGTATATAACTGTAATCTTAGCTTTCTGCAAACATTGAATTTTTTTCACATGATTTTGTAGCAGGACAAATTGTGACTGTTTCACCACAACAAGGCATCTGCTCACAATGTCCTTAGCATCTGGCAGTTCCTGGTTGAGAGAAACCTTGCTGTACCTCCTTATTCACCTGATCTTGCTCCATGCGACTTTTTTCTCTTCCACAAGCTCAAGGAAATCATCAAAGGGGCCTGTTTTGAAGGTAGGGAGGCCATCAAGATGGCCGTGACAATGGAGCTAAGAAGCATTCAAGAAGAATCCTTCCAGCAGTGCAGACAAGCAATGACAGAAAAGGATGGAAAATACATTAGACTAGAAGGGGATTACTTTGAAAGGGAAACCATGTAGCTTGTTGTTTGGAATTGAAATAAATTGTTTGTGACACGATTCTCATTACATTTCAGACAAACCTCATATATCTGTATGATAAATACATGTGAATTTCAGCTTATATGTTTTTACTAGAAATATTCACAATGACATTTTGGTAGTGGTAAGATTTTATTATATAACTTGAGGTTTATTTGTTATGTTATAATTATAAATAACTAGCCAAATCCCCACCTTAAAAACATTTCTCTTTGTAATAATGTTAAAATAATTCAGCAGACAATGCTATTTTATTTATGGTAACTGGATTTTTAGCAATTGCCTTACTTGGATTCCATCGTTCAATGCTGTGCATCTGAAAAATGGCACAATAATCATGATCACCATTGCTTCTAAGCAGGGATCCAAGTGTAGTATTTGTCCTCAGGTGAATAAGTTACATTTGATCTCTCAGTTGTGTCTCTGTTTGTGGACAGAGTGCAACTGAAAATATCATAAGAGAGACGGCCTTGTTCTGGGAAACAGCTGCCCACAGCAGTACATCCCTCATTGCACTAAAGAATCGGTAATAATACTGATGCCAGCACAATTGACAGTTGCATGGGCAGGGCTATTTTTGAACCTGCTCTAGGTGCACACACTCACGCTCCCCAAATTAAACTGACCTGTGTTATATTCTGCTAGCATTGGCTGGCAAGACAATACAATTGTTTCTCAGACTTTTGTATAGTATTTGTTATCAGCTTAATCTGATTTTTTCTCTCTCCCCACTTCTATGTTCCCCATTTTCTTTTATTCATTTTCTCACTGAAACAAATAGTGTCTTTTCCCCACTTTCTATATGATCCAAATGGAAGAGTCCATTATTTATGAGGTACTGACAGGGCGTAATGGTTATGTAACTTAACAAAGGGAGGGACAAGTACAATTATGATAGGATAATATAGTTACAGTAGGCTGAATGATTAGAGCATTAACATTTCAATCAAGAGTTAATTTTTAATAATTTCTTCCCAGGCAAGGTGATAAAGCCACTCAGATACAAAGGGTTGCTGACAGAGAAAGAGTGTGAGAAAAATCATCATTAAAGAGAGAAGAGAATAAAAGAACAGGACTCAAACAAAAGATGACGTCTGATATTTCATTTAAATTTTTGAAGATTAAACTTGACTAGGAAACAAAAACCTGAAAGAGAATTTCACATGTGAGAAGTACAAGAGAAAAAACTGTTAGCATAGAGCTTATGGTTACATCTATCCATTTCAACTGTAAAATGATGAAACCATATGGTCAAAAAAGTCTATGAAAGACAAATAAAAAAACATATACACATTAGCTAACTTCAACAAGATAAACCAGTTATTTTGCCTGGAACAGTTTTCAGGTATTGTTATTGTCAGTAAGAATATACAAAACTAACAAATGATCCAGTTAAGACTTGAGTTTTCTAACTCAAAATCTATAGGAAACTTAATGACATAATTATACATTTTAATCATGTACATCCAAGAATATGATAAATATATTAATATTACATTATTTGGGAATTAATTTCTCATTTTTTTAAAGGGTATAAAAAACTGTTCAAAACATGATGGTTAAATTTTTTTTAATCAATTCACTCCAAACAAAGCAATAATGCCACTAAAATGCAAGGGGTTACTAGGAGTGAAGAGAATGAAAAGACTTTAGAAGTAACTGGAAACCAAATCTTAAAAAGGAAACAAAGCATAAACCTCGATTTGTGTTCAAAAAGGGGAGGAGTGTGAACTTGATAATAGGGGAATTTTGCCAAGAATATCATCATAACTAATAATGGTAAAATCCCATGAAAAAATTAATTAAGTAAAGAGGTAATATTTATGCCCAAAAATCCTGAGATTTGGTCAAGAGAAAACATGTCAATCTTCAGAATGACAATACAAACAAACTCTCATTAAAATAAATTCAAGAAACCCAAATTTTCTACGAAAATATATTTTTCTAATTTTCATATCATTACCTCATTGGAAACTTACCTGAAACAAATGAAATCTTTTTTATACTAATTGTGAGATATGTATATATATATATATATATATATATATACACACAGGTGTAACAGCAAAATTGTTCCATTAAGCTTTGAAATGATTAAAGACATTTTACTGGAATTCTCCAAGGTTTTTATAACACTATTGGACTCTACTTTGAACAATAAGAATGTATTTAGCTCTAAGTTTATATAATGACCCCTCTTCTTCTTGTGACCTCCTGATCCACTTTTCCTCTCTATTGTTCCCTCTTTTTTAAACTTATTCACTATTGATGGTTCTTGAATGGACTTTGAAGATGGAAGCCAGAGTATGAATGTTGGTACCTGAAATGGTCCTTTTCCTCTCACCATTGCTCACTTTGGAAGACAGTGGGGCTGACACAAAATGATTTTAACCTGTTCTCTTTCTAGCTGAATAACAAAGGGTTTTTCAATGATTCTTACAACAAATGGTGTCAAGATGGCTAAACATCTTATCTGAAGACCTGGAAAAAATCAATTAGTTTAGAGGTTTTTAAGATATTAAACCTTTTGTAGGAAGGGGAATTATCCCATGCTGTTACACGATTTGGACAATTTTGTTGTTACATATGCATGACAAATTGAAAAAAAAATTTTGTATGACACATTTCATCCCTTAGGACTTCATCAGACTAGGTTCTTTTAAAAAAGAACACATTAAATGCATTAGTTGCTCACTGTGACAATCACCAATTTTGACATAAGAAATGTTATCTAATTAAGAAAGAAAATGATTCACTAAGATAAAAATGTTTAGAAAGTGCTTTAATCACTTGTTCCTCCATCCACAGTAAAATTTGTGTCCACATTCTTACAACATTCCACCATTCTTGGCAGATCTGTTATCATAATGGGAGATATTTAAGAACAACGATGATGAAAACAAAAACAAAAAGAAAGTAAATAAAATTGGCAAGATTATATACCCAAAATACATTAAAAAAAAATTCTTCCAAAATTTAAAATTCCCAGCGTCTCTCAGATCAAGAACTTTTCAGCACCCTCTCATACATATATAGCTACTGTAATAACATGGTGATTTTCTAAGTGTAGCTTAGATATGGCACAAGCCAAAAGTATGAGTCACCCAATGAGGACTGAAGCGACAAGAATGCTAACCATTACACCATGTCAAAGTGCCCAAGTTACTGTAAGAGTGCCACTGTAAATACTCAGATCAGTGCCACTAAAAATGAAAATTTTCCTTGTAAAATTGACATTTCTTCACTAAACATTTCACTTGCACAAGTTTGGTTTCATATGAGTAAGTGATGTCAGAAAACTTTTTTGGAATATCTATAACCAACAGTTTTGAATTATTGGGTGATGAGCTGTTTTTTACAGGCTTTCAGCGACATCACAATAAGTAGTAATCTGAAGGTTCACAGTCAGGTGAGTACAGTGGACATAGCTAAGCCAAACGGCACAAATTTCTTCCAGCTCTGCAAAGAGATATCAGATCTAGTATTGTCCTTATAGAAGATTATCAATTCTGGATGCTTTTCATTGATTATTGCCTTTTTAATAAGTCCTGTTGGGGACAGTACTTGACTGAATTCAATGTCTGATTTTGTGGAGGGAGTTCTCTTCCAATCCCACTTTGGATACAGATACTTACTAGAAAAGTGTCAGTTTATCACTGATCTACATTAGAGGCTCGAGCTCTAGGTTTTCATCCTGCTTGATTGCTAACAAAAGCTAACAACTCCATTTTGTCATGTTATTACTCTTAGTTTTTTTAAATGAATTTCAAAGACGATATTTAGATATTTGTACATGGATTTATATATAAATATTTGTACATGGATTTGTATTATAAACCTAATGTGGATTTATTCAACCACATATGTGACGTATTTACATTAGTCGGACTATTGTCCTCATCTTCGGTGGTTGGAATTTCGAACTGAACCCTTTATTTCGATCACTGGGGTAGACTGTTCTAGTTCCACATGCCATGTTTGATGGATGTCAGTTATCTCCTGCTAATTTTCCCTCTGAAAGTTCTCCACTGCCTTAATCGGGTATTGAACTCACACTCTTTAGGTCTGTCACTGGATCTAACCAACGCCTTTATCCACTGTGCCATGTGTCCTTGAGGACATCTGGGTATGAATTTCTGGGTATTATAAACCTAATGTTTTCAGCAACCATTTTTTAGACAGACACATATGTGACATTTTGTTCCATGACCTTCAAAAATATTTCAGGTAGCTTCATGGTTCCATCCTCCTGGAACTTGTCATCTTCCTTCCTGGATGATGAATTGATCTAAGTGTTTTTTACAAGTTTCCATAGAATTGAAGTTCTTCCCATTAAGAGAATTTTGTAGGGATCAAACTAAGTAGTAAACTGTGAGTAAAAGGTTAGGTGAGTATGGTGGGTGTAATAAGACATTCCAGCCTCACTGTCTTGATGGAAGGCAAAATTCTTCTGATTGACCAATTCCAAATGTTTTTCATTGATTATTGCCTTTAATCAGTCCAATTGGGAACAATACTTGACTGAATTCAATGTCTGATTTTGTAGAAAGAGCTTGTAATACACAATAGCCTTCCAATTCCAGTAGATATACAGTATCAACTTCTTCAGCTTTTAAAGTGGTTAACTTATTTAATTTCCCCCAAGAGCTACTTCGCACCACATTGTTGTAAAATATCCATTTTTCATTGCCTGTGATCATTCTTTTCAAAGATAGCTTGTTCTTATGGTGTTTGATCAGAAAATTACAGATGGAAATGCAATTTATTAAATTCTGTCCATTAAATCATGAAGCACCCAAACATTATAATGATTCAAGTATCCAAGTATTTTCAAATGCCTTAAAACACTCATAGGAGATATGTGGAGCATCTCTCTGATGTCTCATGTCATGTGACCTAGATTATTTTTAATCAGCATTTTGATTTGGTCATCATCTAGAAGTGCACAATTGCTGGAATGGTTTCAGTTTTCCAGATGAAAATTTCCACTTCTGAACCTCACAAACTACTTATGAACAATACTCTCAGCTACGGCACCATCTCCATAAATGGCACATATCTTTTTTGCTGTTTTGACAGTATTTTTCCCTTTCAGGAAAGAAATGAGATATGTAAACAACTGCCTAGTTATCATAATTAGGACATAGACTAAATAAATGCCCAAGCAGTAAGGGTAGAGCAGATCTTGGAATGCAAGATAAACAACACTTTCAGGACTGATAAAATACAAAGGTAATACCACTTCATAACAATGGCAATGTGGAAGTAATTTTGAAACTAAATATTATATTTTTCTGCATAAGTTATTTAGGAATTTTATGAATACTTTTTTGTTGTATGTTACAGAGAATTCTAATTTTTAAATCATTCAAAGCAAAAATATCCAAAGAAAGCTAATATGAAAGAGATAAAAACCAAGAAAAAAATCATATCACAAGTGACATTTCAGAATAAAGCTCTTTTTGGTTACAAATGTCAGTCATATTGGTAGCTGAAAGTTGAAACATTTTTTCAAGATAATATATAAAAATTTCTAAATATAACAGAAGATATAATACACAGACATCTATATTTAGAACTGAAGGGTGTAACAAAAGAAAAAATGCTAGTTAAATACTGATAAGAAGATTAATTTAAATAAAATCAACACAATAAGGTCAGGTTTTGTTCTAAGTTAATCATTTTACGAGTAATCAGTTGAAGAAAAAAATTAACCACAATCATTTTATATAAAGATAATAAATTATCTTTCTCTGAATAAATGAACAATTCTTACATTTGATAACATGCTACACTAATTCTTTATATAAAAATGCCAGTATAAAATAAAGTAATGATAGCCTTTAATATTGTTGTAGCATACCTATGGACGATAATGGGTATGTCCACATTCACATAAATACAATAGTAAATACTGTATATTGGTCTGCAGTTGGAGATTCATTGTGGAATTCACTTGACTACTTCTTCTACGCACCAATGGTGAATCTTATATGTGTTGTTCTTGTCTAAGTATTATCATTCATTACCAACCTTTGTTTGATTATTCTATTCAGTAGCCTTCCCTAGGTTACAAAATATATACATAAAATTATATAATTTAATGCATATCAACGTGACCGGATTTTCTACCAATAAAGATTACAATATTTGGGATGAGTGTGATTAAAATTACAATACTAGATATCAGCAATTAATATACAGAAAATTATATAATTCAACATATATCAAAGTGAACATAATTTCTACCAATAATTACTAACATTTGACAATATTTGACTAGATCAATATTTGAGAATATTTGACTAGAGCTTTAATTACTGTCATCACTCATCAGTACTTTCAATATTCTTACTGAAAGTTCTAACAAGTGATGATTGAAAAATTATGAAAATTAGAGTTGACATCAATAATTTTATTCATGTAGGTGGTTATTTAACAAACTGTTTTGAAAAGACCCAGATTTGTGGGAAAGTCTATAGAATCATGCAGATATAAATAAAGTTTAAATACCTGTATTCATTGGCCTTAATTATCTAGATTTTTGGATGTAAAACTTAAATACTTGAATCTAAAGGATATTACACTTTTGTGCTGCCTCAAGATCACCCCAATAAGCATTACAAATTAATCAATCTAGATGAGTTCTAAAGTTTAAGACTCTCTAAATGCTATTTTAATGACAGAAAATCAGGTTGTTTTATTGTTAAAAACATTATTTGCATCAGATTTTGTGGCATTTGGTGAAAATTGTAGAGATTGTATTCTTTAAGAAAGAACAATGCAGCAGAATCAACTTTTGTGTCAAAAGATGTCTGAGATTATCAAGATGCAAAAATTCAAGTTTGCTTTTTAGTTTAAAATACAAGGAAGAGTAAATTTTTAAGCACAAAGTACCTTACGCCTTGTATAACAATATGAGGCAGGTTAAAGTTTAAGATTTTGTATGAAATTGTAAGGTGAGCTAAGTTTTTTTTAGATCAAAAAACTTGAGTTAAGAAATGTTAGTCAAGTTAAAGAATTAAACTCTAAATCCTTGTATCTCGTTTCAATTAATAGGATTTTGAGTATTTTAACTTTCAAAATTCATTTATATTGATCAATTTTATAATATTTATTGAGGTAGGGCATAAGAATAAAGTCAGAATAATCTGAATACAAGCCAACAATCTATTTTGCAACAGAGACATGAATGTGATCATAAAGATATTAACAGAGTAATTTAATTATATAAAACAAAATTTTAAAACCAATTGTATAAATACAGTCCCTGGTTTTAAGACTGCCCACCAAACTCAAAACTCACTGGTGACCAACCCTCTAAATATATATTGACTTATGTATGACTATAGACACAAACAGATAGACAGTGGTGCAATAGTAACTCAGATTGAGAAATCAGAGAGCCAAGTTCAAATTCCAGTTGAAATCATTACATTTACTTAGCTATTGATATTTCATTTCAATCAATCAGAACTGAAGGGTGTAACAAAAGAAAAAATGCTAGTTAAATACTGATAAGAAGATTAGTTTAAATAAAATTTTATTATATTTATACAGTCTATATATTTTAAGACATTTTTTATGTTTATCTATAAAAAGAACGTATAAGCATAAAAAATGTCTTAAAATAATTGTTGAACTTTGTCCATTTCATAATGTGTGACGTCATTTGTTTACATTTGCATACGCATCGAGCAGATATGAATGTATGAGAGAAAATCATGGAGAATTCTAGTTTAAAAACAGTAAAATCGACCTTGCTAACTGAACGCTACTCTGTGGCTCAATCGGTTAAGGCACATCAGGCTATATGACAGTTCCATATAGGATACAGGTTCAATTCTTGTCGGAGTATGCATATTTTCTATGAAAATTTCTCAGACATTTAGGCCGGTAAATGTTGTTAATATTGTTTATTATAAACAGAGCATTGACTTAAATATTTGTATCTATAAAAAGAACGTATAAACATAAAAAATGTCTTAAAATATACATATATATATATATATATATATATATATATATATATATGAATGAAGAAATATAGTTTTAAGGTGTGTTATATTTATAGAATAAAGTGCTCAGTATCAGAGATAGAGCGTATGTAAATATAAATATAAAAGTGAACATTGAAGTCAACAATCAGGCTGTTTCATGCTAAACGCAATCATCAGGCAGCCTGATAAATGTGTCTAGAATGAAACAGCCTGTTGCCTCTGAGTGCTGACTTCAATGTTCACTTTTATATTTATATATATTTCTTATTACTATAATGTTATTTTTAGTGTGTGCATCATATATTTGAGTTACTATCTCTGGGTTTTTTTTTCTTAAACAGTAAAATTAATGACTAAGCCATAATTAAGAAGTTCCACCAAAGAAAAATTGTGCCTCCAACAAGAATTGAACATGCATCCCCTTTTTTCCATCTGAGAAATCGCTTCTATAGCCAAAACATGCTTTTATTAATTTGGCCATGAGAAGCCATCTTGATAAAGCAAAGTTTGAATTACCTATTTCAGGAATGCACATTTCTTAAAATGTTTACCGACTAAAAATATCATTTATAGTAAAAAGAAATAAAGTCGAATGAAAAAAATCCATCTATATAAATAAATGAGAGTTTCAGTGTGTCACACTTTTTCAACTTTACACCTACAAGCCATGGCCCAACATATCAGACTCTTTTGGAATCAAGCTGGCTCGAAGAGCAAATTAAAAACATTTCGGGCTAGATCTGGACCTGCAATCCTGAAATTTTGGATTTCCCAAGTTTTCATTACTGCAAATGTTTTCAGTGATTATTTACATGATTTTTTGCAAAATTTTTTTGTATGATAACAATTTTTATGACTTGGATTATTTCAAAGTTATAAAATTGAGGAATAATTGAAACTAATTGAGAAATCCAATGAAAATCACCCATGAATTAAAAATAATTGTTTGCATAGAAAGTAAGGACCTTCATACATCAAACTGTCTTTAAATTAAGTGGCGGCAGAAGAATTATCATTGAACTTTTAAAAGGTAAGCTTAAATATTAATGCAATAACTAAATGAAGTGATCAATTTTGAGTTGTTCTGTATTTTATTGTTGCTTATCACATATGGTAGCAGTATGCTTCGCAAAAAGAAATCTCTACCAACAGAAGACCAGATTGCAATCAAAAGAGCCAAGTCTGCAATGAGGAAAAGAAAGTCCTGTGCAAATGAAAACCCGGATCAAACGGCAACCAGGAGAGCCTCCAATGCTGAGAATATGCAAAGACTTAGAGGCTCTCAAACTCCTGAACAAGAGCCCTCCACAGGATCTAGCTTAAATGCCATCTATTAGGGTGGCATTTAAGCTAGTTTAAAATGTGTGTGTGTGTGTGTGTGATGCAGAGAGAGAATATAAAGATGCGTGTGTGTGTGTCGTGTGAGAGAGTATAGAGATGTGTGTGTGTGTATGTGTGCACCTAAATGATAAAACATTGTTAAAATAACTCCACTAAGATATTATCCAATTCATTCAAAAGACTTCTGCAAAAAAAACGAAAATAAGGAAACAAATTATTATCACCATTACTAAATTAATGGCTATCATACAAGACATACAAGAAAAATTAAAAAAAAATATTTATAAATATCTAGTTAGTATAGAAAAATTAACAATATCTAGATTAAGAAAAAACACTGCAAAGGTAACAAAAATCAAATAAAAATAAATACATTAGCCTCAAATATCTTCATCAAAAGCCCAAATCATTTCAACCTTGCTCTCTCCAAATTTTCAAATCCCAATATTCCATTGTCACAAATACCATGGGGTTTTCAAACACCCTATTTAAAGTATTATAGATTTAGTTCTTAATTTTCTTGTTATATATTGTCTTGAGTGTTCTTTCTGTTTTATAGGATAAACAAAAACAAACAAAAGGGTTTTTTAATCAAATTAAAAAGTCAATATGAAAACATGAATTTGTTAAGTTTCAAAAATCCAAAACTGCAAAAATATGGTTTCATTTTATTTTTTGTATGATCTTTTAGAACAATTTATAATCAACCTGACACCTCTTTAACTTTTTAAAAAATTCCAAACAATGAATAAAAAGGTTACTTTGATTATGACTAAAACCAGAACCTCCTTACTCTTACTTAACTGAGGTATTCAGAAAGGTACTTGACTAATCATTAAAATTTGACTTGTTAAATATTAGGGAAAATATTTTGTGCAGTTATCCATCCTCCTCACAGTACTAATGAAGGGTTAAAAAAAAGAAAAAAATAGGGTTTCATTTTATTTTCAATATAATCTTTTAAAATAATAATGATCAACCTTCCTTGTCTTCAACTGTTTTTTTAACTTCCAAGTAATAAACAAAAGTTATTGTGACCTTTGCATATATTTCTACTACAATTATTATACATCGTTTGCTTGTAATTCATGCAAATATTATGACTACAATTAGAAACTCATTATTATTACTTGACCAGTCATGAAAATTTGACTTGTAACATTATTAAGAAAAAATATTTTGTGGATTGTTCAAATACCCCAAGGTACTAACAGAAGGTTAATAGTACTAGTAGTAATAATATGACTCTACCAAAAATAAAAACTGGACAACACATATACAATTCCAGTAAGTATATGATCCCTTTTACTATACTTTATCTTTACAAGACTCATATTAGACCAAAAATGGAGTACTGCTGCTGCTGGAGCTAGCCAGTCCTTACTTTCCAATCTTGACAGAGTTCAAAATTTTCTATGCAGCCTTGTGGGTGATGAATTAATTTCCACTCTACAACCCCTTTCCTACAGATGAATTAGTTTCCACTCTACAATCTTTATCCTAAAGATGAAATGCCATGAGCCTTTCACTACTTTATCATTATTTCCATGACAAATGTTCAGATGAGCTACGTTCCTTAGTTTCGCCAGTTCTAACCACACCCACCATGCCAAAGACACTGGGACGATTCATCCCCATTCCCTTCACATTCCCTTAGTTAGAAAGAAGTTCCATCTGAACAGCTCCTTCCCAAGAACTGCTACTTTGTGGAGCAGGCTCCAAGAGGATGCTTCCAGTCTTCAACTCTTCAAGTCTAGGGTTAACCATTATCTTTCCTACATATCCTCATAAATTGTACTTCTTACCTCTCCCTCTTATGCTCAAACAACCACCTCAAACAGAAACCCTCTACCTTGACTGGCTTTTGAACCTTGTATTGGATGAGCAATTAGTAAAAAAATATGTATATATACAACTGAAACATTAAATTATTTCCTTGTCTGGTGAAAAAAAGGCAAATTTATGTTGTCTGGGTGGTAGATGTGAGAGGGACAATTTCTACTGAATTGCTAACTATAATCATTAAAGATTAGGTTTTTAAGGTCAATGACCTAAAAATTCCTGACAGCAATCACAAAATCTAAATAATCCTGACCTTGGAATTAGGCTATAGGATTTTAAAACTAGATTTGTACAAACTTGAGACTGAAATCTTTATTGGATTACCATCAAGGCTTATAGCTAATTTTATCTGAAACACTAGCCATTTTTTCTTAAAAAAATTAGCCAGTGAGTAAACATGAAGAATAAAAGAATAGAAAAATGATTTAAAAGCAAAATATACATAGCTGCATACTCATATTATTGTTTCATGTGTTAATCAATATTTGTTTTTACCACATTGTTTCTTCCTCTAAAAAGAAAAGAAAGATATATAATAAACCCACTACATATATTGGTTTTACTACAACCACACTCTCCTGTAGACTTATCTGTCACCTTTCTAATATTAGTTCTATTAAGCAACATTTCTTAGAAAAATATAGCCATGTACATAATATTAGACAGATATTAGTTGATAACACAATAATACTCACGCATATACACAGTAAGAAAAACTTCAGATATTGGAGGTCATCTACATTAAAACAAAGCAACTCACACTTAACAAAATTATATTTCAAACTAGTCACAACACATTAGATTGCATATAGACATTGGTTCTGTTGTAATACTTCGGTCTATCACGTGGTATGATGTCATAGAGCTGCAACTTGAATTTATGATCTGTGTCTGCTATTCCGCAACCGTTAACATCGCATAGCAATCTTCTATGTCAAAATAATAAAATATCATCTTTGATGGTAGATACCTTTATTTCATGTCTGTATAACCACTCTGAGGATGGCTCACGTGAGACAAAAGCTTACAACCAACTTAATAAAAAATATCCATATGTTGGACAATTTTTGTCTTTATTTTCACCAAAAATTAAAGCAAACATTGAAACATTAGAATGGCTCATGATCAGACATAATAGACATTCATTGTCTGTTATATTTAATAATATATGTTTAAATATATATATATATATATGTGAACATTGCTCACTTACTTTTGTCTTACCAGACTCTGAATTATGGCATTTTCTGCCCCCCACATGTTTTGACTGACCTTTCAACCAATATTCATGAACATTCACATATTTAAAAGTCTTGATAAACCAATAACATCCTCACTCTTGTCTATAAATATGTACAACAAACATATCAGCTAAAAATAGTTTTTTTCTCTTGTCTTTTTACTCATTTTGTTCCTTTACAGATACACTCTATCTGAAAATAATTTACATATATATATATATATAAATAAAAAGAAAGAACAGTAAGATATATAATCCGGTGTTCTTATAGATATTTTTAATTTTTATTTTTACAAAATAGTGCTCAATGTATATGTATATATATATATATATATATATATATATATATATATATATATATATTTGGTTGGATTGATGTGAGTTTGTGACCCTGGGTTTCACGCTTTGTGATCGTCAGACAAACTGATTAATTTTTAAAAAATTTTGGGTTTATGTAGATTGTATGTATTGCTGTTATTATGGAAGCGGTGGGGGGGAAGACGTCGTCGTGATGTTATCGTGCTAACGCAAACATCGATGCATGTTCATACGCCCAACGAAGCACGCAGACACACATACATACTTGGTCGTCTGTCAGGACTCATACATATACAAATATATGTGGACAGTTTCGGATATGACATATGTTAGCGCTATCTCTGATATTGAGCACTTTCTAATAAGTACCGCGCATATAATATATAAATAATTATATATATATATATATATATTTATATACACACACTTTTCACATATATATATATATATATTTATTTATATTTATATACACACACTTTTCATATATATATATATATATATATATATATATTTATATTTATATTTATATACACGAACCTTTCACATATATATATATATATATATATATATATATATATAAAATTTAGAAAAATATGACAATCTTGAAAATTTCTTGTAACAATAAGTTTTTATATAGTAATCCAATAGGATTTCATCAGACTGGGCTTTGTTGATGTTGTCACATCTAACATGCACATGAAACGAGAGACACAGGTAGTTTCAATTTTTTTTTTTTTTGAAAGAATATTTTTTGTTTCAATCTAGCCAAATTCATCTGTATTCTTTTTTTCTCTCCATCACCTTTTTCCCTAACTATCCCCACACTTTATAAATCGTTATTGGTGGAACTCATTGTTCAGTATTAGGGTGCTCATTGACATTTCCTTCTTTGTGAAATGAGTCATATGTTCGATCTGAAGAGACACCCACAGCATAGTAGGGTAGAAGTTTTCAGGGGATGAAGAACTTTGGCTTTTTTGGGGAAGGGGTACTTCATCCTGATCCTTGAATCAATATGGGGGTCCATGGGGTTTCTTGCCAGATGTGAGCTCTGAGAAGAGGATTTGGTTGGGTAGGTGGATGTCTGGCATTCGGGCAAGGTGTCCAGCCCATCAGTGGCAAGTCATGCTGGTTTCTAGGCTCTCCATCTTGGAACAGAGGAGAAATTATATATATATATATTTTAATCAGTTCCCTCCAAGCAAGGCAATACAGTAGACATCCATTTGTCTCACAAGATAAAGGTAGTGTATGGTCAAAATTCTGTCCTTTGGTATTGAGGGAATGACCTCTCCAGGGCACAGACATGGGTGATAGTATATGGGGATATCATATAGAGCTGTGCTGACAAGATCCAAACGAATACAAGGCATTACATTTGGGGATAGCTTGGCTGCTGGAGTTGTCAGAAAGTTATCAGTGTTGTCAGCCAACTGCCTTTGGGTCTCCACTCTGGGTTTTCTGCCTAGATTTTCTTCCATAGCCTTTTCCATGTTTGGATAAGACCACAAGGCAATGAAGGTTTAAAATCATGGTTTTCCTTCCCCTAGATAGAATGTCAAGGTCTTTTTTTCTTTTCTTTTTTTTTTTTTTTGATCGAAAGTGTCTTGTCCTCAGCTCAAAAGCTGCATTTAGGTCAGGGCTGGAATTTCCAACAGGACAATGATCTGAAGCATCAAAGCAAATCCACAAAAGAATAGGTTCATAAAAAGAAATTTCAAATCTTGAAACTCTCTAGTCAAAGTCCTCATCTAAACCCAATTGAAAATCTGTGATTCAAATGAAAGAAGGTGGTGCATGCAAGAAACCCAGGTAAAATCAAGCAATTGTGGGAGATTTGCCAAGAAGAATGTTCAAAAACTGTCACTCACTATTGCCAGAAACTTCTTAAAATTTATAGAAAAGACTGGTTGACATTGTAATCTCAAAATGAGCTGTAACCAATAATAATAATAAAATACTCTCATATATTTGATATTGAAAATGGCCCTCATCGCTGATGCATTAAGCAAGCACAATATCAATATTGCTGCTCTCAGTGAGACTCATTTTGCAGGCAACTCTCAACTTGAGGAATTCAGTGCAGGATATACCTTTTTTTGGATTAGCAAAAGCAAAGAAAATCCCTGCCTATCAGGTGTAGGCTTTGCCATAAAATCAGATACTGCTTCATCTCTTCTGAAAGGAATAAATGATTGCATTATGACTCTAGTCTTAAACCTCAACAAGAATTCTTCTGCCAATTCTTCTTGTGAGCTGCTATGGCCCAACCATGAACACCCCTGTGTTGGAAACTGATGACTTTTATGATCAACTACATTCAGTCATTTCCAAAGTTCCACATAGAGACAATCTTGTCTTTATGGGAGACTTTAATGCATGGATTGGTGCTGACCATCAGATATAGACTGGTGTCTTTGGCACTCACAAGGTTGGGAGTATTAATTCTAATGGGCTATGACTTTTTTCTCTCTGCCAAGAATTCGATCTCAACATTACCAACACACATTATCAGCAGTCCAATCATCACAAAATGACTTGGATGTATCCCAGATCCAAAGATTGGCATATGATTGATTTCATTATCACCAAGAAACATGATGCAAAAGACTTCAATATCACCTGCTCTTTCAACAACACTTGCGATCTTTCAGACCATGCTCTACTAAGCAGCAAAGCAACCTTTCGACATATGCAAGAAACCTCTCATTAGCATTACAGTCCCTAAACAAATCAACATCTCACCTCTGAATTCTGATGTTAAAAAGAAAGAACACTCTGACACACTGGATTCAAAACTGGATTCAAAACTGGATTCAGTTGTGATCTCAGAAGACATTGAATCCTCCTGGAAATCTCTCAGAGAGAGATGCCATTTATTCCAGCTCCCTTGAAGTTCTAGGACTTCCCATAAGGAAGCATCAGGATTGAAGATGCACGATTTGCACAAAGTATTTATAAACAACAAAAAAGTGGATATATAAACAGTGTAAGCAGGAAGTGCAAAATGCTCTAAGAAAAATGAAAGAGTCCTAGTGGTCAACTAAGGCTGTAGAACTCCAGGCGGCAGCTGACAGAAAAGATCCCAAAGCATTCTATGAAGGCCTTAAAAAGGTGTACGGCCCACAAGGAAATGGAATTTCACCTGTTCTGTCATCTGACAATAACACACAGAAACACACTCCACACAGACAAGGAAATTATATCACGATGGAAAGAACACTTTGTTAGTGTCCTTAATTCCACCTCTGCCATTAATGATAACATTGCTTCAATTCATCACCGACCAGAAATTCCCCAGTTGTCTCTTGAGCCATGTCTAAAGGAAATCCAGTATTCTATCAAGCAATTGTCCTTGAACAAAGCCCCTGGAAAAGATGCTATTCCCCATGAAATTTTTAAATATGGTGGGAAGATGCTGGTTAAGAAACTCCTTGAACTTTTTAAAGTCACATGGAAGGTTGGTTCTGTTCCACAGAACTACAAAGATGCTTGCATAAAACATCTGTTCAAGAACAAAGGCAAAAAGGTTGTATGTGATAATTCCTGTGACATTTCACTTCTAAGTATCACTGGCAAAATTTTCACTTGTGTTATTCTCAACAGCATTATCAAATATCTCATTGACGACATCTATCCTGAATCTAAGTGTGTCTTTCGTTCAGGTTGTGGAACCTTGATATGATTCTTTCACTTCATCAGGTTGCTGAGAAAGTTCATGAGAAGAACCATGAACTCTATACCATCTTTATCAATCTAACCAGTTTGACACTATAAACAGGAGTTCCCTCAGCCCTCGAAAAGCTTGGCATACCTGAAAGTATACTAAATGTCATCATCTCATTTCATGAAGGAATGAAAGCATCTGTTCTATCTAATTGAGAGTTTTCAGAAACCTTTGATGTAACAAATGGCACAAAACAAAGTTGTGTCATGGCTTCTGTACTTTTTGCTATCTTCTTTTTGGTCATGCTCCACCATGCTTTTAGTGATCTTGACATGGGTGTGAAATCTGAATTCTGCACAAGTGGCGACCTCTTTAACCATCAATGTTTTAAAGCAAAATTGCTGCCTCAAGCAAGCATTATTCATGATCTTTTCATTTGCTGATGATGCTGCGATCATGACCACCTAAATCAAAGAAGCTCAAGCACTCATCAATCGTTTTTCCACTGCTTGCAATGCATTCAGACTAACTATAAGCATAACTGAAGTTGTCCATCAACCAAGGTGACTACACCTAAGCAGGTCAAGGGTGTAAAACAAAACCACCTGCCCATACCTTTCCAGTTGTTCCCATTACTGTTTGCAGCAACATACCTGAAGTATATGAAATCATTCACATACTTAGGAAGCAAAGTCAATTCAAGTGCCTCTTTGGATGACACGATAGTTAAGCAAATATCAAAGGCAACCAATGGCCTTGGGAAGCTTGCACGTCACCTATGGGATGTTCGTTGGATTTCACTGAAAACGAAAATCAGTGTCTATCGAGCAGTTATTCTCACCATTCTTCTTTATGGGTCAGAATCGTGGCCACCATACAGGACACACATCAATCTACTTGATGCATTTCATAAACGCTGTCTTCATTCACTATGCATTTATACATGGCACAACAAAATCTCTAACACTGATATTTTCATCAAATGTGGCATCGGTGGTATTGAATCCTTTCTGATGCAATCACAGGACAAACTTAAATACAATTTAAATGCTGCAAACATCCCTATAGAGGAGTTCAAACTCGCTGTTGAAAACCAAGCAAACTGGAGAAACACCTGCTACCGGGGTATAACTAACTAACTTAAGAATTAAGAACCAACACTAAATCTTGAGCTAATACATCTGCCCATATGACGGTCAACTCTTCAGCATGTCCCTCGTGTGGACTTGTTTCCAAATCCTGTACAGGATTTTTGTCTCATACAAAACATAAACATAAAAAATGAACTGAAAGACACTCATATGTTGAAAACGACAGGAGAGTCCATCATTCATATATATATATATATATATATATATATATATATATATATATCCTATGAGGAGGCATGGTGAAGTAATGGATAGTGGCTTGGATTGAGGAATTGGAGAGCCGAGTTCGAATTTCAGTTGAATACATTACATTCACTTACATGCTAATACCCTTGGGAAAGGTGTGAATCCTCTTCTCCCTCCAGCTATGGGTAAATAGCAGGACAGACTGGGTTCTATAGCCTTGGATGGCAACTGGCCTAGGAGAAAGACAACTCTGAATTCAAAACCTGTGGAAGGTCATTTAGGGACCTTGTGGCACTTAGTGCACCAGGTCTCTGTATTCGACCCTGCAAAAAGTGTGGATGGTCTTGCACAAAACCTTCACCACTATAATCAAATCTCATGTGAGGTGTCGGGCTGTCGAGTTCCTAGGAACTAATCTGCTTGACCCTCGTACGGCGAATTCGATGGGAGAGTCAAGTATATATATCCTGAATTGATTATCCTCATAAAATTAACCAAATTGTATCAGCAAAGTATTTAATTTGACAACTTGTTAGATTCTCATAGAATTTATTCAAATAAGATGGATTTATCATAGATTAAGACTTAACAATAAAAAATTTAATCTTTTTTTTTTAAGCTTTATTTTATTTAGTCCAAATTCCCAAATCCTGGTGGTTATAAAAATCTGCTCAGGTTTCATTTTTTTTTTTTTTTTACATTCTGCTATCCATTGATCTCAGACTACTACTCAGACAAACATTGTTTTGTATTTCTAACCTTCCACCCTCCTGTTACCTTTCTATTGCTTTCCAATGTAGTGCTTATATTTATAATTCACTTTTCTCTGAGGCAACTAAAAAGTCAACTTGCTTCTATAATAATTTATTATTGTTTGAATTTCTGGAATAGAGAATTATCATTATTTACTCCTGTCCTCATCCTTGTCACACCATTTCAGCCATTATGCCTCATAGCCTTTCATTGATTTTCTTATATCATAAGATATACCTTTTAATTTGATTTATTATTTCACTTAGTGCTCTTGTATGCCCATTATACATACTAACATGATTAAATTATTTCCTTCTACATTATCCTGAACACATTTCATATTTGCTATGGCATGTTTGTTATTTTCTCATTTTTTTCACAGCATGACTATTCCATTCCAAGTATAAAAAGAATTCCCCCCTTATAAAATAAGTTGAAAAATTTGCATTATTATGACTATTCCAGACAACACTTGTTTCTCATACACAAGAGTATCCAAATCTCTTCATAATACAAGGTACGACAGAAATACTCCCATATTTACCACCCAGAAATACCTCCCAAATAATGGTAACACATTAGTGGTAATGGTGTCTTCAGCTAGCTAATGTCTTGCCATTATGTGGGAGGTATTGCTGTCACATCCTATATAATCTTTTTTTCTTCAATAAAGCTTTACAATGTTGTATTTAGTGACAACCTAACACCACTTATTCTCAATAAATACCTTCAATACCTGCACATACCTTTTTTTTAAATCATTCTTTTTAAATTATTAATAGAAATTAACTTTTTACTTCAAGCTAAAAGTATTCTGAGCTTTGCTTTCAGATGGACTTAAAATAATTTTCTTTTTCCAAAATAAATTCAGATTTTAACAGGCTTACAGCCATATCGTGTCAAAATACCGGTTCCCGTACAACCAGTAATGTCAAGCAACATCAATACTGGTCAGTACCTAGATGGGCAACTGCTTTGGAATACCAGGTGCTGTAAAATTGGATGTGCAGGTGGTGTAGTGGATAATGGTTCCGAATTGTAAATTGGAGATCATAGTTCCAATTCCAGTTTAGTTCCTTATATTCACTTACACACAAATACCCTAAGGAAAAGTTATGAATCCACCTCTTCTCCCCAGCTATGGGTTAATTAGTAGGACTTGTATCATTAAACAATTATTATCTCAAAAAATAATAAATAAAATTGCATACAAAATATTTAGGTTTCAGCATTAAATAACCTATAAAGATTGATATGCAGCTAAACAAAATCAACTCGCCAATCAGATTTCTTCATCATGCCTTTGCCTTGCTACAAAAATTAAGAAGGTTCTGTGTCTGTCACAGAATCTGCAACAGTTGTAAGGAAACTTGTGAGCAATGAATTATTTTTTACCCTATCGCTCATTTCCCACAGACAAAACATCACAAACCTATCACTTATTGATCATTATTTCCATAGCAAATGTTCAGATGAGGGACATTCCTTAGTTTTGCCAGTTCAGACCTTTACAGCTATGATTATATGATTTTCCTAAAATTACATTAAAAAAAAACTTTACCAAATAACAGCAACCACCATTCCACACTGTCAAAAATTATAAGTGTGGAAGGAAAACTCTTATGAATATTAGAAAGAAATATAACTAAGAAGACTAATTTCCTGAATAACTTTTTTAATTAAATTTAATTGATTTAATGAGGATTTTGACAAACAAAAAAAGAAAGAACACTATTTTTAAACACAAAATAAACATTTTCAATCATGAATCAAAAAAGTGAGTGATTTATCCAAGTTTTGGATTAACCGACACAAAGAATACCCACAAATTGTTGCCAAAGCTCTGAAATTATTTTTATAAGCTTTCCAAAACCTAATCTTCGTGAAAAGATATTTGCTTTATCTGCATCTACTAAATCTAAATATAGTGTTATGTGTGTGACAAAAGAAATAAAATAAAGAGAAGTAAAGGGATTGACAAGAGGACCAACTAAATTTTATAGTAAACTAAAAAAAGGTCTTATTTTAATTTTAGTGATTTGGTCAATGGCTAAAAAGGAAAAAAAAAAAAAAGTTTACTGGCAAGAAGTTAGAAATACTTTAAAATAACTTCACTCGGAAGTTGCTGGGTTTTCTGGTATAGTTTACATATCAGGTCAGCGAATGGTAGTAAATGGACTATTCTGAAGGAGATTTCTACAACAACTGACTTCGTCAACCAACTCAATTAATTTTGGTACTAACCAAAGAATATGAATACCCAGATGAAAGACCTCCACTTTGTAAGGTCATCTGACTACATCAAAGTTTTCTTTGAAGTCCTTGATCTAAATGACCCAGAACTGAGAAGTTTCATTCATAAAAGTAGGTCCTCATAACAAGAGAAATAGGTTAAGTGCAGAGAATGATACGAGATAACAAATTACATCAATCAGGCACTTCAAAAACAATAGCTGCACTTTAGTCATTAAGTTTGATTTCCTTTTTTGTAAATAGCAAGTGTTAAAAATAAATTTATTCTTTTTTTTATGCATATTTTTAAAAATTAAATCATTAGTGCTCTTCCAAAAAACCATTATCCTAATTTCAGTGAGATGGAGAAGATTCGAAAATCCCTGAATTAAAAAGTGATAGTACATCCTTATCTCCCCTATTTGAAATAATGAGATATTCCTTTGTTTTAGTAACAGGAAGTATTACTATCACTAATAAGAAGAGAATGTACCTCTTGTTAATAGCATAAGAGTATATACACTTACCTATTTTCTGGTTCACACACTTTTGAACAGGAGTAGAGGTTTATCCCTTGTTTCTTGTTTAGGATTGGGTTTCTGGTTCCTCCTAAAATCTACTTCAACTCTATACTTCTAATGTCTCTACTTATAACTCTTTTCCTTCTCTTTCACTTCCAGTAGCCCTTTGTGGTGTTATCACCTTGCTTTGGCTGAACTGATCAACAAAAGAAAAATAACAATGGAATATCTCATCAGTAGGTTAGAGGGGATCAGGTTGTTAATATGTTGCTTTTTATTTCTTTTTTGCATTAGCTTTCTTTGGATATTGCTACATTTAATGATTTATGAAGCAAAATTCCCCCCATACATGCAACAATAAAGTTAATGTACTGACAAAAATCATGGATTGCAGATTCAGAATATATAAGTACAAATGCAAAATTACTTAAGTATTGTTATCATTTTTTTAGCTGTACAAGTAAACTAGTAAAGATATAAAATAAAAAGTCAACATTTCTATTTATATCCTGAACGTCTAATCAGCTTAATAACATTTTTGACAGATTAGTATCTGTCTCTTCAGGACAAAAAACAAAATATTTAAGTTAGACATGAATCTGTTAACATATATCAAGTCTTTTCTCTAAGTTTCATAACTGAAATGTTACTGACAGTATGAAAATATAAATTTTCTTATTGATTGCATTCTGTAGAAATTTGAAAGAGGAAAGGATTATAAATGGTATAAAGGTTTATCAACAGAATGGTCATCCATTCATTTCCAAGAATGAAGACAATCAAGACAAGCTGAGCAATATGAAATATACAGCAGGGCCTCACTATTTGCAGAATGACCAAATGTGAGGACCAAACCATGTGCAGAATCAACAACCTTGAGGACCTCACCATCTGCAGAATCACTATAAATAAAGGAACCTTCATTGATATTTTAAAACCATGTAACTCACAAAGAGCAAAACCATTAAATTTTCACAAGTACTACTACTACTACACTACTATTGTTAAAATAATAATAATAATAATGTACTTTCAACAAATTACCATGAAGAGGAAATGTTCATACAACAGATTAAATTAGCTGACACAAAATAATATTAAAAAATGTTTAAAACAATGATAAGAAAATTCATTGTTCACAGAAGGGATGTACAGTTGCATATGTTCAGAAGTAGACAAAGAGAGACAGTTTGAAATATTTAGCTTTCTTGGATTGTTGGAATAAAGTTCTTTGAAGTGCCAAATGCTTGGTTAAGGCCAATAATATAATTAATGAGACTAGCAAAAATTTGGATGCTACATGCATGAATAGATATGAAACTTTTCACATGACTTTGGATGCTCTTCACTTGTTGATTTAATTTTTTCTCATTTTATATAAAAAAAGATTTCACATAAGATCACTATTTTATTTTATTTTTTTTCTACGCTCAACAACTAATTTCTGTGAAAACATGGTTTTCATTGGTCCAAAGAAAATTTCATATAGGCTTGCAAATTTGTTTCCATCTTTTTCTCAGCTCATTGGCTAATCTCTGTGAAGTCAAAGTTTTCATTGATCAAAAGAAAATTTCACATAGGCTCACAAATCTGTTTTCATCTTTTTCCTCAACTCATCTGAATTTGAAGGAAGTGGGTAAAAGGAGTTATTATTATTCCGTACTCTCCATAGGGTTACTGTTGCTTATAGGGTTATCAATGCAAAAATGTCTAGTGAAAAAGTCTGCTACATTTCAAAAGTTTAAAAAGATAATAAAATTCTGGTACTATTAAAAAAAAAACTAATCAATTTAAATGTTCTCAAAACCATCAAAGTCTGGGGCTGGGAAATTAATAAAATATTTTGTTCCTTGATTGAAATGTTTTGTATAATTCATTTTTACAGTTCATTTGCCAAGTCAAATAAATTTCTTAGTGTTGTGGGATCTGTATCCCCTCCGTCACCTAATAGGTATACTCTATATTGTAGAAATTTGTGTACATACCTAGATGGGAAATTTATTTACTAAAAGATAATTAGGTCCTACTTTAAATAATATAAAATTCTTGGCAATGCTTAATTTTCATCCCTGCAAAAAGAATGGTGTGTCAAAAGGACACTTATTCCCTTGATACTGCTTAAAAACTATAAATATAAAGAACCAAATACAATGTGATATTTATATTTATCTTGTTTGCTTTCCATCCCACGTCATCACTTGATAAGACACCAGCAATGTTGAAACAAAATTGCAACATTTGTAGCAATCTTATAACATGTATATGTTATAAATTTGAATAAATATTATTTACCTTTTATAAAGATTTATTATTTACAATTTTACATGTTGCAATGTGTAAATTGTCACCATTTTATATTTTTAAATTCGCATATGTGTGTCATTTGTTTTTGATTTTGTTGCACAGTATAGTAAGGTCAGTTGGGTATCATCTGTAAGAAAAAAGCACCATGACACAATTCACTCCATCAGAAATTTGGAAACAGCATGCTGTACTGCTTGGCATTTGTACCAGAATCTCCAATACAAATATTTCAGAGTGCTGGGTGTCAATCTGAGGACTGTGCAGAGGATTTGGAAAGAGTGATTACAAAGGTGTTTGGAGTGGTCTAGTGATGGAAACATTATGCCTCCATTCATCTTCCCACAGGGGCCTCTGACACAACATGGAGGCCTACATCAAGTGCCTTGAGGAGGTAGTGCTGCCCTGGGTCAAGAGGATATCTGCTGGAAGACCCTATATCTGGCAACAGGACTCTGCACTATGCCACACAAGCAGGAGAACCCAGTCATGGCTGTCAGACAATTTCTGCAACCACATCATCCTTTACATCTGGCCACCTAACTCTCTAGACTGCAACCTCCTTGATTATTATGAGTAGGGCACAGTTGAGTGAGAGACCAACAAAACTCCTTGTAATACCAAAGATGAACTGAAGGTAAAGATTATGGCAGTATTCCCCAACTTAAACAAAGAGACCATCCAGTAGAGTTTCAGGAGATTCCAAAGTCGTCTGGGGACTGTGGTTGAAGCCAATGGAGATTTTATTGAATAAATTTACTCTTTGGTATTTCAAGATATTTTTGCATAATTTTGGTAAATATATCTGTTAAAATGAGATGTCAGTTTTATTTTTGCATAATTTAGACAACAATTTATCCATCACACCCTGTATATAGAAATAAATTTGAAAAGAAATCTGTAAAAATGACAAAATTATAAAATAGTTAAACCAACTACAATGCAATATTTATTATTTACCATTTTATAAATAACTATGAAAGCAATTTTTTTATTCAATTTAATAAATAAATAGTATTTAATATCTTTATTATCATTCTCAAGAATAAAGAAAATGCATAAATTCATTTTCATATCTTTGGGTTTTATTGAAATTTTAATAATCACATTGTCAAGAAATCTAATAAATAGTGTTTAATATCTTTATTGTCAAGTCTCAAGAATAAAGAAAATGTATAAATCCACTTTCATACTTTATTAAAATTCTAATCATCACTTTGCTAAGGGAGTCAAAAGTGTATACAGTAATAGTGGTGTCACTGACGTACTGTTTTTTATGTTAGCACAAAATTCAAACATTGCCAAATTCTATGATTTAAAAACCTTTAAACTTCCTAATTGAAGTAAAAAAAAAAAAGTGAAATCATGTTTACATCATGCATATTAAAAGTTTCAAGTTTATAGCATTTATTATTTGAACCTTGCGATATTATCAACAATAATTGTTGATATCAAATATATTTTCCGCAAAATAATGATTGTTCAAGAAACAAGATGTCAGCTAGATTTGTTTGGTCATTTTGTTTTTTGGTACAAGAAATTATGCTAGCTAGAAAATAAAAATCTATATTTGCTTCCTGTTAAGACTAAAGTATATGCAGTCACAGAATAGGTCTAAAAATATTGTCTTCCAGAATACAAAGTGGGCCCACCCACAACTCAAATGTTATCATTTAATTTTCATAATGAATAAATAAAATTAAAAAAAATATATATGGAAAAAAGGATACAATTAAAATTTGTGTGGAAAAAAATGTGAATTTCTTAGTAATTTACAGTGTACTGTACATAATACTGACAATAGATTCCAAATGTAAATACAGAATTTAATTATTTATTTATTTTTAAATTTAAAGTAATTGGTTGATATTTTTAAATAGTTTACTGCACAATTTACACACTGACAGATAGTTCAAAAGCATAATAGAGCATTGTATGCAGTCCACTGTATTAAGAGAAATTGTGTTCACTAAAGGTGATTGTTCAAATCTGCCAATATAATTGCTTCTGCATTGAATTCATCTAACAATAGAATTCCTTTTCAATGGGTAGCAACATGTATTATTCCAAATTCTCCTCATACAGTAAATTTCTTCATAACCTTGTCTTTGATCTTTAGCTTTGAAAATACCCTCTCACATTGGACTTGAGTAACTGATAATGTACAGTACAGTTACAGATGACTTTATAAAATTCTTATTCCTTTTTTAATACTAAAAGTAAAACAGTTGTCTGTGTTTGTTTCTTTATTGCATTTTTATTTGATATAGGAACCCCACTCTATCAAGGGCTCACTTGCCATAGAGCAAACTGACATCCTGAACAATCCATCACTGAGTATATTTTGATTCAGAAAAAGATGATTTTTTTTCTATTTTTCTATATTTTTAAAATATACTTTTGGGTATAAACAAAAAAATTTATTTTTAGTCTTTTGATAGTACAATTTGTAAATAACAATGGTTATTTTGCACAGTGTTGATAGCTGGATGAAAATGGGATAGGAGAAAGAATTCTACCAGCTGAAGTATTGGAAACTAAATTTTTTATTAAATTAATTCTGAGAATTTCAAAAACAACTCAGATTTTAATTGCAAAATGTCTTCTAACAATTCTGAGAAATATAATTTAAGCAGAAATCCATTTTGTGCATCCGTTCTGTGTAAAAACATCAAATTCTTTGTACTTATTAATTTTGCTGAATATAGCACAAAAAGAAAAAGGAATTAACAAAAAGTTGTTCCCCAAAAAATGGTGATGGTAAAAATAGGAAAAATGGTGAAGTGTTCGTTTGTGTTCCTCATGATAAAAAATAATTTTCCAGTGACAGAATGTTAAAATTTCAAGAAATGTTTAATTTTAAACATTTCTCGAATTTATTAGTTAGGTATTTCCATTTCAATCTCATCAAACCGACCTATTATGCCCCACAGTTTTTTTTTTCAGATGCAGTTTGTTTGAAATAAATAATAGATTTGTTGATTTGTTTAACTTACTTCAATTCTTCTAAGTCAATACATATTCAAATATGGTAAGAAATGGTAAGAATGGGCAAAATAACAAAAAATAAACAGAATGCAAAATAACACCACCCCTGCTCGAAAAAAAATGCATTCAGAATTCATCATTAATGAGAGTATGTGAATATTTATTCAAAAAAAGAATTTCAAGACGTGTCTGCTGCCATAATGAAATTGAAATATAGCCGTTTTAAAATAAAGATAATAAAATATTGACTACTAAATCCAATTTAATCTTTCATTTTATATCCGCACGTAGTGGGGGGGGGGGCGTTGCTTTGCATTTTTACTTTTTATTAAATATAAATTATAATCTTTTTTGCGATGCTATTTTTGAACGGCACCAATATTCAGAGAACTTAAAACGATTACTTAGTTACTTATTTTAGTGTATCATTTTACTTACAATTACTGCGATATGACACAAACAACAGTCGGTGTATTATTCAAGCAAATTAGCCATAAACAATCAGCAGTGCTTTTTCGTAGCCACCTGTCACTTTATTATTGCCAACTAAGAACTTTTTTTTTTAATATTTAATTTATATAAGTAGCAAAGTAATCGTTCTAAGTAATGAGGTCAATCGAAATAAGTGCTGCGTAATTCGTTACGTTTCTTTTTTGTTTTTTTTTGTTTTTTTTTTTACTAATCAAACAAAAGCCACATAAAATCACATATACAAAATAAAAACATTCAAAAAAGGTTTTAAAAAAGGATACGATATCCTATTGTAGGTTAAATCAAGTTCGTCCAACCAATCTCCATACTTGAGCATAAATTCCATAGGTAATTCGGAAAGATCCTGATATGCCAAAGAAACTCTGGTATGTGTGTGGGACATTTTGAAAATTAGACAATTTCAAAAAGCCAGGACCAACTTGTAATTTTTTCCCGATTTTAACAAACAAATAAATTCAAATTTCTTTAGAATTTGTTTTGTTTTTTTTAACTGCTCTTTGTTTAAAAAATAATTTGGCTTCAGAATTTATTACTGGTATTTTAAATGAAAGAACCAAGTAAAGAAAAGGAAGAAGAAATGTAAACACTTCTGTGTTTTTTTTTCTATGTTTTTTTCTTTTTTCAATTCTTCTATACAAGGAAAAATTTTCTAACAATCCGTTTGTAAATTCCGGTGTTGTTGATTCAATTTTCTCATCCGTTTTCAAAAGAAAAATGAGTTGAAATAAAAAAACATTCAGTTTTTTCAATTATTATCATTAATTGACAGCGGGATATATTTTTAATTTCTTCTTTTTTTCTTTTTTTTTAACTCAACAGTCAACACTGTCCGGAAAAAAATAAATGAAGACACGAAAATAAGCACTTGAACGGTTCAGATTCAACTTTTTCAAACTTTTTTTTTTTTTCCTTTTTTTTTTTTCATTCAAAAACTTTCCTTGCCAAACTAAAAAAAAAAAAAGTGGATAGTTGGTATGGGGAATAAATATCCCAATAAAAATTAAGTTGGTAAATACATATTTTTAGGTAATTACATCAGAACGACATTTTTTAAAAAATATAGAAGTGAAAAAACATCAAGACTTAAAATTAAAAAAAATGTTTTTTTGAAGACAAAATTTGTTTCGTTACGTTTCGCTTTACAATCAACAATGCACGCCAGGACTGTGCAAATCGAGTTAGAAGTTCTCTAAATAATTATGTTGTAAACAGAATAAATGACGATATAAATCGCTCAAGTGAAAGAATGTTTTTCCAGTCATATTAATAAACAAAAAAATACTTTACTACAACTCTAGTAATAGTAGTAGTAGTAGTAGTAATAGTAGTAGTAAAAGACAAAAAAAAAGTAAAAGGAAAATCGTTACTCTCTAATAGACAAGACAAGAAAGAAGAGAAAGAAAAACAAAAAAAAGAAATCTGAGTTGGTTGGTAATGTCCCAAAAACCATCATGTGACATCAATTCACTTCAGTATTCTGTATTCATACATTTTTTTTTCTATCTGTAGCCTTAGTCAGTCGACGAGAGCAGCAGGTGACTGTTAATGCCTTGACCTCCCGAGGTCACCATCACATGATAAACTCACCTGAAAGATCGCTCCCGGCCTCATCAAAGTTGGACACACGAACTGAATGGCTTGGGTGGCACAAAATACAAGACTGGGCGGAGAAAGGGAAAAAAATGAGTAGGAGAGAAGCAGGGTGTTAATAATTATATAGTTTCATGTAATAATTTAATACTTTTACTCACCCCACCCTTCGAACCATCCTCTATCGTTGTATTCCTCTCCTCCTCCATGATGTTGTTATTATTACTGCTCATGTTTTGTTTTATCTTATTATCTGTTTATTGTTGTTGGTCTTTATTTATTATTTGCCACATTTATGTTCCCCTCTTCCTTCTTTATCTATCTATCTATCTATCTATCTATCTATCTATCTATCTATCTATCTATCTATCTATCTATCTATCATAGCTGTTCATATCTATCTTAGCTGTTCATATCTATCTATCTATCTATCATAGCTGTTCATATCTATCTCTATCATAGCTATTCACATCTATCTATCTATCTATCTATCTATCTATCATATATGTTCACATCTATGTATTTATCATAACTGTTCATATCTATCTATCTATCTATCTATCTATCTATCTATCTATCTATCTATCTATCTATCATAGCTGTTCATATCTATCTTAGCTGTTCATATCTATCTATCATAGCTGTTCATATCTATCTATCTATCTATCATAGATGTTCACATCTATGTATTTATCTATCATAACTGTTCATATCTATCTATCTATCTATCTATCATAGCTGTTCATATCTATTTATCTATCTATTATAGCCGTTCATATCTATCGATCTCTCAATCATAGCAGTTCATATCTATCTATTGATCTTCATATCTTTCTATCATAGCTGTTCATATCTATCTATCTATCTATCTATCTATCTATCTATCTATCTATCTATCTATCTCTTTTATTCTATAGTATATTTTTGTAATTACTTTCCTCAAGGGAATTCAGTGAAAATTCCAGAAAGGAACATCTTCTAAATTCCCAGTGTTTCTTTTCCTTATTGATTGACACTTTGTATAAAAAATTATAAACATAACTAACAGCAAATCTTGCATCATCAACCTTTAGATAAAAAATATCCCTATCTTCAAAATGAACAATTTTCACTCAAATATGAAATATTAACATAACCACTGAACCAGTGATAGGCTAATCTGCTGATTAAGATAATTTCATATTGCCAATTATTGAGATTTATTTAAATTTGAATTATATTCAAGTCTGGGTAAAAACCATGATTTTGAAGGCTAATTTTTAAAGTCAAACAATCCCTCCCCACTCGTAAGTTGGTGCTGCACAATCTTTCTATTCCTATTTCCTCAACACTTAACTTTGTAACATACTTTGTAAATAGCAATATTCCCATGGATATATAATTCCTACACCACTACCACTGCCGCCACCACTACTACCACCACCATCATCATTTGTGAAGTATCTTCCAGCCTATTCAGTGACATTGTCAGCCCACTTTTCCACTGTCTCTTGTTCTTTTTGCTCAAGGGGGTACCTTGTAGGATGGCAGTGAAAAGATTGTTGTCTCTCATGACATGTCCATACTCTTTTAATTTTCTCTTGCTGATAGTGGTCATGAAGTTTTCCAACGGGCCTGTTTCTTGTCTTATGGTATACAATGTAAATGTGTCATTTGTGATGATGTCTATATAGGAGACGCCTGGCATGGTTCTGTAGCATCTTCTTACTTAATGCTTGCATTCTTTGCTGTAATTTTGCTATTAAAGTGCAAGATTTGCAGGCATACAGAAAAATTGAGAAGGCCAATCCATGCAACATTGCAATTTTTGATCCAAGACGTATTTTAATTAAAAACACTTATATGAGGTATGAGTTGAGTATTTATTTGAATATGATTTTTAATGTTTATTTGAAAGAAGAACAAATAGAAACACATAAATAAACATATAATTTTATTATTGTTGATACCAACTGACAAGTGGACGGAGTGATTTCTGGGGGTGGGGTCCTTCTACGAAACTCTGGAGTTGGGATACTGAAGGTAACATCAATCGGCTAAGGGATAAATAAATATAGTTATATAGTATGAGGTAATTTTATTTGGATATGAATTTTAACATTTATGTAACACTAGTGAAAATTGCTTTCCTCTAGGACGAAAATATATTCGGACATGTCTCACATGTAAAATATTCCCAAAAAGAGTCGGATAGACTTTTTGCGGGAATCTCTTTGAAGTAAATCTGAACTATCACAATCTATAAAAAGTGCGTAGAGCCAACAGACAAGTGCAACTACATTAGTGAACAGGAGACGTGTTGTTGGATTGTTTGACTTAAACTACTCTGAAGGTTGAAGGAAATGGATTAGAGAAATTTATTACAAGCCAGAAGAATATATATATATATATATTTGAAAAAAGGATATCAGCTGATCATCTACATTTCGGCATCGTCAGGTGCTAAGGGCTAAATAATTTCCTAATGTTTTAAGAATTGACTTCAACCGTCCGGAAATAAAATTGACAAACCAAAAGCATTTCAATCAAAGAAGGGTAGCTGAACTAGCAAATAATGCCTGCAATAGGATAGATGCAGCACAACTTCATCCTGTTTTTGGACCTCTCTGCTCCAAAGAAAAATATGATATGAAAAAAAAAAATGTAAATAAAAACAATGGAGTAAAAACAAAATTCCTTCTTTTTTTTTTTTACGCCACAACTTGCTCTTACGTTGTAAATGTCATCAACTCAGTTTGTTTTCCTTGATTTGAATTTTTAAACGTTTCTAGTTTCTTTGCACTGTTTTTTTTTTTACTCAAATTAAGGAGTGACCAAGACTGGCAATTGCTAGTCGAAATATTTCCATAAAAAATAAATCATTCGTTGGAACTACAATTTTTTTTCTTTTAATTATGCAACTACCAACAGAGACACGTATCCTAACTTTCCTAACGTTTTATTATTTAAAAATAAATAAACAAAAAATTCCTTTTGAGTTCATTTCAGGATGAAAACATGTACATTTTATACAACCCATAATAATACAATTTCAAAACCCTTGTTTTTCTCCTCCCCCCTCTATTCCACTTCTTGTTGTGCATTTATTTATTTATTTTTAAATGCGCTAGAAAATTATTTAGCCCTCAGCACCTGAAGATACAAAAAGGGTGAAACCAAGGTAATATGATCAGCTGATCTCCTAATTTTTTCAAATTTAAAAGCTAAATTAAATGTTAAATTTTCATTTTTCTTTTCTTTTCTTTATACATGTATTGAGTACTTTTCACCATTACTGTCTCCTGGTCTAATTCAACTCTGACCAATAACGTTTATATATATATATATATATATATATATATATATATATATATATATATATATATATATATATTAAAATTCACTGTCACAACAGAATGCAGAGATTACAGTTACAATGAGTTTGTCTTTGTAATTTACCCCTGAAGATGATCTTAGAAAAGGTCAAAAGTACTTGGGTTAAAAACAAACTTTTCAATATTACTGTCTCCTGGTCTAATTCACATCTGACCAATAACGTTTTTATAATTATATATATATATATATATATATATATATATATATATATATATATATATATATTATATATATATTAAAAATCACTGTCACAACAGAATTCAGATCACAGTTACAATAAGTTTGTCTTTGTAATTTACCCCTGAAGATGATCTTAGAAAAGGTCAAAAGTACTTGGGTTAAAAACAAACTTTTCAATATTACTGTCTCCTGGTCTAATTCACATCTGACCAATAACGTTTTTATAATTATATATATATATATATATATATATATATATTATATATATATTAAAAATCACTGTCACAACAGAATTCAGATTACAGTTACAATAAGTTTGTCTTTGTAATTTACTCCTGAAGATGATCTTAGAAAAGGTCAAAAGTACTTGGGTTAAAAACAACTATGGCTTCCTTCCTTGATGAATTTAATCTTGCCATCAACTGATTAGACAACTGGAAAGGATCAGTATTAAAATAAGTAGACACAATATGTCTATATTATTCAATGAAACATGTTTGAATGAAGATATGCTACCTATATATATATATATATATATAAGTGGACATTGAGGTCAACACCAAGTTTGAATACAATGTTCATGTCATCAATTGCCTGAAGATTGCCTTCCAATTCACTTATCCCATTTTTACCTCTGCTTCTTCTTTTACCTTAGATGGTACCTTGTATGATGGCAGTGGAAAGATTGTTAGCTTTTATGACATGAATGATTGGTTTCTTCATTGTAATTCCGCTGTTAATGTTTCAGATCCACAGACATAAAGAAATATTGAGAAGGCCAATGCATGTAAAAGTCTGATCTTTGATTTAAGGCAGACATTCTTGTCTTTCCAGATGGTTTTGCAACAGCTGTCATTGTTTGTGCTGTTCTTGAAATTATTTTTATTCTGGAGCCATCTTTGTTGATAATCAAGCCAAGAAATTTGTATTGATTCACTAGTTTAAGTCAACAAAATCTTATCAATTCTAAACTCTAAAACACATTTGATTAATTTTTAGCTAATCAATTTTTAATTTAATCCAGCCAGTTTTTTTTTTTCATCTGTATGGATATTCAGACTCATATATAAATCTTAATACAAAGCTGAAACTATGCATCATATGTTAATCTTTATATATTTTAATGCTTTTACAAAGCTTCATTGTTACTTCTTTGTCACTCTCTCGTTTGTAATTTCTTCTTAAATTTCCAAAAGGCATTAAATTCTATTGTATTATTATTACTTTACAATCCATCAATTTACTGTTAAAAGGAATAGAAATTTATTTGGAAATTTGAATTGTCATAATTCACTATATGCTATCAGATTTTACTATGTGAATCAGTGTTTTCACAATGAAATTTGTGTTAAACAACCAATGCTGGTAAAAATTTTTAGTATATATGTTGAAACAAATCTTTGTAGTGATTTTATAACATATTTATGTTATAATTTTCAAATAAATAATTATATATATATATATATATATATATATATATATATAGTCATCCACAGACAGACTGTTTCACTGTATCACAGCTCATTAGTATGGCTAGACATCTGATTGCTTCAATCTGAGATCAAAACCCAACTGATTTGGCATCAGTCAGAGATTCTACTCCCAAGCTATCATCACATGGCAGAACGGAAGGGAAATTTTAACTTTTTTATGATGCAAAAGACATCAGTAGCTAGGAGAGCTCAATTCAAGTAGAAGAGCATCGCATTAGCACCAGCAGCCACTATTTATGAAATCACCCCTTCCTCTCTGAGAGCTCAGTCGAATTATTTCAAGAGCATAAATAGTCATCCACAACAGGCTGTTTCACTTTATCACAGCTCATCAGTACAGCTAGACATCTGATTGTTTCAAGTCAGGATCAATATATATATATATATATATATATATATATATATATATATATAGAGAGAGAGAGAGAGAGATAGATAGATAGATAGGATTAATACAAATAAAATTTGTCACTTTGCTGACTGATGTTATATTTAACATCTCAACTCCAGAGTTTTTATTGATATACCTTTTTGTAATTGTTTAGTCCACTCTTCAGCAGATTTTCAGCAATTGACTGCAGTTTTTATAATTTTTCATTATTTTTATACTAAGTTTGATGTAATTAATTTATGTGCTAGTTGGGAGCTCTTATTATTTGTGTTAAGTTGATTTTTTTTCTCATTTTGTACCTGTGTGTTTGTGTGTGTGCATGAGTGTGCATATTTGCATGTGTGTGCACATGTGTGTATGTGCATATGTGTTTGTCATAATTATTTCTCCTTTTCATCATTTTCTTGTCTCCTTATACTCTCTCTCCCTATACCTTTTGCTTCTTTTACTCTTTTGGCTCTGAATATAGATAGATAGAGAGAGCGAGAGAGTCATTTGCATTTCACCTTGTCTGCACATATGCATGTATGATATATACATGTAAATATGTACATTTTGTATGTGTCTATTCCAGAATTTTACCATATGTGTATAGACATTAGTTGCATGAATGGGGCGGACAATACAGATTACAATATTCCAACACAGTCACTTTCTTTTCTTTCTAGCTTTTAGGTGAGAGCAAAAACCATTTGTCAAAAATGCTGACAATTATTGAGTTCACACTCTTCTTGCTTTTTATTATAAGTTATTCAAGATCTGCCTTGCTAGGTACATTGGGACAAATTTCCTTCATATTCCATTAGTAAGGAAGAAGTTCCATTAAGACATCTTCTTCTCAAGAACAACAAGTTTGATGAACACACCTCTGAGTGGATGCTTCCCTGATCACTACAATCTTAACATCTTCAACCATTATCTTTCCTACACATCCTCATAATCTGTACGTCTTACCTCCTCCTCTTACATTCATACAACAACCTCAATCAGTAATCCTTTGCCTTGAGTAGCTCTTGGGCCTTGTATTGGGTGAACAGGTAGTATTTTAAAAAGTTTGTGGGAGGAAAGTGACAACAAGAATTTAATTTTTATTATTTTAAAAATGTTATTTTTAAAAAAGTTTAAAAGTTAGTGGGAGGAAAGTGACAATAAGAATTTAATTTTTTATTATTATTTTTTAATTAAATATTTAATTGGAGATAGTGAAAATTCATATATATATATATATATTCAAAATTGTTTGGATGCTCAGATTATTTCTTTGTGTCATTGCTTTTATTAAAACAATGTTTTGGCCAATCTATTGTTCAATAAGATGAATAAATATACTGTGTAGGCATATCAGATTTTACAAGTATATAATGTACATATTGCTAGAAAAGTAATAAATTATTTTTTGACAATTCATCCATGAAAAAAAAGGTTTCCATTTTTCTCCCAGGTTACTTGATAAATGGTTCTGCTAAAATATTGGGTGAACAATGTCAACAAGGCAAAGGAGATATTTAATCATTCAAACAATGTTGGATGGACTAGTGACACTTTCTCAAAGTTATTCCCCTTACATATGGCAACATCTTTAGAAAAAGATGAAGTTAGATATTATTAAAAAAATACTCTAAAGTGGAAATATTAAAAAAACTAACAAAAATAAATTCCAAAGAAAAAAGCCATTTCTAAAAAAAAAAACAAAACAAAAAAAACACACCTCTCCAAGTAATAATAAATTGAAAAAAAAATTTTATATATATATTACTATCAATTATGTTCTCCAGATCACAAATAACAATTTCCTGAATTTTAAGATGGGGATTCAGTTTACTATATAATTTCATTGTAAATTGATCCCCCTACAAATGCCAAAACAAATATGCTCATATGACATGATTTTTTAAAATATAAAGAAAATGAATTTTATCTTGGAATGTGCAATCTCGAGTGCATAATTGCTAATAATATATGAAAAAAGCACTGTAGATTATGAATTTCAAAAATTTCAATTATTTTATTTTACATTATAAGAAATCATATAAGCAGATCAATTTACAATGACTTTATATACCAAACTGGACCCCCTGTTAACTTTAATAAAATAGAATAATTTTTTTTAATATATTTGTGATCTGGGCTGGTAATTCTTTAAGTATTATGTATTTAAAGTATTATGAAGGAAATGAAAATAAAATTATTATTTCTGTTCACAGCACCACAGTTGAATATATATAAAAAATCCTGTCATTTTTTATGGATAGTATGCTGATAATATAAATGATATAATATTTTAAATTGTTCCCCTATGCAAGCCAAGAAAAATTTAAGGTAAGTATGGAAAATAATAATAATAATAATTATACAATACTTAGAGAAGAACACAATTTAAGAAAGCAAAAAGAAAAGACATAGTATTAAGTAATGTTTAACAATATTTTAACAGTATGTCTGTCTTCTTCAAGTAATGTTCAAAAATTGCATATAAGTATAAAAAATATAAAAAATACAATTCTTGTCTTGATAAAAACGGTTGTACTGGTAATCAATGAGACAAAACGAATGAAACACAGCCAGCATGAATGGAATGCACCTGAAATGTGAGTAACATGATAGTGTTACAAAATATTGGAAGAGTTACATCAATCATTCTGATTAATAATAATAAGCATAATAAAGGGAAAAGGTAAGAAAATTCTTTAAATACACATTTCGCAGCTATTTTGAAATTATTTGAAATTTTCTATGTAAGCATTATTTTTAGCACAATACAGGATAAAGGTAAGAAAATGCTTTAATATAAATATTAACTTTCTTTATTTTAACTTTAAATTATTTGAAATTTAGTGAAGTAAGTAAGAATTTGACACTTGCAGGACATATTGAAGACATGAGGGACAGAGGTATGCAGTGAATAACCTACCTAACAAACTTGTGTAAATGGTTGGCAGAACAGGGTTTAGGAGAGATAGTAAAAAAAATTAACCTTTCTAAGTACTAGAAATGACAGGAAGTTGTGGTGAGCCATGATCATCCAAATTCTAACGAGACACAGTACATAGAAGAAGTAAGAACATGCTTTATCATGTGGCATAACATTTGTTTTTTTGATCGTGTAGTTGTATGCAGCCCTGACAAAGCACATACTATGCAGCAAAAAGAAGGGATCAGTCGTATTAATTCAATGATCCTGACTCCTTATTTATTAGTTGTATCAATTTACAGTGAATTTACAGAATGAAATGAACCCCTTCTTAAAATTTAGTAACTATTTTAAATATTTATTTCAATATCCATAACCCAGAAGGCTTATTTGATATTAATATTAGAAAAAAAAATGAAAAAATTACTATTTCTTTGAGAGGTGCATTTATTTAGAAATACCTAAAGCAGATTTACCAAAATCAAATGGATTTAGGATTCTTTTGCTTTCTTTTATATCATTAAAGGCTGAATATCCACAGCTTAGTTGCTATTTTTCCTGGCATGAAAATCCAGAGAGATAAACCATTCTCTGACAAGAGTTTAACTGTTTAAATGAAGGTACACACCCATCATCAAGATGAAGCTGAAAGAATTATGCCTTTGCTATTGCTAAAATTGAGGTTGATGGGTCAGCATGGTGATCTTTAGGTTGAGAGGACATAAATACAAAAGGATTAGTTAAAGTAGCTGAGATAAAAAATATACTATGTAGGCATTTCAGATTTTACAAGTATATAATGTATTAGGTTGGTGCAAAATAATGACGTAATAATGTCGTTTTTTGACGTATTTTTAACGTCAAAAAACAACATTATTACGTCATTATTTTTACACCAACCTGATACTTACTGCTAGCAAAGTAGTAAGTTTATGTTCTTTTCCAATTTGCCAAGTGTGTACATAAGATGTCTTTCTACAGATGAATAGTAAGAATAACATGAATGAAACATGTGAACAATAAGGAACTTTTAGGGAAAATGAAGCTACAAGGAAACTGATACTTACAATCAGAAAGAAAAAAACTGAAATTTCTGGGACACATAAAGAAAGAGGGTTTGGAAAATTTGACACCCACAGGACATAGTGAAGGCAGGAACCAAGCTGGTAAATTATTTCAAAAGTTTTCCTTCTATCAACCAAGTTAAGTATGAAAAATTTGGCAAACATGGATAAATGTGCCCACATTAAAACAAAGTGTCAAAAGGACAGTTTTTCCCATGACACTGTTTTTTTAACTGCATTCACTCTTTGGCAATGTTTAATGTTTTAAAAATCAATGATTAGAATTGCAATAAAAGCTAAACATATGAAAGTAAATTTATACACATTTTTTATTCTTGAGAATTTACCACAAAAATAATAAATTCTATTTATTAGATTGTTTATTTACACTATTTATTTATGACATTATTTATTGAAATGGTTGGTAAAACATCAGCTAATTACCAATTGATTCAAACTTTATAAAATGGTAAATAATAAGGATTTCTTTCTAGTTGGTTCACATATTTTAATAATTTAGTAAACATTTATAAATAAAAAATGTTTTCACATTTTTTCTTTATAAATTGGTAACTGATAAATATTGCATTGCATTAGTCTTAATTGTATTAATTTTTAGTATTTTATAAGTATGATGATTCTCTCTTTCACATGCATGTAGTATTAAAATTATGATCTTTAACAAAATATATAAATTTAAATAAACATAAGATTCACTATTTTGTTTTTCAAGCTAACATGTCAATTTATTGGAAAGAAAAGTTGTTATGGAGATAATAAGAATTAATATATAACATGTCTACTTCAACTCTATACTTCTAACATCTTCACCTGAACTCTGAAATTTTATTCACTAATTAAATCTTGACTTCTTCATACTCCTCCCTGATTTTTGAACAGGAGTAGAGGTTTATTCTTTGTTTTCTGTTTAGGGTTTAGTTTACAGTTCTTTCAACTCTGTATTTCTGAGATCTCTGCCTGAAATCTGAAATTTTATTCAGTAATTATTATCATTTTTCCTCTCCCAATAGATAAGGTTGCATATTGTCTGGTTCACACTCCTCCCTGGTGTCTTGATCAGGTGAAGAGTTTCATCCTTTGTTTCCTGTTTAGGATTGGATTTCTGTTTCCTTATAAAGTCTACTTCAACTCTACACTCCTAACATTTTTGTCTGAAAATTTTATTTATTAATTAAATTGTCCTCTTCAAGTCTAAAATTAGCTGTCTGTCCTGTTATCTTGCCCTTTCTTACACTAATACAATTCCACATAGTAACCTTTTGCCTTGAATGGCTTTTGGGGCTTGTATTGGGTGAACACTAGTAAAAAAAAAAAAAGAGAGATCTCTGACATTTTTAAAAAAACCGAAAGAAGCTTAACCTTCCAGCACCAGCGATTGTTGTAAAACTGATTCAGGGTATGAAAAGGCCTGAAAGCTTGAAAAGTAGCATTCTGCAGCCAAGAAAAAAAATTGCAATTGTACATATTGTGCTTTTTATACAATGGGTTTTTTCAAAGTAGGTTCCCTGCAAATATGTGGTATTTTGGTAACTGATGGTTTGGATAAAAGCAGATGAGTTCTTATGGTGAATGAGTCAATTGTAAATAATGAATGGGTTGCAAATCAGATTAACTAGGTTTAAGATAGTCAGTGATGACCAGCATTTCCCAACTTCCCCTACAGCCTTGTACCAGAAACATGTATTTTCATGTTAAATAAAGATTAAGATCAAAGTGTTATATCTTTTCCAGCAGAAGACAACCAACCCATGGCTCCAGCCATCAGCAGCAATTGTTCCACCCACCCAGCCAGCCAGCCAACATCATCATCAGCTGCAGCTCCAGCCAGACAGCCATCTCAATCTGGCCTCCAGCTCCAGCTCCAGCTCCAGCTCCAGCTCCAGTCAGCCATCCTCACCAGCAGTAATGATATATGATAAACTGTCTCTTTTTCAGGACAACAGTTTTCAACAACTACAAAACTTACCTTCTTAGAGCAATGCTCTTCTCACCCTCTATATGAACATACAAAGATATTTTTTGCCTAGTGTGCTGTAATCTTATTTTTGCCAATGTATTTTCTTTAAGGAAAATAAACTTAGCAGCATATTTTTTTTACTCAATCTTCATTTTGTTTGTTGTTGATTTCTGTCATTCAATATCTGTTTCTGGGCCAATATATGACCCACCACAACATAATTAATACAATTTGGCAATTAACATGTACAAATAAATACAAACATTATCATCCTCTAGAACTGAATGTGTGAATATTAATAATAATAATAAATTTTTAAAAAATAGAACCTGCCAACTAATTGATATGACTTTCCCCACAGAATTCCAATGTTTCTAAAAAGGAATTTTAAAAAATTGTCAAAATTATAAGGACTTGCATAGCAAAGTAACAAAAATGTGGAAACTTAAAACTACAATTATCCCTTTTGTGATAAGGTCACTGGGCATGATAAAGAAAGGTATCGAAAATCATGTAAGATTACTGGATACATCAGCATCTCAGAGCTATTAGGTGCAAAAATAATGTCGTTTTCTCACATAAAGTTGAACGTCAAAAACGACATTATTTTTGCACCAACCTAATACAAAAGATCACTTTGTGCAGAGCAGCATATATCATCCACAAACCACTATCCATCAAATGTGCACAGATAACACTCCTACAGTGCCTTTTTATACTCAGAGACCCAGAAGGGACTTGGTAATTAGGCACTTAAAATTACCCTCTGACAAGATGATACACACACACACACACACAACAACAACAACAACAATTTCTTAACAAATCAATTTCTTTATACAGTATACAAACTTATTATTTTGACCTAACATTTTTTTTAATCATTTCACCCCATACAAGGCAGTAAAGTTACTAAGACACAAGGGGTACTGAGAATGAAAGAACAAGAAAAAGAAACATTAGGGAGTAAGAAGAATAGAAGAGTAATTAAGACAGTAGATAGCAATTGACATTGCATTTAAATTTATGAAGATCAAAGTTGACCAGAAGAGATTTCCACAAGTGAGAAGTGTAAGAAAAGAAATTGTTAGCATAGACCTTAGTTAAATCCAGCCAGTTCAACTCTGAATTGATGAGACCTTGCTGCCAATCTAGTACTACACTACAAAAAGTCTTGCTACCATAGCAAAGAGTTCATTCGGACAATTACTAGGAAAATATTTATAGAAAAAGCAGAGAGAAGCTACGTTATATCAATGGGAAAGTGACTGAAACAGAGATGTTAGGTCAGGACTAATAATATTGCTGATTCTTTTTTGGATTTTATCAAGAACCTCTAAATATACAACAGGAGCACCAGACCAGATATGGCAGCAATATTCAAAGCATGGATGAATGGTAGACTTATGGATATGAAAGATAGATTCTGGAGACAAAAATTGTCTAGTACAACAGAATGAACCAACTTTCTTAGCAGCTCACTTAGCAATTGGTTCGATATAATCTTTCCACTTCATGTCAGCCAAGAGTGTTAGCTTGAGAAGGTGCAATGAGTCACTCACATGGAGGTTAGCATTAATTATGCTGATGGGAGGCAGGAAGTAGTCTTTCAAGTGATTAATAGAGAAGTTTTATTTTGAAGGCATTAAAATTAACAAATTATTCCTTGCCCCAGTTAACAACAAACTGCCAATTTCACCTTATCAGACTTATTATCAAGACAGGAGTAAATAAAAAGAGAACCTGCAAAGCACCTATGCTTACATCGATAATGTCACTATTTGCGGGAAAAAGCGAGCGGAACATGACAGAAATCTTAAATTATTCATGGTGGCTATTAAAAAGTATGAGCTTACGCTTAACCAAGGCAAATGTTATTTTAGACATAAAAATATAAAATTACTTGGGTATATAATGAGTAAAAATAATATAAAACCTGATCCAGAACATCTGAATCCATTATTCAGCCTACCAGTCCTAAAAGATTTCCCCATGCTGTGGTAAACTTTGGGAATGTTTACACACTATCCCCATTGGATATAATCTTTTTCAGACAAAATCCACCCTCTAACAACAGTATCAAAATTCCCATTATCTCTCATAGTAGAGAAAGTATTTAATGAGTTAAAAGGGGGCATAGCGAAAGCATCCATTACTACACTCAACCATATATTACCTGTGGTAGTAGAGACAGATGGCTCAGAATACACCATAACCACCTCTATTAGACAATCAAGGAGGCCCGTAGCCTTTTTCTCCAGAAACCTGTCTAAATCTAAACATTGGAATTTTGTAACAAAGCCTATGCTATGGAGGTATTATTTGATCAGGCAACATTTTAAACTGATTACAGACCAAAAATTAGTCTCATTCATGTTTACCCCCAAAACAACAAGTAAAATTAAAAATGAGATAGCCAGGTGGAGGATGGAACTCTCATGTTACTCATTTGATGGGATGTACCATCCTGGTAAGGAAAACTCAGCTGTGGATGCCCTCTCTCACATATGTAACTCAGCTGCTTACAAAGAAGAGTTAAAGAAACAACATAGAGAGTTGTGCCACCCAGGTGTTTCACACATGATCCATATGACAAAGATCAAAAACCTTTGTTACTCAGTAAAGGATGTGAAAGAAATTACCAAATTGTGTAAGATTTGTGCTGAAAATAAACCTAGGTTTTTACTGTCTTAACACCAGCAAGATCATGAAAGCCATGCAATACTATGAAAGAATCACATTGGAATTTAAAAGACAGCTTCCGTCAAAAACCCCTAACAAATATATGCTAACAATAATTGATGAATATTCGTCATTTTCTTTTTTTGACCTGATGTATTCCTCTACATTGGTCATGCAAGCACTTTGCTCAGTTTTGCTACCCACATATATTCGTGCGGACAGAGGGGCTTCATTTATGTTCAAGCATGTATGGTGATGCCTACAAGATTAAGGAGTCATGTAAGTAGAACTACCCTATACAACCATCAAGGTAACGGCCAATGCAAGAGGCATAATCAAATTATTTGGAAAACAGTTCAACTTGCAGCTGCTAATAAAGGAGTAACTTTAGAGAATTGGAAACAGAGGCCCTTCATGCAATTAGAACACTGTTATGCATAGCCACTAACACAACCCCACATGAAAAATTCCTCACATTTCCAAGACTAAATAAGAACAAACCACTGATGGACCAAGTGGTGTGTCTAAATGCCAATCCCCAGTATGCACATGTCCGTTACCCTGATGGATGGGAAGGTACAGTCTCACTAAGAGACTTTGCTATAGATGAGGACGAATTGGGACCAACAAGCCTAAGTGAGGGCTGTCCTCATGACATTTCAACTGACTTTGAAGAAACAGAATCATGGTCTCTTTGTGAAGATTACGAGGAACCCTTGAGCTCAGATCCCTTGAGTGGTAACAAGAAGAGAGCACATCCACCTACTGATACTTTAGAGGTCAAGCAAGCAACTTGTAGAAGATTACAAAAAAGCAGCAGGATTAAATCTAGTTCAGAAAGAGCAGGGACCTCATCATGCTCCTGGAAATCCACCACAGCCTTGCAGACAGCAAAGGATGCCTGTTCTGTAAGAATAAGGATGTGGTATGATTAATTTCCCCCATTAATGAATCTGTCCTGAACACATATATTCAGGAGAACTCTGCTGCTATGCAGAGTTTATTAAAGTTTACTGTTAAGCAAATTTGTATTGTCTCACATTTAGTTTTTTTTTTTTTTTGTTAATAGCTGTCATTTGTTTAATTAAGTGGAAGCAACAAAAAATTCATATCTTTTGTTTGTCCTTGTTCATTAGTTATGACCAAGCATATGATTATAAAACAAATTCAGTTCATAAAGAATTTTTAAAAAATAATAATGTCTGAGGTTCTTGTGACTTGACAGGCAGTATCTTCTCTGTTCTTCAAGACATCGACATAACAGTATCATGATACATTGAAAATAAAGAACAATCATTTCTTAACATAGCCTGAAATTAATATTTTTATTAAATTTTTTCTCCTTATGTGTGTAAAATAACATAACTGAAAAGCAAAGGACGAAATGAAATCAAGGTGTGAATTTCAAAAAGAGTTAGCATCGAACTTAGGGGCTTCATTTATGTTCAACCGGGTCAGGGTGAACCTGGGAATGGTAGAAGGTAAGAGGTTAACTGTAGCACCAGTCCACAGTGTTCAAAGAAGGATAATCATTACCAAGACTCACAGGCTTCATTCACTCAAAGACATTTTTAATAATTAATCTTAGAAAAGAATTAATCTTAGAAAATACATCTGACAGTTTAGATATTTCTGAACAGATTTGGTGCCATGCATGGCATCCATATGAAAATCATGACCTGATGAAGCTATTTAAATACATGATTCAAGGTTTTAAGTTAATGTTTGAGTTTTTGTAGCAATCTGCAGTGTTGGGCGAAACTACTACTATGTTTAATCTCCTTTTCTCTATACTAAATTTGTTATAACTGATCCATATGCTGAGGTATTTGAAGTGTTTAGTAATTCCACATCCTGAATTTTTATAATGGATTCCTGGCAGGTGCCATCAGTTCTTTTATTCCAATTCCAGATCCTAGTTTCTGTTTTAGAAAGGTTTATCTTGAATCCTATTTCTTGAAACACTCTGGTAGAGGATGTTGATTTTCTGTTCAAGATCATTTTTATCCCAACTATGAATGCCTGTCATCATCATATCCAACCTCATCATCAGTTCATTGGCTTTGGAAGGGAAAACAGGATTATTGTCTTCTATTGGTTGATTCATTTGGGATGTGGTATGGAATGTTTAAATGATCAATACCCATCTCTTCACACCTGTGTTTGGCCAGAAGAGCGTTCCATATGAAAACGAGGCTATTTAAGAACATGACTCATGTTTTCAGCTTGACTTTTGGGTTTTGTAGCAATTTGCGGTGTTGGCCGAAAATATCTCTAGTGCAGCCTATTCTATGTTCTATTTCTTTTTCTCCTATAGTAAATTTTTTGTAACTGATCCATATGTCTAGGTAATTGAAGTGTTTAGTATTTACTAGTTCCACATAAGGAATTTTTATAATGGATTCAGGGTATGTGCCATTACTGCTTTCATTCCAGTTCCACATCATAGTTTTTGTTTTGGAAAGGTTTATCTTGAGTTCTATTTCTTGGAAAACTTGGTAGAGGATGTTGATTTTCTGTTCAAGATCATTTTTATCCCAACTATAAATATTAGGTTGGTGCAAAAATAATTCCTTTTATCATATACTGATCTTTGCAGGGAAAGCAGGATTGTTGTCTTCTATTGATAGATTCATTTGCCATGTAGTATGGAATGTTTAAATAGTCAGTGTCCATCTCTTCACATCTTTGTTCTGCATCAATATCTATTACACTACCTGCACACCTCGAAAAAATAGAGAAACGGAAAAGAATAGTAACCAATACACAAACTGATTTAACTCATTCTCAGCAATCTGAGTCACACAGATGTTACCATTCTCAGTACTGTTTACTGTTTATATCTGCTAAAATCTTTACTGTTTGGAAAAGTGCATTTGAATCTCTTTTGCTGATCTTAACCTTCTGTAGGAACAAGGAACATATTAAATACTACATGAAAAGGCTCTCATAATGTTTTGAGAAGGAAGTCTTTTGTTTATATTTTCAGGAAAAACAATGAAGAATTAATAGAAACAAAATGAATATTTCTTTTGGACCACCATGTAGTTGTAATTTGAGTGGGGATATTCTGTTTTGACCGAATTTATCATTGGTTTCATGTTTAACAAATGAGCAACAAAGCATATCAAAAAAGAAGGTTTCCATGAGATGTAATATATTCATCAGGCAAAGCACATGACCAGATCTTTGTGCATGAATTTGTAAAAAAAATAGATATATTTTTCAGGCTCTTTTTATGAGTCCACCTACATAGAAGAAAAAAGAAAATGCTAATTCATAAAGTCAGACATTTATGATTGCGTTTCTGTAAAAATCTTGATCCTGATTCACAAAGAAAATAAATGAATAAAAACTGATCCCTTTCCAGGTTGGGATCAGGAATAATTGTGTTTTGTTTATAAAAAAGTTGACATTAATTCTTACAGAGATTATTCAGATATAATTAAAAACTAAAGGAATAAAAATTGACCCATGTCATCATACAACTGCAAGAAATTGCTTACATAATAGGAAACTTTATACCTGATTTGTTGAAATTGCAGCAGCATATAACCCCCCTCCATAGAGACTTACTCCTCTCATTCATGAATAACCACTTTCCAAACTGAAACATTTCAGACTTCATCAGATATTAATGCAGAACAAAAAAGTATAATTGTTAATTTGCATTCAGCAACTTAACAATTCTACTTTTTTGTTTTGCATCAATGAGGTTTGAAATGTTTCAGTATGAAAGATTCTGTAGACTGATACAATTCCTCTATTTGTTCAATGCATTCAGTGGATTTGGAAGTTTGGAAGTTTGGATTTGGAACTTAAGGCTAGTTTGTTGCATTTACTTTCATACAAATGATCCTGGTGAATGTATGAACTTGTCTCTTATCCCCTCCAGCTATGGGTTAAATAGCAGGCAGACATCATTCATGAGCCTTTGGATAGCAATCAGTCTCAGAAAAAGACAACTCAAAACCAGCTTGAATAGAGATGGACTCCATCAGAATATTTTGCCTTAAACATACCATTGCTGCTATGGCTCTACACTACATGTTGGGCAACTATGACTCTAATACAGGACTCATGATGTTATATATATATATATGCATGTGTGTGTGTGTGCACATGTAATAGATATTGGTGTAGAAAATAGAATTGGCATGCCAAATTCAAATTCCAGGTTAGTCTGTTGCATTCCCTTTCACACAAAAAACTTTTGGAAAGGCATGAACCTATCTCTTTCCCCACCAGCTATGTGTTAAGGAGCATGGCAGACTAGTTTCTTTAACCTTAGGTGGTAACCAATCTAGGAGAAGGACAACTCTGAATTTAAAACCAGTCTGAAAAAGGATGGGCTCTGGCTATCTTGCACTAGACACACCAACTACTGTTATGACTGTAGTAGATATGCTGAACCTATGACCCTAATGGATTATGGGATTTGAGATTGTGATTTTTTCTGTTGAAAAGAGACACATCCCTTTCCTCAAGAATTATACATCTGAAGAAGGCAGTAGAATGGATCTACTGAAATGTTGTGCACACAAAAATAATACAAGTTCAATAGTTTAAACAACTCCAAAATGCTTTTTTTATCGGTGACAGTTTTACATTCACATGTATGTGTATGTCTATGATTGTGTGTATACAAATGTGTGTTTCTGTGAGAGTGTGTGTATCTAAGTGTGTGTGTATTTCTATGAGTGTGTGTGTTGAGCATGTCTATGAGTATGAGTGTGTATGATTATGTGTGCGTCTGTGAGTGTGTAAGTGTTTGTGTGTGCATGTGTCTGTGTGAGTAAGCATTTTGTGTGTTCTGTGTGTGTGTTTGTGTGTAAGAGAGAGAGAGATGCTGTATGTATGAATGTGTATATGAGTGTGTGTGTGAATGTGTTTGTGTATGTCTATTACTGTGTGCATGTGAGTGTGTGTCTGTGAATGTCTGTGTAAGAGTGTGTGTGTATTACTGTGAGTGTGTGTGTTGAACATGTCTATGAGTATGAGTGTGTGTGCATGAGTGTGTGAGAGTAAGTGTTTGTGCATGACTGTGCCTCTGTGTGTGTTTGTTTTTTTTGTGTGTGTGTGTGTGTGTGCAATGAAAAAGAAATGTTATGTTATAGAATAAAATAATGAACATTAAAGCTAATTCTGCAAGTTACATGTCTGATGGTACTAGAAACATCACCATTTATACAAAGACAATGGTTTTAGTTCATATGTTATAACTAATCTTCTTCAGGAAATAATAAAAACCATCATGAAAATAATTAGTTAAAAAAAAAACTCAATATAATTACAGTATCACCCATAAATAAGTAAATCACTATCAATTTGTCATAAAAAGATTATGTACTAAACTAGTTTAATAAGAAAACCTGAGGCAGAGCAAAACAGAGTACAGTTTATTGACAAGCCAAGAATTTACAAAGGAACCTTTCTTCTTTCTCTTTTAAATTCAAAGTTTCAATTTGTTCAAATGGCATTTCACCAGCATTATTATTACAAATAGGGAAGCAGGCATTGGCATGGGATAAAATCTTTACAGTTCATTCTCTTCTAAACCAAACATAGCAGAACCTTATTATTTCTTGTGAAACATAACAGAATCAAAATGTATATTATCAAATACTATTTAGGACTTTTCAGCATTAAAACACTGTTCTCAAAAATGCAAATACAGATAAACATCTCATCAACCCACTAATACGAAGAGGAGAGGGGCCCATTAAAGTCAATTGTCCGTAGATGGGAAGTGATTATTTTTGAGTTAGAAAACCACTATGGTAACTACCAGTAGTTATGATCATAATGTAAATACTATAAACATGTATATATGGCATAAATAAATATTGTACTGTATATATAAAGTATACTGTATATATAATCATATAGGCATATATATACAGAATATATATACACACACACAGATATATTTATATATACGCACACTGTATATGTTTATATACAATATATGTATGGTGGGTATATAAATATATATATATATATATATATATATATATATATATGTATATATATATATATATATATGTATATATATATATGTATATATATATATTTATAAAAACGTTATTGGTCAGATGTGAATTAGACCAGGAGACAGTAATATTGAAAAGTTTGTTTTTAACCCAAGTACTTTTGACCTTTTCTAAGATCATCTTCAGGGGTAAATTACAAAGACAAACTTATTGTAACTGTAATCTGCATTCTGTTGTGACAGTGAATTTTAATATATATATATATATATATATATATATATATATATATATAAAAACGTTATTGGTCAGAGTTGAATTAGACCAGGAGACAGTAATGGTGAAAAGTGCTCAATACATGTATAAAGAAAAGAAAAGAAAAATGAAAATTTAACATTTAATTTAGCTTTTAAATTTGAAAAAATTAGGAGATCAGCTGATCATATTACCTTGGTTTCACCCTTTTTGTATCTTCAAGTGCTGAGGGCTAAATAATTTTCTAGCGCATTTAAAAATAAATAAATAAATGCACAACAAGAAGTGGAATAGAGGGGGGAGGAGAAAAACAAGGGTTTTGAAATTGTATTGTTATGGGTTGTATAAAATGTACATGTTTTCATCCTGAAATGAACTCAAAAGGAATTTTTTATTTATTTATTTTTAAATAATAAAACGTTAGGAAAGTTAGGATACGTGTCCGAGAAATTTTCACAGAAAATATTCGTCCTCCGACATTCAGGCCAGTAAATGTTATTTAATACTGTTTATTATAAACAGAGCATTTACTTAAATATTTGTATCTATAAAAAGAATGTATAAACATAAAAATGTCTCAAAATAATTGTCGGACTTTGTCCATTTCATAATGTGTGACGTCATTTGTTTACATTTGATACGCCATGAGCAGATATGAATGTACATGAGAGGTTCATGGAAGATTGAAGTTTAAATGCAGTAAATTCAACCTTTAACTGAATGCTCCTTCATGGCCAAATCGGTAAAAGCACGTCAAGCTAAATGACAGTTCTGTATAGGATACAGGTTCGAATCCTGTTGGAGGACGAATATTTTCTGTGAAAATTTCTCAGACATTCAAGCCAATAAATGTTGTTTAATACTGTTTATTATAAACAGAGAATTTACTTAAATATTTGTACCGATAAAAAGAATGTTAAACATAAAAATGTCTTAAAATAATTGTCGGACTTTGTCCATTTCATAATGTATATATATATATATAAAAGTGGACATTGAAGTCAACACTCAGAGGCGACAGTTTGTTTCATACTAAATGCAATCAATAGCCTGAGGATTGCATTAAGCATGAAACAGATTGTCACCTCTGGGTCTTGACTTCAATGTCCACTTTTATATTTACATACACTCTACCCCTGATATTGAGCACTTTAATCCATAAATACAGCATAACTTAAAACTATATTTTATCATATATATCTATCTATATATCTATCTATCTATATATATATATATATATAAATATATATATATATATATATATATATATATATATATATATATATATATATATATATAATGTAATGAAAAACAAACCACTTTAATGTACCATTACGATAATTTATTTCACCTAAATCCTTTTTTAAGGATTCAGGATCATCAGGTAAATTTTTAAGTTATGCTATATTTGTGGGTAAAAGTGCTCAATATCAGGGATAGATCAGATTTATATATAAATAAGCAGTCCATTTCATGTTTAAATGCAACTTTCAGGGCATGAAAATTGCATTCAAGCATGAAAAAGACTGTCACCACTTAGTATAGACCTCAGTGTCCACTTTTATATATATATATATATATATATATATATATATATATATATATATATATATATATATATATATGATAGAAATTAAGGAGGATTTGAGATAATTAAGTAAAGAAGAAACCTCAACAGAATGCAGAAAGCACTGGACGGCCGTTTCATCCTATATTTGGGATGCATCAGCAGTGCGCATCCACTATTATCCCCTTATCTCAAATCCTTCTTAATTTCTCTCATTTGTATATCCTCACTTGAACCGGCTTCTAGTGCTCTGGATGGAGCATCTTGGGGATAGTAGTCGTGGCTTTAGGACGCACAGTCCTATGGGTAAAGTAACTTGGATGAGTTCCACCATGGAATAAGTGAACGAGCGGTGCAATATCGAGTCTAGTTCACTACCTTTTCATCACTGAGGCCCATTAGTACAGTTGGTGTGACGTTTCCCTGTCAATGTAACTGTCCAGGTTTCAATTCTCGGTAGTGGATGCGCACAGCTGATGAGTCCCAAATATAGGATGAAACGGCCATCCAGTGCTTTCTGCATTCTGTTGAGGTTCCTTCTCAACTCAATAAATTACTTATATATATATATTCTAAACTCAATAAATTACTTATATATATATATATATATATATATATATATATATATATATATATATATATACATATGACGTTTTATATTTTTTGTTTTTTCTTTTATATATAGACTTTTCATGAGTGCAAGGTTGATTTTTCTGTTCTTTTATTTTTTTCATAGTGTGTGTTCATGTGTGTGTGTGTGTGTGTGCATGCACTCATGCATATGTGCATATAAACAAACACAGAGGGTACTAGCAATAACACACTTGTTAAATGATCAGTATATTACAAAAAGATGACTTTTATAAAAAAAAAAAAATCAGTAAAGCTAAATTCAGGAAAAGATAACCACTGCTTTTCTTCCCAGAGTGAGAGATAAAGATCTTTTATGATAGAGAAATCTTTAGTGTGACAGAAGATCCTAGTTCATGCATAATAACATTTTATAAAGTTATATATGTGCTCTGTTTTAAAGTTACAGGACTGGTATCACAATCAATTTATTGAAATTCCAAACAAAAAATTACATTATTTACATTATTTGGACAATTGTCCTCATCTTTGCCACCATATTTATTACATTTCAGCCGTTGTACGCTCCGGCCTTCTTCAGGTGGTTGGAATGTCGAACTCAAGGACACATGGCACAGTGGATAAAGGTGTTGGTTAGATTCACTGAGTGTGAGTTCAATACCCGGTTAAGGCAGTGGAGAACTTTCAGAGGGAAAATTAACAGGAGATAACTGATAACTGACATCCATTAAACATGGCACATGGAACTAGAACAGTCTACACCAGTGAGCGAAATAAAGGGTTCAGTTTGACATTCCAACCACCTGAAGAGTGTACAACGGCCAAAACGTTGTAATATATATGTTGACAAAGATGAGGACAATAGTCCAAATAATGTAAATAATGTACATAATACCTCATCTCAGGAATATAGACAAAAAAATACATGATTTCCCCTTCAAAGTAATCACTCTCGAATCTAATGCACTTTTTCATCTTTACCTGCCATGCTTCTATGCACTGCTGGAAGGATTCTTCTTGGATTCTTCAGCTCCATTGTTACAGCCCTCTTGATGGTCTCCACACCTTCGAAACGGGTCCCCTTGATGATCCCCTTAATCTTGGGGGAAAAGAAAAAAGTCACACAGAGCAAGATCAGGTCAATAGGGAGGTTGTACTATTACAGAAACTGGCCAGATGCTCTGGATGTTGTGAGAGAGTGTATTATTGTGGTAAAGCAGCCTCAATTTGTCCTGCCACAACTCTCATCTCTTCCCACGCACTGAGCAAAGCAAATGCTAAGATTACAATTATATACTCTCAAGATATCATGTTATCATCTGCTTATATCTCTTTTGCCCATAGCTCACACAGTACACCCAGTCCTGTTACTTTTCAGATAGAGCTTGTTTTTTTAAAAATATATATATCTAATGGCAACAATTACAGATATAAAAGAATGCCCTGACATTACCTATTCACATCCCCTTCTTCTGAATTCCTAGTTCATATATGACTCTGAGTTAAATTATTCTTGGTATAAGTAGGAAAAGATTCCCAGAGGAGCTGTGTGATTTACAAGAAGAAATGTAGTGGGAATAAGGAACAGAAAAGAACAAATTTAATACTTTTGAATACAGTAAGGGTTGAAAGGAATTTGCAATATAAGACAGGTATTTAGGGACAACTTGTGTAGGATTAACTCTCTAATCTCTGTCATATTACTAAATTGATCCCATATCAAATTTAATCCTTCTATAAACCCCTTATGCTTGGCTGAATCTACTGACCACAGCAGAAAGCAAAGCTGCTTTTTGAATAGCTGTCAAATCTTTCACAATCCCTTTCAGATTTGTAAAATCAGCAACAATTAAAACAGTGTGAATAACTACAGCAGAAACATTTATTAGTGGTAATAGTTGGACAAACAAGATCTGTTTCAATCTGGATTTATAAATGCACAGAGGGCGGAGCAGGAGTACATCAATCATTTTGCTAAATTCCATGTAAACAATCCACACAGTGGAAAAATGGGTGCGGCGTTTCTTTACATAACAATTTATTTAACAGGGGAGGAGTTAAGGGATAAGTAATACGCATTAAACATTCAGTTGGTTTTAAGCATCACATAATATGTCCTGGATTCATATATATTTGTGAATATGTGTGTTGCATGTGTGTATGCAAGTGGTGCTTATATATATATATATATATATATATATATATATATATATTAAGAAAGAAAGTATTTGGCCAGACCAGAGTCAGACCAAATTGCTCAATAAGCAATTCTAAAAATTGAATGTGTAGACCGAATAATAGTATTGTTAAAAAATGGAAAAATTCACCTTTAACATGACCCGGGTTTTGACCTTACAGTCTCATCAGGTGATTTTTGAAAATCAGCAGATGAGACTGTAAGATTGAAACCTGGGTCCTGTTAACAGTGAATTTTTCAATCTTTTAACAACACCATATATATATATATATATATATATATATATATATATATATATATATATATATATAGATATTAGATAGATAGATAAACAGATAGATAGATATTCATATATATTAGTGTGTGTGTGTGCAAGTGTGTGTGTGTGTGTGTGTATATATATATATATATATATATATATAGATAGATAGATAGATAGATAGATAGATATGTGTTTGTGTGTATGTATCTGTATGAGTGAGTATATGTATATATACACACATACATACATATATTCATATATATATATATAGATAGATAGATAGTATGACTGTGTGACTGTGTATATATGTGTGCTAGTGTATATATACGATTATGTCTAGGATGAAACAGCCTGTCGCCTCTGAGTGTTGACTTCAATGTTCACTTTTATATTTACATATGCTCTATCTCTGATATTGAACACTTTATTCCACAAATATAGCACACCTTAAAACTGTTTTATGGTATGCTATATTTAAGGGTTAAAGTGCTTAATATCAAAGATATAGCATATGTAAATATAAAAGTGGACATTAAAGTTATCACCCAGAGGTAACAGTCTGTTTCATGCTTGAATGTAATCATCAGGCCATTGATTTGCATTCAAACGTGAGACAGATTTGGGCTCTATGTGTTGCCCGCAATGTCTACTTTTTCATATGGACCAATGCTTCTGCTATGTAATTAAAGATTTTTGATAAAATCCAAAGAAGGATCAGCAATATTATTGGTCCTGACCTGGCATCTTGGCTTCAACCACTTTACAACCACCATAATGTAGCTTCCCTTTACTTTTTCTATAGACTTTCATGGTAATTGTTCAAATGGACTCTTCACTATGGTACCAAAACATTATGAATTTAAGTGTAGTACTAGATTAAAAACAAGGTTTTAGCAATTTACAGTTGAATTGACTAAATGTAACCGTAAGTTCTATGCTAACAGTTTCTTTTCTTGCACTTCTTGCTTTTGGATCTCTCTTCCAACTACATGCTATCCAGTCAAATTTAATCTTCAAAAATTTAAATTCAATGTCAATCGTTATCTACTGTCTTCTTGAATAATCTTCTTATTGTTCTCACTCCTTAGTGTTTCTCTTTTATCTTATTCTTTCATGCACAGTAACCTCTTGTGTCTTAGTGGCTTTATTACCTTGTTTTGGGTGAAATGATTAAAAAAAAACTGTTTGTTTCTCTTCATCTGATGTGGTTGAGTAGTTCAAACATTTGCTTCAAACGTATGAGACACAGTTTTGAATATAGCCATGGTCAAGTCAAGACATCTTGATGTTATCAGATGATCCCATCATGGGGTAAATTGGTAAAACATACCATGGGGTCACCACAGCCTTGGGAGCAAAAGCTATCTTAATGAAAAATTGTTTTAATACAAATATTTTTATGAATTTAATATATATATATATATATATATATATATATATATATATATATATATAGGGAAAAGTACTAAGCCTAAATAAATGGGTTTGCAAGGAAAATCTGAAATTTGGTGATTTGGTCAGATTCTAAGACATCATCTAACCCAAGAATTTTTCAGCCCCCCCTCAAATGTATGTGTGTGTGCATAGGTGCAATGGCAAATTATTTATGACTTGGATTCATGTGTTTATGTGTATGCATATATATATATATATATATATATATATATTTTTCCTCTCAATTCGTTGTTGGAAGTTTTACCTGATGATCCTGAATCCTTACAAAAGGATTTAGGTGAAATAAATTATCGTAATGGTACCTTAAAGTGGTTTGTTATTCATTATATATATATATATATATATATATATATATATATATATATATATATATATATATATATATATATATATATATATATATATATATATATATATCAGTGGTAGAAACTCTGACTGACAC
>OZ010596.1:84380240-84517740 GCA_963932145.1 Acanthosepion lycidas
CAGTTTGGTCACAGTACAATGGCCAGGAGGGGAAGAAAAGTGTAACTCAAGTAATACTAGCTGCTCAGTAAAGGAATACAGAATGTATCCTTATAAGAAAACAGCTAATATTACCATTACCATTAAATTTTAAAATTTGACACTTTAAAGACTTGACTAATTTTTCTTCTGCTAATTTTGGCCAAAAAAAACAATTATCCAGGTCACATAAGCAAAGGTTAGGAGCCAAAACCACCACCTGCCCCCACTCCAAAAAAGCTGAGAAAAAAGGAGAAGAATAGAACAAAAAAATTGAGCAGCTTCAAACTGTATATGTCTACACGGGTCACATGTTAAGCATATACAAAATAATAGAAATCTATAAATCTTATAATGAAACGGCTAATATTTCTATTACCATTAGAGATGAGGAGAACAGATACTACACTTTGGTCACAGTACAATGGCTAGGGAATGAAGAAAAGTGTAACTCAAATAATATTGGGACAAATCAACGTCCAGCCAGGATCAGATTATTTCAGGGTGTGCTTCCATTTAGAAGAATGCAAGAAAGCAAACTTTGATGTTGTATATATGCAAGAGTTACATTGACTTGGTTGTGACTCTTGTCCTCAAGATCCTCCCACATACAGAGGTATCTCAATTCAATCCATCATGGTAAAAGTTTTAATGAACATTATATTAACAAGGCTCTCATCGTTTTGTGAAAGTCAGCTCCTCATAAACAAGTTTGGTTTTCATTCTGGCAATATATATCATTCATCATCTCCAAAAAATTGCTTACCCCTCTAATAGGAAACTGTATACCTGCTTTGTCAATTTCATATATGACCATATCAATAGAGATTTCCTATTCCCATCCATTAGAAACCACCTTGCAGGCTTTGAATCCACTGAATGTATCAATCAAATAGAGGAACTGTATCAGTCTACAAAATCTTACATATTTGATGAGGCTCCCAATATGGAAACATTTCAAACATCATCAGGAGTACGACAAGGAGAAAATGAAAACCTGGGTCTAAGCTTTTCCTAGACTATACCCTGTGCATTTACAAACACAAATGTGAAGAGATGGCACTGATCATTTAAACATTCCATACTACATGCCAAATGAATCTATCAATAGAAGATAACAATCCTGCTTTCCCTCCAAAATCCAATATATGACAAGGGGAGTTAACTGATGGCATAGGTACTCATAGTCAGGATAAAAATGATCTTGAACAGAAAATCAACATCCTCTACCAAGTGTTTCAAGAAATGGGATTTAAGATAAACCTTTCCAAAACAGAAACTATGATCTGGAACTTGAATGAAAGCAGTGATGGTGCATACCCAGAATTCATAAAAAAATTCAGTATGTGGAATTAGTAAATATCAAACACTTCAAATACGTTGGTATATGGATTACTTATAACAAACTTAGTACAGGAGAAAAGGAAATTGGACATAGAATTTTACAAGCATCATTTTACAGTTCAAATGATTAGATGCAACCATTGAATTCTATGCTAACAATTTCTTCTCTCACACTTCTCGCTTGTAGAATTTTCTTCTGGTTTTTTGCCTTCCAGTCAAATTTGATCTTCAAAAATTTAAATGCAATTTGCATCATTATATTTTTTCTTATTAATTCCAGTTCTTTTATTGTTTTCTCTCCTTAATAATGTTTTCTTTTTCTCATATTCCCACATACTCAGTAACCTCTTGTGTCTTAGTGCCTTTATTGCCTTGCTTGGAGGGAAATGATTAAAAAAAAAATTTCTGTGATTTTGAACAAACTAAGTATTAATGTGTAAATATATATATATATATATATATATATATATATATATATATATATTAAAATATGTATTAATATATTCATTTATATTTGTTAAAATATGGATTAATATGTGTGTATATGTGATAAAAGATGTATCAATGTGTCTATGTATATATGTTAAAATATGTATTAATCTATGCATATATATATGTTAAAATATATATTAATATGTGGATATATGTTAATATATATTTTAACATATATATATGCATAGATTAATACATATTTTAACATATATACATAGACACATTGATACATCTTTTATCACACACACACATATATATATATATATACATAAAAGTGAACATTGAAGTCAACACTCAGAGGGGACAGGCTGTTTCATGCTAGACATAATTGTCAGGCCACCCTGACAATTGTGTCTAGAATGAAACAGCCTGTCCCCTCTGAGTGTTGACTTCAATGTTCACTTTTATATTTACACACACCCTATCTCTGACATTGAGCACTTTATTCCATAAATATAGCACACCTTAAAACTATATTTCTTCATATATATATATATGTGTGTGTGTGTCTGTGTCAAAATATGTATATATACTAAAACATGTATTAATGCATGTATTTGCTAAAATATGTTAATGCATATATGTATATATACTAAAATATGTATATGTGAATATACTAAAAAATGTATTAATATGTGTATGTATATATGCTAAAGTATATATTCATCTGAGTATATTCATATATGTTAAAATATATATTAATTTATGTATGTTTACATTTAATATTAATATGGATATGTATATATGTTAAACTATATATTAATATGTGCATATATATATAAGTATATATGTAAATATATATTAATGTGTGTATGTATCTGTGTTAAATATATATATATATATATATGTATACACACACAAATATGTGTGTGTGTGTGTGTAATGCAAATATAAAGTTGTCACTTATATGATTGGTGTTACCTTCAGCATCCTGATTCCAGAATTTTGTTGAACTCTCCAGCAATCACTCATCAGGTGGTGTATATATATATATATATATATATATATATATGTTAATACTTTTACCCCAAGCAAGGCAATAAAGCCACTGAAATAAGGGGTTGCTGAGTGTTATATACATGAAAAAGAAAAACAGTATAAAAGAACAAGAATTAAGAAGGCAGAACTTAACGATGGACATTGCATTTAAATTTTTGAAGATCAAAGTTGTCTGGGAAGCAAGAGGCCAAAAGAGAGTTCCACAAGTGAGAAGTTTGATAAAAGAAACTTTTAGCATAGAACTTATGGATACATCTAGCCAATTCAACAATTAAATGATGAGACCTTTTGCCAATCTAGTACTGTGCTTAAATTCATAAATTTTAGGTACCCAAGATGAAAAATTTATCAGAACAATAGGTATGTGAGTATTTATAGAAAAGGCACAGAGAAGCTATGTCATAGTGGTGGGAATGTGACTGATGCTAAGATGCAAGGTTAGAATTGATAACATTGCAAATTCTTTGGATTTTATCAAGAATCTCTAAATACAAAACAGAACCACCAGACCAGATGTAGCAGCAATATTCAAATCATGTAAGAATGGAAGTAAGATAAATTCTGTTAAGAAAAATTGTCTAACACAACACAGTGAACCAAATTTCTGAGCAGCAGACCTAACAATTGATTCAATATAATTTTTCACTTCATGTCACCTGAAAACATTAGCTTGGAGATTAGCATCAGCCATGCTTGATGGAAGGCAACAAAAGTTCTCTCAGACAATTAATAGAAAGCATTTTCATTTTGGAGCCATTAAAATTGGCAATCCATCCTTTGCCCTAGTTAATAGCAGTTTTGTAGGTCATTTTTTAGATAAGCTGCCAATTTGACCTTATCAAACCACTCAGACTTATTATTAAGAGAAGTTAATAGTTGTGTCATCAGCATAGATAACAAGTTGAGAACTGATGACATCAGCAAGGTCATTGATAAAAAATTAGGACAAAGGAGGTCCAAGAATAATTAATGCAAAAAGATCTAGATGACTTGGCATTCCAGACAACTTTTATTTCATGATTTGATAAGAAAGACTGAATCATTTCAAAAGTTCCATCCAGAAATACCATAACCTTTCATCTTGTGAAGAAAAACAAGGTATCTAAAGCAACAGCCTGTGCTTCACCATTCTTATCTGAAGCTGTCTCTTTCAGCAATAATCATTAATATATTAGTTGACCTAGGGAAGCAAAAGCCATATTGTTTATCTGAAAGATCTTGTGAGGTGATATGCTTAACCAGTTCAAAGTTGATTAAAAGCTCTACTACTTTGTTAATAGGCAGATAGAAGAATCAGATGGTTTGTCTGAATTCCTAGACTGGAACTATAGAAGATTTCCAACAAACAGGAAAGCAAAAAGCAGCAAGGCATTTATTGTAGAGTTTAGAGAGAACAGGAGATAGTTCAGGAGTACATTTCTTAACGACAATTGCAGTGATACCATCAGGTTCACATGCCTTGTGTGGACCTTGTTTAGAGATGATAGCAGAAATCGTGTATGGAGTTATATGCATATCACTCAATACAGACTCATTTCTAAGGGAAAAGTCAGGCAAAGATATTCCAAGTCAGTATAAAAATAATAAAACAAAATCTCCAAATTCTTGAAGCCTTTTCTGTAAAAATCAAACAATCAACACTCAACAAAATTTATTAAATATAGCAACAACATATTAATGTGCATATAACATTTATATACTAATGCCATTTTACATTTCTACAAATTCCTTTCAGCTCCTTTATATTAAAACACTTGTTTTGTAAAAATTCCATGAGTACAATGGATAAAATTTTTAAATTCTAAAATAACTATCACGGAACGCATGTACAGATGTTTAACAATCACTCTAACAACAGAATTCAGATTTTAAGAAAATTTATCATGACTACATAAATACATAGTAAAATGAGTCTTTCAGTTTATTGCAGTTACAATTGTTATAATTTATCCCTGAAGATGATCTTAGAATGGTTGAAAGTACTAGGGTTAAAAAGAACTATGACACCTTCCTTGATCAATTTCATCTCAATATCAAGAAAGTAATTAGACAACTTGAAAGGATCAATATAAAAGTAAGTAGACACAATATGTCTATATTATTCAGCAAAACATGTTTAAATGAAAATATACTGCCTAAATATATATACCTGTATACATATATATATATATATATATATATATATATATAATAAGAAGTCTAGCCACACTGATGAGCTGTGATACAGCAAAACAGGACTGTATGTGGATCACATAATATGTATATATATATATATATATATATATATATATATATATATATATATATATATCAAGAAGGAAAAAACTTAACACAACATTGAAGAACTCAGTAAGAAATTTATTTTGACAGATAAATTTTTTAATATCTGCCTCATCAGACCAAAATTACAAAATGGTTTAAATCCAGACAATTTATTAAAAATTATTTTAAAATTATATCACAAGAGGAAAGGAAGTAAATGTTTAAATTACTTGACTTAGAAAGATTTTCCTGGGGATTTACATTATTGAAGAGAAAGGAGTGGAGGAAAGGAAAAGGAGAAGTAATGTGTCTACATAATGAGCAGGGATAAGTGGGGGAAGTGCAAGTGACAGTTAGTGAAATGCATTGAAATTAAATCAAATTTTATAATCATCATCATCTAATCTACATCAATATATTAACAATCATCATTATATATATAAAAAAGAGTGAAAAAGAAACACTTTAAATTCATTATATCTAATTCATCTTCATAATTATAAAATACATCATATATGTGTAGTATAAAGACATATACAAATATACACTTCCATACAAAACCACAAGTAAACACATATATATAATTCATGCACATACACATACCAGATGTAAATATATCTACACATATATATACACATGTACACATATACGTACATATAAACAGAAACATACACATACATAATCATACCCACACATAAATACCCACAAAATATATATATATACACATACACATCCCATTATATACATACATATACATACATACACAATAATATACATAAATACATCCATATATAATATACTCCTCACAGATATATGTACACATACATACACACATGCACATACACATATACATATATATATAAGCATACTCACACACACATATATATACACATACATATATATATATATATATATATATATATATATATATATATATATATGCATATACACAAATACACACACATGCATACATATACACACATACATATATACACAAAAACATATACATACACATAAATCAAAACACAACTTTCAATAAATAATGGAAAATAATTGTATGACTGCAAAATAAAGACAAAATAAAATTCTATTTATAAGATAATTTAAATCTATTTTATGTTGATATATGATTTCATTTCTTCTGTTCAATAGCTGGTTAATATTTTTATATTTAATTATTTTAATTTTTTCTTTCAGGCACAATTTACATCTATTTCTGAAGCTGTTAGTGGTTTGGGATTTACCTATAATCTCCCATTCTATTTGTGGGGTGAAGTTTCTATCCTTTAATTCACAGAAATGTTTAGAAAGAGCTGTTTGGTGTTTTAGATAAGAGTCAGAGAAAGAATGCTTGTGAATTGTAGAACCTCTGCTTTCACATCCCAGTGGAAATTCAAATGTATATTTTTTTTTATTATTTACATTTTCTTTAGGGAAAATGGTTGCCAGGTATATAACATTTTCAGATTTGCATATACCTCCAACTGTTTAGAGTCAATAATCCTAATTTCTACTGTTTAGAATATAGAGGCCTACTAAGTCTGCAAGTCATAGGCACCCATGGAAATGTCAAAATTATCATTGTAACTTTTAATCCAAGTGGAATTATTATTAGTCAGAAATGAGTTTCTAGAAGCTAATATAATTTCAAATTCATCATCCATAATTTCTATATAGTTTTTTGAAAGATTTATACTTTTTAATAAGAGATCTTTGGAGATAGAAGAGTAGAAATCTATTATGTTGAAGTCAATAAATGTGGCCGTATCTTTATTTTTAATATTATGGAAACATTTTATTGTATTGGAAGAATCATTCTGCAAATTAATATAAGAAGATTCTTGTATTGTGTTGATTATTCTTTTAATTATATTTTTAGAAATTAAACCTAATTCAGTTTAGGAAGGATTGATTAATCTAGATTGTTGGTTGTTACAGAAATTGGTTTTGTGATCTTTAAATAGTAAATAAATATTTTTCATGTGGATTTTCCCCATTCTGTCATCAATATTGAATTTTTTTGCAAAATTAGCGGAATCTTTGTTAATAATAGAAATTGTATTATTACTTTTGCCTAATTTGTAAGTGTTGGTGATTTTGTTTAAGAGAAATTTGTGATAGTTGGAGGAATTGATTTTATAATCTTTCTAGCTCAAGTAATTTAGACATTTACTTCCTTTTCTCTTGTGATTTGATTTTAAAATAATTTTTCATAAATTGTGTGGATAAATTTAAACCATTTTGTAATTTCAGTCTGATGAGGTAGATATTAAAAAATTTATCTGTCGAAATAAATTTATTACTGAGTTATATGATGATATGCATATCATATTGCTCTGTATATAAATACATGAAGCTCTCTTCATGGATCTATCTTTTTAATATTTTATATCAAAAAACGCTACTTGGATTATCCTTGCCACTTACAGATTTGTTATTATTATCTAATTATATATATATATATATATATATATATATATATATATATATATATATATATATATATATATATATATTTCTTATATATCTATACACACATACAATCCAATATTACTGCACTCAGTTAATTTATAATGTGTGTATATATAATTTCACCTTTATAAGTTCATTAGATATATAATCCCAACCTGTTATTTTTTATTTTTTTATATTTGCACTCTTATATTTCCACCCTGAGTTCTAGTTTAAGGTAATTGGTATAGCTAGGGTATTTTATGTAAAATAAGAGACTTATCCCCCTTGGTATATTGTTTACTTTTGAATCAAAATTGAAATTTAAATAATTTTTAAAAAATTTTTAATTTTTTTAATTCTTCAACTCCCAAACATAAGAATTTGAATGATATAAATTATTAATAGTTAATTCTAATATATTAAACAACACAACAATAAATAAATAAACAAGTTTTAACACACTATTTTGAATCATCACCATGAGAACACAACCTCCATAACAGTCAGAACATATTTGCGTCTGAAGATTGCAAGAACTACATGAAATTGAGCTGTGCTATCAGCACTGGATATTATGTATATTCACTAATATATATATAGAGAGAGATAATATTAGTGGTCTATATATATATATATATATATATATATATATATATATAAATTTCCAAGAAGATAGAATCAGGACTGAGTAAGAATATAATATAAAAGGCTCAAACACTAATATTCCATGTTTATAATTTATTATATTGGAATCATAATCACAATCCAATTCATCAGACTTGGATCGTGATCACAATTCCAATGTAATAAATTATAAACATGGAATATTAGTGTTTGAGCCTTTTATATTATATTCTTACTCAGTCCTGATTCTATCTTCTTGGAAATTTATATATATATATATATATATATATATATATATATAGACCACTAATATAAATTTAAACCATTTTGTAATTTCAGTCTGATGAGGTAGATATTAAAAAATTTATCTGTCGAAATAAATTTATTACTGAGTTATATGATAATGTGCATATCATATTGCTCTGTATATAAATACATTAAGCTCTCTTCATGGATCTATCTTTTTAATATTTTATATCAAAAAACGCTACTTGGATTATCCTTGCCACTTACAGATTTGTTATTATTATCTAATTATATATATATATATATATATATATATATATATATATATATATATATATATATTTCTTATATATCTATACACACATACAATCCAATATTACTGCACTCAGTTAATTTATAATGTGTGTGTATATATAATTTCACCTTTATAAGTTCATTAGATATATATATATATATGTGTGTGTGTGTGTGTGTGTGTGTGTGTGTGTGTGTGTGTGTGTGTATGTGTGTGTGTGTGTGTGTGTGTGTGTGTGTTAAAGTATGAATTAAATATATATGATAAAATATGCTTTATAGTTTCAATATATATAATGAATTAAAACTTTGCCAGAAAGATAATTAAATATAAATTTTTAAACTAATGAAAGTTTCAAAAACATCATTTATAATTACTTTTTCTTCTTCTCTTTTTTTCTATGTGCCATGTCCATTCAGGATGTTGGAAATCATGGCTCTCCACAATTTCCTGTCCTTTGTAGTTCTTAGTAAATTTCATCTTCTTGCTATCTCTCCTAAACACTGTTCTGCCATCCATTTATACAAGCTCACTAGGTAGGTTATGCATTGTTTTCATTTGTCCCTCTTGCCTTAAATATGTCCTGTGAGTATAAAATTTTCCAAGCCCTCTTTCCTCATTAAGTGCCCTTGAAATTTCAACTATCTCTTTCTGATGTTAAATATAAGTGTTCATTTTGTTTCCCTTTTCTCTAAAACTACATTGTTGATCAAATGTTCAGTCCAGGGTATTCTCAGCATCCTTCTGTAGAACTATATTTCTGTTGCTTCAAGTCTCTTCTTCACTTGTGAGGAGACTGTCCAGCATTCTCTACTGAAAAAAGAAAAAAAAATCTGATTTTAGTATTTGAAATCTAATATAATGAATACATTTTTTTATATTTCTATCATGTTGATATAATATATTTTATGGCATATAATAGTCCCCTCCCATAAGACTACCCCTAAAAAATGCTTGAAAAAATAACTCCCAAGTCTTATTTGCTAAGTTGTTTGATAGCTTAATGCTTCCCTTGACACTGTAGACTACTAATTCTTGTATTTTACCAAGCTTCATATGAGCTATCAACCTGGTGCCACATAGCATATAAGGCTTCTGGTGATATTTTTGTTGTTGAACTGTTCCACAGGATGGTTTAATTGGCCCCATACCCAACCTGTATATTCTGAGGGACTATTGGTTTTCTCTTAGTGTTTACATTCTCTTAGACAATTATGTGTTCACATGCTATCAAGTTACATCTATCTACTCAGGTTTGGGAATTCAGAGTTTTCATTCTCCTAGAGTGGTTACCAACCAAGGCTGAAGAGCTTAGCCTTCTCTGCTATTACTTGTAACTGGGGAGAGAAGAGATGGATTCATACCTTTCCCAAGGGTATTGATGTGAAAATGTAACAAAATCAACTGGAAATTGCACACAGCTCATCAATTTCTTGTTCCAAACCATTCTCTAATATAAGACTTGCACATTGAGCCAAATATTAAATTTAAGTGAAAAGGTACTAAATATAGTATATCTACTAGTGTGTATGTGTTCATGCATGTGTGTGTTCTTGTGAGCACATTTAAAGCCAAAATCTATTCAAAAGCTTTTTACTGTTAAAAAATAACATCAAAATAAAGAGTTTTTTTCAAGTTTTATTATCTTACAAGTTAAAATGGCTTACAGTCACAACATGAGGAAACACCAGTTCCTGTATGATCACTGATGTTAAGCAATATCGAGTCTAGTCAGTACTTAGATGGGCGACCAATTGGGAATACCAGGTTCTGTAAGCTTGGATTTGCAGGTGGTGTAATGGATAACGGCTCTGAATTGTTAGTCAGAGAGCCAAATTCCACTTCCAGCTGGGTTCATTATATTCACTTATGCACAATCCCTGGGAAAAGGTATGATTCCAACTCATCTCCATCCAGATATGGGTTAAATAGTAAGACATGTCATTAAACCATTATTATCTCCAAAAATAAAATAAAACTGCATACAAAAAATATCTAGATTTTTGCATTAAGTAACCAATAGAGGTTAATATGCCACTAAACAAAAACAACCAGCCAACAACCAACAAGTTAAAAGTATACCTAAGCCAGCAGCAGCATTTAATAGAAATGACTAGTTACTTCTTCAGATATTTTACATCAGTGACGTTTAAAGTTCAAAGTAAAGCTGCTTAACATAAATAAGAGATAACTATGTGGAATGTTGGTTTTACATTACAAAATGAATTAACGCTGAGCCAACATTATTTTGGAAGGGTTTATTTTCTTTTCTATGGATGCAAATTGTATCCTTCTTGTGTGACAACATTTATAGCTTGTGGAAAATTGGAACAGAAAGAGAGAGAGTGAGATGCTTCCTACTTATTAGTAGGCAGTTATCCCAATTAGTTCTTTGGTGGTTAAAGGAGTTGATCAGCCTGTCCAGCGTTCTGATGAAATGACAGAGAGAACTGTCCTCAAACACCTCTTTTCCTGGGTTTATATTGAGGTTAGTAAATAGTCAGGGAGTGTGGTGTGTGTAGGATTGCCCTTTGCTTCAGTACAGAGTCTCTGTTCTTTTGTTTTGCTTATCCCATTATCTGGTTTCAGAAACAAAGTTAACTGATAGCCTTATCCTTATGAATGCTGGTGTTAATATTAATGAAGTGTTAAGAGGATAAGTAGGTGATACTTTTCAAGGTATTTAATAAATATTTTTATTTCATTTTATTTTTTAAACTTAGCCTACTACTACAAATATTTTACAGTCAATGAATTTAAGAAATTGTTATTTTGTATATTTAATATGAATTTAAATTGGTTATATTTTATGAAGTAAAATCCAGTTGAGTTAAGATAGTAAAAAGCTAGGTATTTTTTGAAAGAAAGAAGAAAAGGGTGATAGAGGGAACAAATTGATTGAGAGTAAACAAAAAAGTTTTAAATATGAATATAGAAAGAGAGAGAAGAGAAAGAAAGAAAAATACAAAGGGACAGAGAGGAATAAAAGAAAAGAAAAAAACCTTTATATTGGAAGAAAGAAAGAAAGAAAGAAAGAAAGAAAGAAAGAAAGAAAGAATAAGAAAAGAGAAAGAAAAAGAAATTAGGAACAGCTGGAAAGAAAGAAAGAAAGAAAGAAAGAAAGAAAGAAAGAAAGAAAGAAAGAAAGAAAAAGAAATTAGGAACAGCTGGAAAGAAAGAAAGAAAGAAAGAAAGAAAGAAAGAAAGAAATAAAGAAAGAAAGAAAGAAAAAGAAATTAGGAACAGCTGGAAAGAAAGAAAGAAAGAAAGAAAGAAAGAAAGAAAGAAAGAAAGAAAGAAAGAAAGAAATAGTATTCAAGCTATATATGTGGGCTTCTCATTGTCTTTTTTTCCAGTGACTTTAGAAAACCAGTAAAGTAGGAAAGGGAAAAAGAAAAAGAAAAAAAATGAAGAGCACAAGAAAGAAAAAGAAGGTGATGATAAGTGGCAGTAGACAGAGATAGAAAGAAAATGTAAAAGGAGAGAAAAGAACAAAGAAATGATGAAGGAAAAAGAAATAAATGATAAGGATGAAGAAAGATGGTGAGATGTTATGGATTACTGACTTTGAAATGTGATGAATGAAAAGGCTTATGGATTATCATTAAACTGCTAATCCTAAGATAATTAGATCTATTACAATTGATCCATCCCCACTCCAATGACACACGCACACACATGTGTGTGTGTATGCAGAGCGTTTTTTTGTAAGGTAATGATTCTCTCAAAGAACTGCCCATATAGCGAGTTCAATCTTTACAGGATGCTCAACTATTGTAGCCTTGTGTTAAACTAAGATAAATTTAATAAATATTGTAATGAAAGCAGTGAAAACTACATCCAGCAGAAAAGCAGCAAAGCCTCTGATCAGGAGGTTTCGAGGAGCATGGAACCACCTTTTAATTGCTGTTGTTCCCAGGTCAACCCTGACCTGGGGTGGTAACACCTGTTAGGGTACCAGCTATGGGCAAATAGTCAATCCCCAAATGGAGATCAAAACATTATGAAAATATAAAATAATTTATAGTAAAAATACCAGCAATACATTTACATAATGAAAAAATATTACCATCAATACATTTTTGTAACAAAAATTTTTAAAAATTACCAGTAATACATTTGTTAAAGTAAATTTCAACATTAAATGACACATAAGGAGTTGATATGCAGCTAAACAAACAAAACAAACAAAGCAATGATAACACCTACCTGAATCCATTATAAAAATTCAAGATATGCAATTAGTAAATAACAATTCCTTATAAGGAAACAGTTAATATTACCTTTTTTTCTTATTTTTTAATCATTTCACCCCAATCAAGGCAATAAAGTCACTAAAATGCAAGGGTTTACTGAGGGTAACAATATGAAAAAAAAAACACTATTAAAGGGAGAGAGCAAAAAAATATGAATTAAGAGGACAGAAGATAACAATATTACCTTGCATTTAAATTTTTGGACTTGACTGGAAAGCAAGAAGCCTGGCAGAGTGTTACACAAGCAAGAAGTGTGAGAGAAGAAACTGTTAGCATAGAATTTATGGTGACATCTTGCCATTTCAAGTGTAAGATGATGAGACCTTGCTGCCAATATAGTATTGCATCTAAATTCATAAAATCTAGGTAACATAGTTGAAAGTGATATTTATTCTGTTTTCTACAGAAATGTGGCACAAAACCGAAAAGGCGATTGGAGAAAAGGACGGTCTTCTTCTGTCTTAACTATAACTTAGCTAGCTACAAACACTGACCCAATCGTACGAACAATATTCCTTACACCAAAACAACACATTCATACATACCTTTCTTACTACAACCACCATAATACCTCTTTGTCTCTATGAAATTACTGACTAGTCCCCATATTTACAATTCATTGTCTGTGTGTGGGGGGGGAATAAAACAACAATTCTAAAAACTATCCCCAACATAGTTGAAAGTTCATCAGATGAATTACCATGAAAGTATTTATAGAAAAAGTGCAGGGATGCTATGTTACAGCAGTTGGAAAATGACTGAAGCCAAAATGTCACGTCAGCAGCAATAACATTACAAATTCTTTGGATTTTATCAAGAATCTATAAGGTATATATCAGAAGTACATGACTAGATGTGGCAACAATTTTCAAAGCAAGGATGAATAGTAGACTTATAAATATTAGGTTGGTGCAAAAATAATGACGTAATAATGTCGTTTTTTGACGTTAAAAAATACGTCAAAAAACGACATTATTACGTCATTATTTTTTACGCCAACCTAATATATACAATAGATTCTGTTAAGAAAAATTGTCTAGCATGGCACAGGGAGCCAACTTTCTAAGCAGAAGACCTAGCAACTGATTCAACATAATGTTTCCGCTTCATGTCAGCAGAAAATGTTACCTGAGAAGGTGCAATAAGTCACTCTCCTAGAAATTAGCAACAGCTATGCTGATGGAAGGCAACAAGGGTTCTCTCAGACAATTAAAAGAAAGCATTTTCATTTTGGAGCCATTAAAATTAACGATCCATTCCTTGTCCCAGTTAACAACAGATTGTAAGTCATTTTTGAGATCAACTGCCAATTTGACCCTATCAAACTGATTAGACTTACTATTAAGATGGGAGTAAATAGTTGTGTCATCAGTATAGATACCAAGTTGAGAACAGATGACATCAGAAAAGTTATTAATGAAAATTAGTATAAAACCCTTTAAAACATTAGAAAAAAAATATTTATATTATTTTAGTTTGGGATAAATTATGTATTATGCATTTTAAATAAAAGGAGGTTATAAACTTAACAATTTTTGTTTAAGTTTTTAACAATTTTTATAGTCATTAATGTTGGCTTGGGAAAGGAGTAATCCTTTCAAGAACAGATATTTGAAAAAAATCCAGGGCATAGATTTATATTTTGATAACATTTAATAATGGCACTCTTGAGAATTTTCTGTCTAAGTAACTTACTTTCTCTTTTAATAAGTGTGGTACTGTTTAGATCAAAGTTGTGATTGAATTTATTTCTAAGTATGACAAATGCATTTGATAAAATTTGTATCAGATCCTTATGTGTTCATAGACATGTTTTTTTTTTAATTTCTGCAAGCTTCCCCAACGTATTGTGAAGAGAAGTTATGACAGTTTGTTTTATATTAGGTTGGTGCAAAAATAATATCGTTTTTTGACGTATTTTTTAACATCAAAAAACGATATTATTTTTGCACCAACCTAATATATACCTTCTTTAGAGTTATTATTTTTTATGGGTATTTTTGGTTCTGATCATATCCATTAAAAAAAATCAACAAAAATAGATCATTTACTCACTTTTGTTTAATTTACCTAGCCTTCTCAGTTAGCCTTGACAAATATTTATGAGTGTTTCTTAAATTTAAAAATTTTGTAAAACTAACTGCATTTTCACTTTTGTTTATATATACTTGTTACAAAATAAAATCCTTACATTTGCCTTAATGAAGTCTATCAGAAGACAAAATGCATCAGCTAAGATAATTTTTCCTTTTGCCTTTATTCATATTTAAATGTGTATATTTATTTAATATGTGTATAGTTCTCTTAGTTGGATTCCTTACTTTGTTAAGGTAACCAACTAGGAGAAGGCAAATTTTGATATGACATCTGCGGTTTGACCGCATCCAATAATACTGACTGGTTCTTCTTTTTGGGTACATGCTGTTCTTGCTTAGAAAGTGCAACATCATTCTTCACTTTAAAAATTTAATGCACAGGCATTGCTTGATATATAAGATGTTGCGTTTACATTATAAATGAAAACTGAAAAAGGCACTTATAACCAATTAATTTTTGTGCCACTGGTTTTAAAAGTTTGTCTGGTTTAACAAGCCATATTCAAAACTTTGCTAGAAATAAAGAATAAAGTACTGAACTGTTACATGACATCAGTCTTCCTCTATGGCAGTGAATGCTGGACAATCTCCTCAAGGATGAAGAAGAGATTTGAAGCAACAGAAATGTGGTTCGACAGAAGGATGAAGAAGATACTATGGACAAAACATGTGAGCAGCAAGGTTTTAGAGAAAATGGAAACAAAAAGGAAACTTATAATTAACATCAAGAAGAGACAGTTGAAATTTCTGGGGCACGTAATGAGAAAGGAAGGCTTAGGAAATCTGATGCTCATAAGACAGACTCAGGGACAGAGGAAAACAACGCATAACATATTTTATGGGCTTGAGTAAATGGATTGCGGAACAGAGTTTAGAAGAAATAGCAAAAAGACAAAATTTATTAAGTGCTACAAAGGACAGAAATTTGTGGACAGCCATGATCATCTATATCCTGAGGGGACTCAGTACATAAAGAAAAATTCATTTAAAGTACAATTAAGTAATATCTTGTGAGGTGGCAGTCATCATGCATGTTTGGAGGGTAAATGTATCTTTGTGTATATTTATGTATAATATTATGAGCATGGCAGCTGAGTGGTTAGAATGTTAGCATTCTGACAATGAGATTTGAGTTCAAATTTCACCATGATCAATTTGTCAAGAAGCTGACATTTTGATATCAACTTATGGAGACAGTCAACCCAAACCTTGTGAAAGTGGGTAGACAAAACGGTTCAGAAGCTTTCATTGGTTGTACTCACACAAAGTCATGAGCCTTCTTGACCAAGGGTCTAAATTTATAGGTCTTTTTCAAGTAGTGATTATGCCCGATTGTGAACCCTCTTCCAGAAACTGTACCTAAGGGCTACTTAGCAAAGTTGCAGTATAAAACAGAGGCTGATTGAGTGTTGAAGAAACACAAATGTGCCTGAGCACATTTCTGTAACAGAGATTAGCTAGCCACCCTATCAGACTGGAACACTGAGCAATCAGTTATTATTATGCATAATGGCTGACTGACTGTATATGTATGTATGGGCACAGGTGTGAGTGGGTAGAACATTTTGCTTTCTGATTATGAGGCCAAGGCTCAAATTCCACCATGATAGACATGTCAAAAAGGTAAGTTCTTGATGTTATCTGGCTGGGAAGGTGATCCCAATGTGCAGTACATTTGGTAAGTGTATGAAAACCACAGCACAGACTGACTAAAAACTTGTAACTGAAATTTGGTAGACAGAACTGTTTTGGAAGCCATTGATTATTTGGAAGTCATCATGATCAAGAGTTTAAACATACTGGTGTTCTTCAAATTGCTGATCATGACTATTATGTGCTCTCTCTCAGAAACTATAACTAAGATTTGCTCAGCATAGTTGCAGTATAAACCACAGGTGTACTCTGTAGATGTTGAATAAATATAAATGTGCCTGAGAAGGTATCTGTGACAGGGACTGGCTAGCCACCTTAGAAGATGAGTGCGCTCAGAAAACAAGAGTAGCCAGCCATTATGTATATATGCAAGATATCTTTTTCTATGTGTTGTGTTCATGGGCAATCATGGCTCTCCACAACTTCCTGTCCCCTGTTTAGTGGTGTTTGTTCTTTTGCTACATCTAATACCTGTTCTGCCAACCATTTATACAAGCTTGTTAGGTAGGTTATTCACTGCTTTCTTCTGTCTCTCTTGCTTTCAACATGTCCTGTGGGTGTCAAATTTTCCAAGCCCTCTGTCCTCATTATGTGCCCTAGAAATTTCAACACTTTCTGATTCTAAGTATAAGTGACCTTTTTTCTTACATTTTCTTTAAAACTTCATCATTGCTCACATGTTCAGTCCATGGTATTTTCAGCATCTCTTCTTCATCTGTGAGGAGATTGTCCAGCATTCTCTGATATATAGGAGAACTGATATTACATAACAGTTCAGTACTCTTTTCTTTGTTTATAATTTTCATGTTTCTTAATACTTTGCTTAACTTTTGGAAGTCACCTTTCACTATTTCAATGCATCTTTGGATTTCAGTGTTGCATTTTCCATTCTCAGTTATAACACTCAATTTTTGTACTTGCTTGATTTTGGTGTCCCCAATTCAAAGTTTGCATCTTGGGCTGTTCCTGTCAACTTATACTTCAGTTTATGTAATAGGATTATTTCTCTAATCAACAATAATGATTATTTCCCCCATAAGATTAAAATTAAAAGTAGATAAAGTAACAACCCAATTTCAGTTTGTCATCTTTAGCATTTGTTGCCTAATTCAGTATAGTTTGGGCATTTTATTACAACTGGGTCAGTCACAAAACTAGCAAAATTCTTACAACCCATAACCATGCCACAAGACTTACTAAACTATACTAAACTACAAGTTTATCATAATTTGTAAGTATTATATAACAGTTTCTCTCTGAATTACTGGGATGTGGAGCTTGATAAATTCCTCATCCCAGTCTGTACGTGAATAGTGCAAACAATGATATTTATGTGTATAATATTGTCCTCATGTTTCTTGCTGTTGTTAATTACATAAATATAAGCAAGCATAACACACACACACACACATATATATATATATATATATATATATATATATATATATATATAAATAAGTGGACATTGAAGTCAACACCTGTAGGTGACAGTATGTTTCATGCTAAACACAATCGTCAGGCCAGAAAACTGTGTTTAGCATGAAACATGTCCCCTGCCTACCAGTTTAGCTTGCCTGTCCCTTGCCTTCAAATTCTTGGTATAACAGCAACAGAGTAAATTTCCAACCCTTTTATTTAAATTTCCAGCAAACCTCATTCTGAGGTGCATTGAAGTTGTTTATATGTGTTTCTAGAAAGAAAAAAAGGGAAGATAGGAGAAGCGATAATGCTTTCTTTTGCATTTAACATCTACTTGTGAAATGGTATAGTAATATGAAATATACCAGTCTAAAATTAGTTTCAGTAATAAAAATGTTATATACCATGCTAATAGGAATACATACTTGAAAAACACAGTGGATAAAATAAGTAAAGGTTTATTGCGAAAAACCAGTACAATAAGAATAAAGGTAACAATTCCAGTACAATAAGAATAAAGGTAACAATTCCAATACAATAAGAATAAAGGTAACAATTCCAGTACAATAAGAATAAAGGTAACAATTCCAGTACAATAAGAATAAAAGGTAACAATTCCAGTACAATAAGAATAAAGGTAACAATTCCAGTACAATAAGAATAAAAGGTAACAATTCCAGTACAATAAGAATAAAGGTAACAATTCCAGTACAATAAGAATAAAAGGTAACAATTCCAGTACAATAAGAATAAAAGGTAACAATTCCAGTACAATAAGAATAAAGGTAACAATTCCAGTACAATAAGAATAAAGGTAACAGTTATGTACAAGTTCATCGCAAGTCAATCCAGTAGTGAGTGCTACTATTGGAAGGTCAGTAGTTCTCGTGTAAGTCTGAGTCGTACTCAACAGATTCCAGCTAGACTCCTGTAGTCCATTGCCTTACAGATACTTATAGGTATTTACTACCTATAGTGTAGTCACTCATGGGGGTGACAGGTTATTCCATTACATCAAAAAATTAGCAAAAAGCATAGAATTTCCATGGGACATGCTCTTCCTGATTAAAGGAAATAAATGTCATAAAAAGCTATTTGGAAAACTACTATAACATGATATGCAGTATATGACTGCAAGGGTATTTAATGAATGATTATAATTTATCTCCCTTTAAAGCATAAAGGCACTATGTCAACTGCCATCCATAGAATTTCCATGGGGCCAACTAATTATTATTATACAGGTTGAGAATCATTTATCCAAAATTCTTGGGACAAGAAGTGTTTCAGTTTTCTGATTTTTCAGATTCTGGAATACAGCCTATATAATTTGTATATATATATTATAAGTTTGTAAATGGAACCCAAGTATAAATCACGATATACCTTTACATTTCTTAACACAGCTTATACATATACCCTGAAAGTAGTTTTATATAAATAACATATATCCTGAATGCAGTTTTATATGAAATTTAATAAATTTTGTGTACATACAGATACAGGCAATAATGCTCACATAGATTTTTAAGTGGTAAAATTAAGATTTAACCTAAAAATAATGTTTTGTACTTTCTGTACGTGTACAAAAAATATGATCACCATTTACAAAAAATATATAAATGCAACACCAAACACCACTTCTAGGTCAGGTGCGAGAAACTGGAAGTTCAAGGTGCATAATCAATGACATTACTTTGAGTGTGAGAAGGAAAATTCGGTAAGCTACCAGACTCTACCAACAATGATGTGTTTTGATTAAAATCTTACAATAGTTACAGATACAGTATTTGTATAAAAACAAAACATGGATTCTGATTAAAATTAAATGTAATAAAAACTGAAAAAGCATTTTATTTGTAACTCTGCAATGCAATAATCATGTTATAGGTAGCCATGTTGATTTCTGAAATTTTCCATTTGTGGCAAGTCACGTCAGCACCTGAAAAACTTTTGGATTTTGAAGATTTTCAGATATTGGAATTTCAGATAAAGGATACTTAACCTGTACTAAAATTTTATTCTTTGTTTATGTAATCTGTGGTAGAAGAGCAGAATTTAGTAAACAAATGTTACCAAATTTTTGTTTCCTTTAAATCTATTTTCTTTTTTTTATTATTTCACCCGAAGCAAGACACAAGGGGTTGCTGGGAGTAAAAGAGAATGAGAAAGCTTTAGAACATGAAAACTCAATCTGTGGCAATAAAATAAGAACATCCCATCTCCTCTCTCACCAATAAAATAAGCACATCCCATCTCCCCTCTCACTAATAAAATAAGCCCATCCCATCTCTTCTCTCACTAATAAAATAAGTACATCCCATCTCCCCTCTCATTAATAAAATAAGCACATCCCATCTCCCCTCTCACTAATAAAATAAACACATCCCATCTCTTCTCTCACTAATAAAATAAGCACATCCCATCTCCCCTCTCATTAATAAAATAAGCACATCCCATCTCCCCTCTCATTAATAAAATAAGCACATCCCATCTCCCCTCTCACTAATAAAATAAACACATCCCATCTCTCCTCTCACTAATAAAATAAACACATCCCATCTCCTCTCTTGCTTTTAACAATCCATTACAATAAATATAACGTTTTCAGTACTAAAGCTGAATTAAGTCTAATAAGGCTATATAAACTTCTACTTTATATTGTGACTATATAAGAGAAGAAACAAGGGATAAGCCTCTAGTCCTGTTCAAAAGACTGGGAAGGAGTGTGAACTGAGCAATAGTTTGTTTGTTTGTTTTGTTTTACGGCACATCAACCTCAATGGGTCATTTAATGCTGACAACTTTTTTTCTTTCATTTTTTTTTTTTTTTGGTAATATTTTTGTTTTGTCAAAAATCTATTTCTGTTAATATTTTTTCCTCCAAAATGTATAGCTGGTAATATTATTTTTTCCAAAACGTACAGCTGGTAATACTATTTTTCCAAAACGTACAGCTGGTAATATTATTTTCACAAAACGTATTAGCTGATGATAATATTTCTTCAAAAACGTATAGTTGGTAATATTATTTTTACAAAACGTATAGCTGATGATAATATTTCTTCAAAAACGTATAGCTGGTAATATTATTCTTTTCAAAAACGTATAGCCGGCAACACTATTCTTTCAAAAAAAAATATAGCTGGTAATATTTTTACAAAAACATACAGCTGGCAACATTATTTTTTCAAAAACATATTATCAGAGACCCTGCTGTTGGATGTAGTTTATCATCATACCCAGGACATGGATGTAGTTTATTGTCATACCCAGGACACGGATATAATCTGGGTGTTAACTATTTACCCATAGCTGGGGCCCTAACAGGTGCTACCACCACAAGTCAGGGTGGACCTGGAAACACCAGCAATTAAAAGGTGGTTCCATGCTCCTCAAAACCTTCTGATCTTGCTATTGGATGGAGTTTATCGTCTTACCCAGGATGCGGAAGTAGTTTATCGTCATACCCAGGACAGGAACTGAGCAATAGGTGAACATATCTACTCCTATTGACAAAAATTAAAGAGTAAATAAAATTTTGGAATTTAGACATTAGATGTGTAGAGTTAAACTAAGAGCATTTTTTATTCAAATGCATGTATTCAGGTAGAGACAGTTAATTATGTAACTGTCATTCCTTAATGAATTCGAACTACTATTTTAACATAGTTGCACTGTCTCATAAAAATTAAAAAAAAAACAACTCTTGGTAGGTTGGCGCCTATTAAGAAGTGAAATTATCTATCAGCTTACATCCCATTACCCTGCTAAGCCTATGGGCATGTGGAGGGGAGGTCAAACAGTGAGTGAGAAAAAGTGTGGTTTTGCCTGCTCACAATGAGGTATATCGAAAAACAAATTTGAAAATCTTTTCTTTAACCCACATATATGAAATCTAGGATATGAATGGAGAATTCCTTCTCTTAAGAAACTTCCACTAAAACCCAAAGTTACCATTTAGACTGATTTGCATCCGCACATGTGAGTGGTGACAATTATAAAATTAAAATTAACAGCAATAACAGATTAATTAAAGTAAAGAGAAAAAAATAAAATAAAATTATATATATATATATATATATATATATATATATATATTGCACATATAGTGCTGGTCTAAATAAAACAGTGCTCAATGTAATACAACAGAGCTATTAAGTATATATTAATAAATATACATATTATCCCTCACCGCTATCATGACTCAGAGTTTCATACACAATGCAATCTTCAGGTGCTGAGTATAGACTGTGCATTACATAATTTAAATTTTAATAAAAATATCTGATTACCACAATGTTGGCACAGTTATATATTATACTGGGCTTACAGCTTTTTAATTTTAAAAATATATTTGGAATTTAAAATAAACAGGATTTATATATATATATATATATATATATATATATATATATATATATATATATATATATATATGTGGCACCTCAAGGTGGTGTAATGATTAGTAAACTTGTCTCGCTAGAACAGTTACGACTGAGTAGTGAGTTTGATTCCCACTGGGTGCCCCATTCTTTCGCCCTTGTGCCACATCTAAGCTACACTTGGAAAATCAGTAATACCCCTATTATTACGTGAGCTATTGTAGCAAGATCTAAATCTTACAATGGAAAAGGCAATAGATGTAATTTAAGCCTTGTTGAAAAATTAATTATCTTAAAACACTTAAATAACCCTAGCTTATTAAACAAGAGAAATGAATTAATGGTTACATGTAAGCATAAAAATAAATATCTGCTCAAATATGTTGATTCTAGGGAAAAAAAGTCAGAGAATTGAAATTGATGATTGGAATAACTTATGTGCTTTAAAAATTAGATTTGTCCCAAAGACAGTTGGGCCAGTCTGAGAGATGGCCTGAGTTAGAATACCAAGAATGAAGGAAGAGACAGAATTTATCACTGCCTGTGTGGAGTGGTGGTGCAAGATGTGAAATAAAGCAGGTTAAAGTTAGAGGAGGAGCAATCCCTGTGACTACTCCCAAGGAGGGTAGATAATTCTCCAAATTTCAAAAATTGATTAAGGAAGCAAAAATAGGGAACAAAAAAACCTTTGTTTGGATTGAGGAATCACCAAATCCCCAGAACGCTTTGGCTCCACTCCAGTATTGGGCCAAAGTACATATAAGCAGATGACTTTGAGAGCTTGGAAACTTGGGCTGGAAATCCCATATCAGGTGCCTCTGGAATCTATCTCACACTACCACCAGATTTCCTGATTTTAAAGAAATTTGAACCCAGCTCCTCCAGAATTTTAGACAAGGCCATAGAATTTAATGCATAGAGTTTTTGCACCAAGAGCTATATAAATCACTTGAAGATTAACCCCATAAATCTTTTTATTTTTCAATGTGAAGATATTTTTCTTCCTTAATATAGCATCTGCCATGGCTTGAACCAGTGTTATGATTACTACAACCTCAATCTTCCACTGCTCTGAGATCAACAACATAACGTGGGAAGAGTTGTTATGGATCGAAGTGGCCAGTGACCAACAACTAGTTTAGGACAGTGTCAGCATTGACCAGTGCAGAGTTAGCCCTTAAAACATTGTCCTAAAACCCTGAGAATGGGACCACTAAACGTAGTTACACCACTGGGTGCCAGCTGCATCAAAAGGCATTATACTCTGACATATTTAATTTATTTGTTTAAACATTATTTTTAATGGATATTCATATTTGAGTAGATGCTCTGTTTTTATTTAATTATTAAACAGCATATTAATTTATTTCTATCTACATGCCTGAATATTCAAGGAGTCTTGTTAGAAAAAATATGCACTCTTTGGCAGGATTTGAACCTGCATCACCTAGGGGAAACCGTCATTAGATCTGATGTAGGATCTTTGGGCTTTATTTGATCAGGAGGTTTTATGTGGCTGATAGATCAAGGCATGTCAGATCTAAGGACAGTTTCCACTAGGGGATGCAGGTTTGAATCCTGCCAGAGGGTGCATATATTTCTAACAAGATTTCTCAAATATTCAGGATGGTAGATAGAAATAAATAAATATACTATTTAATAAATAAAAAGAAAGCATCTACTAACGTTTAAACAAATAAATTATATATATCATTTTCAAAAAAAGTTTCACACACAAGGAATCAAGCAGGAATCAAATTTTTACTAATAATACTATTTACGAGCCTTCCCATTTCTCTGTTTATTTTTCACACTACTAATGAAGGACACAGGTGTGCCCGAAAATTCCGGACTAACATTAATCTCCATGCTTCATTTCTGTCTTATGGTTAATAATTAATATGTAATAAATGTTTTTCACACTGATCACATTGGTACTCTTTCATTTTCCCTTGTTTTATTAAGCAATCTATCTATTTTAAATATTACAAGAAGTAAACATGGACTCTTTCTTCTAAATATATATATATGTATATACAGATATAATAAAAAAACACTCATTGGTTTCCATGGACTGATTTAAAATCCATCAACATCAAATGCCTCTGATATAGATAAAACAAACAACAGGCAGACAGACACGCTCTCGGGTTCTGAACATTGTAGCTGATAAGTTATCTAATTTAGTTTGATTTATGATTAGTACTTATCCTCAGAGATCTCAAGGCATTTTCTCTCACTTACAGTTTTGTTTTTCTTTCATTCTAACCTGAAGAAGTCAAAAAGATCTGGCACCCTGGCGAAACAAATTTTTAATCACTTCCATTTTGTCTCATTATCTTCACACACACACACATACACATGCACACACACATACACATGCACACACATACATACACATGCACACACACATACACACACATACACATGCACACACACACATACACACATACACATGCACACACATACACATGCACACACACATACACATGCACACACACATACATATGCACACACACACATGTAGGTAGCTCCAAAGATTCAGTAAAAAATGAGCATACATGATGAAAAAAGAGTTTTATTGTCAAAACTTTTAAGTTATTATTAAGAAGATGAAAGGATTTTTGATTCTTAAATTATATTTATTTATTTTTTTTAAGACCTTCAGAATTTTGGTTAAATATGTTTATAATTTAATGTGTGTATAAAATAATTAATATGTATATAAAATAATAATAATAATAATAATAGTACATTTCTCAGTCTGATCATGTAACCCAGTACAACCTGCTGCATGAATGGATGGTTGGCATCTAAACCAGCTCCTTCACTAGCTTTTTTGATAGTGAGGAGGGTAGCATGTAACCCCACAAGACCAAAAACAAAACCTATCAAAGGATAGATGAGCTTTTTATAAGAGCCATTGGTCAACATATATATATATATAGCCACAGTGGAATAATGGATAGCAGCTTGGATTGAGGAATCAGAGAGCCGAGTTTGAATTCCAGTCAAATCCATTACATTCACTTACATGCTATAATACCCTTGGGAAAGGTGTGAATCCTCCTCTTCTCCCTCCAGCTATGGGTAAATAGTAGAACAGACTGGGTTCTATAGCCTTGGATGGCAACTAGTCTAAGAGAAGGACAACTCTGAATTCAAAACCTGCGGAGGGTCGTTTGGGGACATTGTGGCACTTTGTGCACCAGGTCTCTGTATTAGGCCCTTCAAAAAGTGTGGATGGTCCTGCACGAAACCTTCACCACTATAATCAAATCTCATGTGCTGTTGTCGGGCTGTCGGTTTCCTGGGAACTGATCTGCTTGACCCTCATACATTGAATTCGACAGGAGAGTTGAGTATATATATATATATATATATATATTTTCTATATATATATATATATATATATATATATATATATATAATTATTTATTTAAAAATTATGACATAAATATGTTATAAAATCACTACAAAATAGCCATTTTGTTTCAACACATGTAAATTATTTTCAGATAGAATGTATCTGTAAAGGAACAAAATGAATAAAAAGTCAATAAGAAAAACTATTGTTAGTTAAAGTGTTGATAAAGTCCATCAGATGACAACACCTTGATAAAGTTCCTCAAAGGATGAAACATGTCAGGAAAGAATAGTTTTACCTCTTGTTTTTATATATATATATAACAAAAATATAGTAAAAAAGGCTCAAATGCTATTATTCCATGGTAATAATTTATTACACTGGAATCGTAATCACGATTCAATTCATCAGACCTACAAATTCTAAATTTTGAATTTATAGGTCTGATGAATTGGATTGTGATTACAATTCCAACGTAATAAATTCTAACCATGGAATATTAGTGTTTGAGCTTTTTTTATTATATTCTTACTCTGTCCTGGACATTGAGTTCTACCTGGAGTCCATCGTCTTGGAAATTTATATATAGTTGGGTATCAGGAAAAGCATCCAGTCTTGTAAACCTATGCCTCAAATCATTATGATTAATCCTTTGTTAGGTAAGAACTACCTTGATTTGTGTGAGATTAATCCTAGTCCTGCCTCAACAAAAAAATACACCTGTTTATCTATGTATGTATGCATAAATATATCATTCTCTTCTGGTGTAGTCTAGTTCTGAGAAATTTTATATATGATGTCACTTATACAATACAAATATATTTAAATTAATTTGTATTTTAACATTCCAAAAATATGCCAGGGTATAGCCAATAAACTTTGTCTACCATACTGACAACAACCAATTCTTGATAATGACTGAGATGACCAAAAGTACTTGAACAAAACAGAAAACCATGAAGTTTAGGCAGTTTATCCACAATTTTGTTTTGGATATGCATCTTATTGAAAAATAGAAAAATACAATGAAAATTTAAACAAACTGAGCTTGTCAGTTGAATTTAACAAATCTTGCTTAAATGTATATGCATATATACATATATTCATCACTATCACAAGTCCCATAACCTATTAAAATAATAGGGGTACCATATGTATTGCAGACCATGACAGCAGTGGTATGTCTTGGGCAATAAGCCTGACCAAGACTGATTCTCTCTAGGCTGGTTTGGACACAGAGATTTCTTTCACCTGGATTAGTTGCCACTCAAGGCTATAAAGATGAGTCTGCCCTGCCATTTACCTATAGCATGGGGTGGGGAGAATAGATAAATGTGTATAAAAATAGAGAGGGTATTTGCACATAAGTGAATATAACAAACACAACTGGAATTCAACTTCAGCAATATGGTTTCTCATTCCAAGCCACTTCTGATAACACCACCATACATCCATGTATATATACATAAATGAAATTTAATAATTTCAATTATATATATTCTAGCAGCATGGCCCGGAGTTGCCCGTGCTTGATTCAAAAAACTTACAACTCATACAGCAATCACTATCACTTGACTTAAAATATTTTTGCCCTTCCTTGCCTTTAAAGGAGTGCCCTTTGCCGTGCTGATGCTGCTACATGCCTTACTTCTTGCATATCTCACACTGCAAATTTTTTCTAAGCTCTCTACTAAACATTAAATCTATTACGAAAAAAGAACTAAACAAAATGAACACAAAACGATCAGCTTTAAAAAAGGACTCGTAACTGGAAAAACCGAATGAAAAAAGAATGTTAACAACAAATACTTTTCACATCCAACCCAGTTCTGCAGAATCAGAATCAATGTTGAGTTTAAGGAAGCGAATGAGCCAACTGGAGTAAAGTGCCATGCAGATTTAAATTTTTCCCACTTGTGATGAATGCAGCTATTGATTTTTTTTTTGCATGCTAGTTAACATTCATGTCAGTCAGCTTTTGGCTCTCACACTGGCCAATAGAATCTTCCTGCCTATTTGTGGCAGCCAGCTATTGGGTCTCACTCTGGCCAGTAAAAATGGCTGCAAACTACATGAAAACTGCCTAAAAGCATGAAAAAATTGATTATCTCAACTATCGATGGGAGTTGGGAAATGCAAAGTCATTCTTGGCCTTTCTACTAACTTGGAGCATGTGCATGTAAATTTTGGTGCAAATCCGTCAAAAATTGCAGCCGTGCATTCATTACACACACACACACACACACACACACATCCTGCCTTTTATAGATAGATACATGGATGTATGATTTTGGCATGATGTGTTGAATATTACTAAGAAGAAATGGAAATATTTTAAATATTATCTAATAATTCTTTGCAAAATATGAAGTGTATCAATCCATTTAATAGTTGAATAATAATAAACATTATCTTCCAGTTTTACTAAAAATTGGTTCACTGTTTTGCCAGACAATTTTTCTTGCCAGAATCCTTCTTGTATGTTTATAAATTTACCATTTATCCATGCATTGAATATTATTGCCACATATTGTCTGCTACTTCTGCTATATATCTCAAGATTCTTGACAATATCTAAAGAGTCAGTAATGTAATCAGTTCTGAGATCTTGACTTCAGTCATTTACCTACCACCATGACATGGCTTCCCTGTGATTTTTCTATAAATATTTACATGGTAATTGTTCTGAATAGCTTTCCTTTTTGTACATATGAGAACAAGTTAGGACTACATAGACACTTTGAGGTATTATGGTTTGGTTTGGTTTGGTTTGGTTTGGTTTGGTTTGATTTGGTTTGGTTTGGTTTATAGCATATCAACCTCAATGCGTTATTTAATGCCAACAACTTTTTTTTCCTGGTAATATTTTATTTTGTCAAAAATCTATAGCTGGTAATATTATTTTAAAAAATGTATTGCTGGTAATAGTTTTTTTCAAAAATATATTACTGATAATAGTTTTTTTCCTTCAAAAATTTATCTCTTGTAATGATTTTTTACAAATTATTTCTGGTATTAAAACCTATTTTTTCACTTTCTTAATGCTTTTTACCTCAGTTTGGGGGTTGACTATTTGCCCATAGCTGGAACCCTAACAGGTGCTACCACCCCGTATCAGGGTGAACCTGGGAACACTATCAATTAAGAGGTGGTTCCACACTCCTCAAAACCTACTGATCAGAGGCCTTGCTGTTGGATGGAGTTTACCGTCTTACCCTGGACATGGATGTAGTTTATCGTCATATCCAGGATGGAGGTATTATGGTGGCTGTAGTAAGACTGGTAAGTAATAATGTGTTGTTTTAGTGTAAAGAATACTATAGTATGTTTGGGTCAGTAATCATGGATAGCTATGTTCAAGGTAAGTCCAGCCTTCCCCTATCTCCATTTTTGGCCTTGTTCCATATGAATTTAAGCATACTAAGGAATTTAATCAACTGGGTCTCAGCATGTAACCATAAGTTCTTTTCTAACTGTTTCTTTTCTCACACTTCTCGCCTGTGGAACTCTCTTCTGGTTTCTTGCTTCCCTGCCACCTACAATCTTCAAAAAATAAAATTCAAAGGCAATTGTTATCGGTCTTCTTGAATCTTGTTCTTTTATTGTCCTTTCTCCTCACCAATACCTTCAAATTTTCTTTCACTTTCAATAATTCCTTACCTCTTTGAAGCTTTAGTGCCTTGCATGAGGTGAAGTGATTTTAAAAAATGTAAAAGAGACTATTAAAAAGTAATTAAAAAGTAATTAAAAGTACTCAAAAAATCATTAAATGTTAGTTGTAAGCATATAAAAGCATAATTATTATGCTTTTTTCTTATCCTTCTCCATTCAACTAATCAGCACCCAATCTTTGCTTTCTAATTTAAAATGACATAAGTCAGTGCAAATAATGATTTTTTTTATCTTTAAATTCAAATCATGTGAAAACAGCCTTTGTACAAAAGTTTACAAACATGATAAATGCTGTAGGATAAAAGGGAGATAAGTCTGAAGAATTTGTTTTTAAAGTTGTGTCAGCCATTTTGATTAAATAATATTTTTAGTAACAAAGAAAAGAGTGCAATGTCTAATCTTCTGCATAGCTGTGAATGCTGGACAATTTCATCACAAATGAAGAAAAGACTGATTTTGCTTGAATTTCTAAGACGAGGAGTTAACATTATTTGCATTATTCTAATCATGTTTCAATCATTGTACCATCCAGGGTTCATTAGGTGCTTATTAATCCAGGTAACCATTAGAGAATTTCATACTGAACTCTTTATTTAATCTGGGAGTGGGGTAGATTGTTCTTGTTCCATTGCCCATGTCTAGGGATATTAGGTATAGTTCTTATTTAGTACTAGCAGCATGGCCCAGCGTTGCCCGTGCTTGATTCAAAAATCGTACGACTCATACAGCAATCGCTATCACTTGACTCAAAATATTTTTGCCCTTCCTTGCCTTTAAAGGAGTGCCCTTTGCTGTGCTGATGTTGCTACATGCCTTACTTCTTGCCTATCTCACACTGCAAATTTTTTCTAAGCTCTATACTAAACATTAAATCTATTATGAAAAAAGAACTAAACAAAATGAACACAAAACGATCAGCTTTAAAAAAAAGGACTCATAACTGGAAAAACCGAATGAAAAAAGAATGTTAGCAACAAATAATTTTTCACACCCAACCCAGTTCTGTGGAATCAGAATCAACGTTGAATTTAAGCAAGCGAATGAGCCAAATGGAGTAAAGTGCCATGCAGATTTAAATTTTTACCCACTTGTGACGAATGCAGCTATCGATTTTTTTTTACATGCTAGCATGCTAGTTAATATTCATGTCAGTCAGCTGTTGGCTCTCACGCTTGCCAATAGAATCTTCCTGCCTATTTGTGGCAGCCAGCTATTGGCTCTCACTCTGGCAGGTACAAAATGGCTGCAAACTACATGAAAACTCCCATAGAAGCATGAAAAAAATTGATTATTTCCACTATCAATGGGAGTTGGGAAATGCAAAGTCAGTCTTGGCCATCCCACTAATTTGGAGCATGTGCATGTAAATTTTGGTGCAAATCCAACGAAAATTGCAGCCGTGCATTTGTTATGCGCACACACACATCCTGCCTTTTATAGATAGAGATTGTTCTATTTTTGCTCACCCCATTTCCCTTAAGTCCAAGTACACACTGCCTAGCCCAAGAATTTAATACATAATTGCTGTGTCATCAAATCCACTAGGCTATCATAAAAATTCAGGATGTGGAATTAGTAAATACTAAGCACTTCAAATATTTTGTTGTATGAATGAAATGGATGCGTGTTGTGGTGTAATAGATATTGGCTCAGAATGAGAAATTGGAGAGATGAGTTGAATTCCAGTCAGATTAGTTACACTCACTTATGTGAAACTACCCTGGGGTAAGGTATAGATCTAGGTCTTCTCCTTCAAGCTATGGTTTGAATATCAGGACAGACTGTGTCCTATAGCCTTGGTTGGCAACTAGTCCACCACAGAAAGAAACAGCAGCCTACTGCAGGAAATCTTCTGCCTAGTCAATCATGAATCAAGAGAGACACGATCACCCAAGCGTGTATCACATATGGCACTTAACTGACTAAAAGGATTATATAACAAATTATGTATAGGAGAAACTGAAACTGAACATAGAATAGGTTATGCTAGACGTAGTTTCTCCCAACACTGCAAATTGCTAGAAAACCAAAACATTAATCAAAGAATTCAAGTCATGTTTTTGAATAGCCTCATCATGTCTAGACTTTCAATGGATGTCATGTATGCTGCCAAACCTGTTCAGAAATAACAAAACTGTCAGCTACATACAACCACTTTCTAAGAATAATGGGTAAAAATAGCTTTGAGCAAATGAAGCCTGTGGATCTTGGTAAAGGCAACAGTTCTTTGAACATTCTGGTATGGTGCTACACAGTCACAAAGAAGTTTACTAAATTCTATACTGACAGTTTCTTTTCTTGCACTTCTCACTTGTGGAATTCACTTCTAGCTCTATGCTTTCCCATTAACTTTAATCTCCAAAAATTTAAATACTGTCCTCCTGATTACTCTTTTCTCTTCCCATTAATTAGTAATTTTTCAGTTCCTAATTCTTCTGTACCCAGTAGCCCCTTGGTGTTTTGTAGCCTTACTGCCTTACTTGGAATGAAATTGATAAATTGCAGAAACCACATCACTTGAGAGATATCAGTATTTTAGCAACAACTAAAATGTAACTCAAAGAAAAAATAAGGACATAATCAAGATGTTGATATTTCACAATACCTCAAATAAAACATTAGAAAAGAAGCCCCCATCAATAATGGAAAGAGCAATAACAGCTACTGGACTTGAGAAATCTATTTTCTTGAAAAATTGTTTTCAAATAAAGATTTTATAAATTTCAACCAAAAGTAGTACTGGCTGCTCAGTCAGTGAATGATGAATTTTTCTTTATAGGGAAATGGTTAATATTACCATTACCAGGTTGGTTGGGACAGGGAACATGGCTCTTGACCAATGCAGGTGTGTTGTGTACACACATCAATCATAGCACAAGCAGAGGCAAGGAAACATGGTGGTGTTGAAGTAGCTTATTTGGAGTTGTTTGCTTTATGACTTTAAGGTGGGTTTGTCTACAGCTCTATCAAGTTGCCAAATACATCAAGCCTTTGTAGATAATTCTGTGAGTGAACACACCACCAGACATTGGTTCCATAAGTTCAGGTCAGGAGATCAGTCTCTTTGTGATGAACCCCACATTAGCCAACCACAAGGCCTTGATGATGAGGCCCTGAAGACAACCATAGAGGGAGGATAAAAGTCAAACCTATGATGAGCTTGCTGAATGCTTTGAGGTTTTTGATGAAACAGTCAGATTCGCATGCACTGCAGAGGGAAGGCATACAAGTTGAGCAAGTGGGTACCCATACACAGTTGGAAGCCAACAAGCAATGGGTGACAGCCTGATTCTTCTTGCTTTCTTGCCACTGCAACATAGCCATATTTGATGGAGTGCTCACCAGTGATGAAAAGAGGGTTCTGTACGACATTCCCAAGTGTGCTAGATATTGGTTGTCAACACGGGACCCTGTGCCTCACACCACAAGACCACCTCTACAACCACACAAGCTCTGTATCTTGTAGACTAGTCAACAAATGGTGCACTATGGGCTGTTATCAACAGGCCAAACCATCATTGTAGACCAGTACTCACAGCAGTTGGAATGTGTGCAACAGGCACTGGAGCAAAAGGAGCCAACATTGGTTCATCACAGGGCTGTATTGTTCCTTCATGATAATGCCAAGCCTTATGTAGTGGAGGTGGCCATGGATATCATACAACAACACTGTGCCACCTACTTTAATCCCCAGACCTTGTGCCAACAGATTACCACCTCTTCTATTCCCTGAACAATCACCTTCATGGAAAATCCTTTGCAGACTTGTGGCAGACACTCACAGATTTCTTTGCACCCAAGACACCTGATTTTTAACTGCCAGAGCATTGAGTAGTTGGAGGCACATTCATAAAAGTTTCTGGATGATGATAGGGATTACTTTCAGGATTAATGGTATGTCAAATTTGCTGTATACCTTTTTGTTCTAATAAATAAAAAATTGCAAGTATTTCTATGGTTATCTTGTATGTGTTTTTATTTTCTTATACATAACAGTTTTCATAAAGAAAACTATTTATGAAATGGACAAAGATATGAAATATAAAAAGAATGTATAAACAAAAAAAATGTCTTAAAACTATGTATATTTTTACTTTAAAATTTAATCTTTAAAAATTTTAAACTTAAAACTTAAATTTAAATATAAAAATTAAATTTAAAATCATCAAAATTAAAATTTAATTAAAATTATCAAAATTTAAATTTAAAATTATCAAAATCTGTAGAACACTCTACACCTGTAGATTAAATAACAGGTTCAGTTCAAAATTCCCTGATTTTTACCCAAACTGACAGACACTTGAAGAAATCCAAAGGGCCCAGCACCTGATATTTTGTGATGATAACAAAGATTTACTCTATTTACATTGTTCGAACTCTTGTCCTCATTTTTAATGTCATATTCACGACGTTTCGGCCATTGTACTCTCTGGCCTTCTTCAGGTGATATACATTGGAATTTCAGACTGACAGACACTTGAAGAAATCCAAAGGGCCCAGGACCTGATATTTTGTGATGATAACAAAGATTTACTCTATTTACATTGTTCGAACTGTTGTCCTCATTTTTAATGTCATATTCATAATGTTTCGTCTGTTGTACACTCTGGCCTTCTTCAGGTGATATACATTGTAATTTCAAACTGAAACCTTTATTTAATCCACAGGGGTTGATTGTTCTAGTTCCATGCTTTTTCTGGATATCTCAGTTTCAGTTAATTCCCTTTAGTAACTCAACTCTCCAAGTTTTTTGTTTACCACCGCTGTGGCCAGTTATTGAACTCACAACTCTTTGGCCTAGTGGATAAAAGCATTGGTTAGAGTTATCCAGTAACTTGATCTAAAGAATTGTGAGTTCAGTACTTGGCCACATTAGAGGTGAACAAAAACTTGAGGAGTTAAGTTACTAAAGGGAAATAACTGAAACTGAGATATCCAGAAAAGGCATGGCATGTGGAACTAGAATAATCTGCCCCAGTGGACTAAATAAAGGGTTCAGTTCAAAATTTCAACATATATCACCTGAAGAAGGCTGGAGTGTACAACGGTTGTAACGACATTAATATGACAATAAAGATGAGGACAGCAGTTCAAATAATGTAAACAGTGTAAATAATTACGATACCTCATCTCAGAAATATAGACAGACAGCCAAAATGAATACATCAGTAAATATGTAAATAATTTAAATAAATAAACTCTCTTGTATGATGTTTAATCAAACTAACATAGCCATTTCCTTATAAGGAAACATTCAGGATTTTCAGCATTGTATATTATTAACACTTTGGCTGCTAACCACCAGTTAAAGTATCTGGCAGTTTTTACTAAGATGCCAACTACATGTTATCTCATGCTTGGAATTTTCTGATATATTTTTATCTGCAAGTGCCAACAACAAGTTTATTTGAAGTGATATTTTCAGTGTGAAAACAATGTTGACTTCAGTTAAAGCTATAAATTAACTCATAAAAAATTTTTATTTCCTAAATTGGCTATTATAAAGTTGGTGCTTGAAGTCAGATTTCATAATTGACTTCTGTCAAACATGTTAAAGAGCTATCAGTCAAAGTATGGATGAAATGCTCAGTATTGGGTGCCTGTCCTTGTCTTGCATACAAATAAATTGTTTTTACTGAGAGAAAAATTGAAATTATTACATTACAATAAAAGAAAAATCAGACATCATCTCATGTTAAGTTAATAATGTGATGATAGTTGTTTGCAGATAAAATGAAGAAAAAGAAGGTTAGGCTGGAAAGGAAAACTCCTCCTTTATGGCTATTTTAAGGCTGAAGAACTGGTTTCAATTCTTTGTGGAAAGTGGTAGAGCAGTCAAGGACAAACTGCAGCCCACAAGCCACATATGCTTCATTTTCTTTCATTTCATTCTCACTTGTTCACTCACACACTCTCTCATACATAACTACATACATAAACAATGATTAAGTGCAATGTTTCTTGAATTGTTAAACTTTTGTCAAAGGTAACCTTTTCATCATTTTATAGAAATTAAATCCTATATATTAATATATATTCTTCAACCATTAAAATCCCATCAGAAGGTTTTTTTGATAAACAATCATAACAAGAACAAATACTGCCAAAATACTTGTGGACATAGTTGTAGACCTACTACATGTTATTTTGAGATCATTTAGAAAATAATGATAACTCCCTTCACCACTCCTACAAATTCAAGAAAAAGATTTTTGTGAATCAGTGTTAAATTATTTTCTGACTAATGAAAACCCTGTATTCAAAAAGTTCAAAATGTGAAATTAGATTTTGGATTCACCTTACAAATATAAAAAAAAAATAGAAGCTTACTGCTTCTTGAGGCTCAAAAACAATTTTGGAGGCCTGTTTGATATGCACATGCGGACACATGCACCCACACACATGCATACAATGGAAGGGATGAACCAGCAGTTGCTGACTAATGCTAAGTCTACACATTGACAGAAACATTAGGCTGAACATCATAAAGTAAGTCTGTCCACACATTTCACATCACTCTAAGAACACTTAATTAGCTTAGAAAACAAACTTCACTACAAGAAAAATTGAACATTTCATTGTTATTGTATAATCCTGAAAGGAATATATAAATGTTATTTAAACTGATCTTCTGCTTCTAGTTTTCCTTCAGAAAATAACCTTTTTTATGTTTCATTTAAAAGACGTGTTGTTGTTGTTGTTAAATGTTTGAAATCCCGACATTCAATTAAAAACAACAACCTGGGTAGACAGAATCTCAAAAATTTTAAAGCATTAACAATTTTCATTAAGGAAGATCAGGCGAGTAAATATCTTTTGATTTAGAAACAAAAATTATTATGAACGTTTTATTATAAAAAATCATTATGAACGTTTTATTATAAAAAATTATTATGAACGTTTTATTATAAAAAATTATTATGAACGGTTTATTATAAAAAATCATTATGAACGTTTTATTATAAAAAATTATTATGAACGTTTTATTATAAAAAATTATTATGAACGGTTTATTATAAAAAATCATTATGAACGTTTTATTATAAAAAATTATTATGAACGTTTTATTATAAAAAATTATTATGAACGGTTTATTATAAAAAATTATTATGAACGTTTTATTATAAAAAATTATTATGAACGGTTTATTATAAAAAATTATTATAATAATTTTTTATCTGGAGAAGAAATACATTTTTTATTAAATTTTTTTTTTTTTGTCTTTTCAAGTGAATAAATTAAAAATTAATCATATGAAGTGGCATGTGACAATCACACTGTTATCTGTGTTAATATAATACCAAACTTAAATTGTTTAATTATAGAAAAATCTTATCTCCAAAGAAAAAATATCAAATATGGCTGAGGTAGCTTCAATGAAAAATTACCTTAAATTTTTTAATAGTACAGACCACCTAATGAGCCATATCTCTACTGTTCAGAAAAGATTGCCCATGCCTGTGCAAGAGAATCATTTGGAATGCTATTCAACAAAATTCCTCCCAGACTCCTATCTTGTATGATTGCTGACATCTATACTAAACACTCAATCCATAATACTAAAACATGCAATATAATATTTGAATAATCTTTTTTGCTTTAAATAAGTTTGTTTTCTTCTAAATAAGATTTTTTTTTACTAATTTTTTAACCAATACATGACCCAAGAGCCACTCAAGGTAGAGAGTTACTGGCTGAAGTTGTTGTATGAATGTAAGAAGATTAATTAAAAAGTGCAGTTTATGAGAACATGTAGGAAAGATAATGGTTTACCTTGGACTTGAAGAGGTTAAGATTATAGTGATTGGGGAAGTATCTTCTCAGGAGTCTGTACCACAAAGTATCGGCTCTAGTGAAGAAGCTGTCTGAATGGATATTTTTCCCTACTAATGGAATACATAGAGAATTCATAGATGATTCCTTCCAGTGGACATGGCATGGTGGGTCTTAGCTGTAAGAATGTAAGAACTTGATGGACTAAGCAATGTAGCTGTTCAGAACATTTGCCATGGAAATAAACAATAGAGTAGTGAAAGGCTTGCAACATTTCATCTGTGGGAAAAAGGATTGTAGATGGCAATTAGCATTTTTCCTGGGAATTCTAATGTCACATCATACACAGATTACCATCCATAAAATCAAAACAACACATCCAGCTAGATACAAAATAGCTGAAGTGGTTACTTCCACTTACTTTTTATTTCCCAAAATACAACACTAAGAATATAACATTAATACTTTATATTCATATCTGTTAATTTAAATCTCTTTTCTGTTTACTGTGTATGGACACATTTCTCAGTCATCAGGCCATTTCAATATTATGTAATATCTGTTTTGGCTCAAGGTATTAGGATGGTAATAATAATATTCAGTCTTTGAATAGAAGCTGAAAAAATGATTGGTTCCTTGTACTGCTCCAGTAAGTACCTGACACTTTTTGCTATGCTATATCTTTACAAGAGCCAGCTCAAAGCAAAATTAGATGGCCCACAAAGGCCAAATCAGACCAAAAATGAAGGGTTTAAAACAACAGGAGCCAGATCAAAATAAAAAATGAATGGCTCGTGACATGAAACAGATCAGATCAAAAATGGATAGCTTCCTTCAACAAGAGCTGAATCAAACCAAAAATGGAGGACTTACAACAAGAGCTGGATCAGACAAAAAAATGAAGGGCTTACAACACCAAGAGCCAGATTAGTTCAAAAATTGAAACACTTACTACAAGAGCTGGACTAGACTAAAAATGAAGAGCTTACCACAACAAAAGCCAGATCAGACAAAAAATGAAGGGCATACAACAACAAGAGCCAGAACAGTCAAAAAATAGCAGGCTTACAACTTTCAACAGCAGGAACAACTAAAATGAATATCAGATGTAATATGAAATAAAAATAATGTTGTAATTCAGATGGTGACATTCCACACTATTTCAAGAAAAAGTTTGGGAAGGAAGCCCCCATCAAAACTAGAAAGAGTGATGACAGTGAAGTTGAGAAATCTATTTTCCTGAAAAATTTTTGTCAGAAAAAATTTCATAAATTTTAACCAAAAGTAGTACTGGCTGTTGGATTAATGAATGCTGAATGTTTTCTTACAAGGAAATGCCTAATATTACCATATATATATATATATATATATATATATATATATATATATATATATATATAGATAGATAGATAGATATATATATATATATATATGTAGCTTATGTTGCTGAGAACAGAAATCAATCTGGTCAATTGGGAGATGGAAACTGCTGAAAGAACCAATTGAAGAGGAGCCCATGAAAAAACAGCATCCTTCAAAAATACTAGAAATAGAAGAGACAAAGTGATCCCAAAGAAAGGCTAGAACTTTCCATCCCCTAAACCCACCTACCATAGTACGCAGTGGCTGTGGATGTCTTTTCAGATCCAATATAGGATTCATTTCACACAGAAATAAATGTCGATGAGCACCCCAGTACTTGGCAATGAGTTCCGCCAAAAACAACAATGATATAACTTTCCACAATATCACATTGAAATACCATCTGATCACAGACGTTGAGTTATGTAGGGTCTGGTCAGTACATCACTGGGTGACTACTTAGGAATGCCAGGTGCTGTTAGTTTGGATGTACAGTTGGATTGATGGATAATGGCTCAGTATAGGAAAGTGGAGAGATGAGTTTGAATCCCAGTCAGATTTATTATGTTCACTTATGTGCAAATAGCCTTGGGAAATATATAAATCCTCATCTTCTCTCTCAGCTATGGGTTAAATAGTAGGACTTGTATCTGAAAATTTTTATCATCCTCAAAACAAAACTGTTTTCATTTAATCACCACAGAGAATCTTTTCTGTCTTGTCATCTTGGTTGTTATACACAATATTTTGGCCATTTGCAACAATCTACTCTATTCATGATCATGAAATCTGCAATCCATTAGGGTCATAGGGGCACCACATGTACTGCAGCCTCGGCAGCAGTAGTTTTTTCCTGGGCAAGATAGCCTGATGGGGCCAAACTCTCTCCAGGCTGGTTTGAATTCAGAGTTTTCCTTCTCTTAGACTAGTCATCAACCAAGGCTAGAGGACTCAGTCTGTCCTGCTATTTGCACATAGCTGGGGGAAGAAGAGATGGATACATACCTTTTCCTGAAGAAAACTGGAGTATAACAGTCAAAATGTTGTGAATAAAACAATCAAATGATTATACTGTTCCAAATAATAAAGCATATAATCAGGACCAGATTGTGACCTTTTGGAAACCCTAGGCTAATGTAATTATGCCTCCACCTCAGATAGAGCCACCCTCTAACTCACTCGCACCTGTCTTGAATATATTTTACATATGATATAATTTAGCTACATTTACCTTGAAGTAAACTTATTGCAATTTTTTTTTAAATAAACTAGAATAGCTATCTTTTGTTTATCAATAAAACTATTCTTTAAGAAATACTCCACTATTTTATTATTTATTATAAACCAACTAAACCCATACTTCAACACAGCTGTAATAAAAAAAATAGGTTTTTATGACCAGCATTATAACAATAAACAATCAAAATAAATATGAATTTGTCATATAGATATCATTTCAGTTTATGAAACTATTTAAAAGTTATAATATCTAGAAAATTAAAATCACTGCTTTATAAAAATTTCTCAGATTTAAACATTCTAAACTGAAATCAAACATGTTATCTAGTTGCAACACAATAACATAAACCAAAACATTCTTTTCCTTGTTTTGCTTCCTGCAAAGTCAAATAAATATGCATTTGTTATATTGATGTAATTTCAATTTAGAAGTTATAACATCTAGAAAATTAAAATCATTTCTTTATAAAAGCTTGAGGGGCTCTAGGCCGCATTGTATAGTAGCCCAAAGGACAATAAAGTGCTGGGTCCTAGGCTGCAGCCTATACTAGCCTAAAGGACAATCAGACCCTGGGTCATAGACTGCAGCCTGTACTAACCTAAAGGACAATCAGGCCCTGGGTCATAGGGTGCAGCCTATACTAGCCTAAATGACAATCAGACCCTGAGTCCTAGGCTGAAGCCTATACTAGCCTAAAGGACAATCAGGCCCTGGGTCCTAGGCTGAAGCCTATACTAGCCTAAAGGACAATCAGGCCTTGGGTCCTAAGCTGCAGCCTATACTAGCCTAAAGGACAATCAGGCCCTGATTCCTAGGCTGCAGCTTATACTAGCCTAAAGGACAATCAGACCCTGGGTCCTAGGCTGAAGCCTATACTAGCCTAAAGGACAATCAGGCCCTGATTCCTAGGCTGAAGCCTATACTAGCCTAAAGGACAATCAGACCCTGGGTCCTAGGCTGAAGCCTATACTAGCCTAAAGGACAATCAGACCCTGGGTCCTAGGCTGAAGCCTATACTAGCCTAAAGGACAATCAGACCCTGGGTCCTAGGCTGCAGCCTATACTAGCCTAAAGGACAATCAGGCCCTGGGTCCTAGGCTGAAGCCTATACTAGCCTAAAGGACAATCAGACCCTGGGTCCTAGGCTGAAGCCTATACTAGCCTAAAGGACAATCAGACCCTGGGTCCTAGGCTGCAGCCTATACTAGCCTAAAGGACAATCAGGCCCTGGGTCCTAGGCTGAAGCCTATACTAGCCTAAAGGACAATCAGGCCCTGGGTCCTAGGCTGAAGCCTATACTAGCCTAAAGGACAATCAGACCCTGGGTCCTAGGCTGAAGCCTATACTAGCCTAAAGGACAATCAGGCCCAGAGTCCTAGGCTGCAGCCTATACTAGCCTAAAGGACAATCAGACCCTGGGTCCTAGGCTGAAGCCTATACTAGCCTAAAGGACAATCAGACCCTGGGTCCTAGGCTGAAGCCTATACTAGCCTAAAGGACAATCAGGCCCTGGGTCCTAGGCTGAAGCCTATACTAGCCTAAAGGTCAATCAGGCCCTGGGTCCTAGGCTGAAGCCTATACTAGCCTAAACGATGATCTGATTCTGCATATAACCGATGTTGAAAGTTGCACTGTTTAACTTTATTGTTTATAACAATGTTCCTTATTATTATTATTATTATTATTATTATTTTTAGATATTTCTTTTAAATAAAAAAAAACAAAGAAATTTGACAGATCTTACAGCTCAGACTCACCATTCCATTGTTCATAGTGGCAAACCATCCGCCATTCCTTTCCTGTTCCATTGATAAAAAGAAGTTCCACTCAAACAGCGTCTTCTCCAGAAATTGTTACTTTGTGGAACAAATTCCCAGGAGAATGCTTCCTTGACAACTACAATCTTAGTCTCTTTAAGTTCAACGTCAACCAATATCTATCCTACTCTTCCTCATAATACTCTCTTACTTCCCTCTTCCCCCTCCTTTATAATCTCACTCAGTAACCCTCTACTTTGAGTGGTGCTTGGGCCTTGTATTAGGTGAACTAGAAGTAAAAAAAGAAAAATAACACATACTATGCTTTGGTTTTATTGTTGATTGATTTTTTTTTACAGCTTATCAACTTTTTGAAGGTTATTTAAAACCAGAAAATATTTTAGATTGCAAGAATTTTTAGAAGATAATAATGATTTACTGATACAAGTTCTACTAATTAACGCATATGAAGTGTTCACTGAAAGAATTCTTCAAGGTAAAAATGCCCTTGTGTACATTTAAAACTGTATATATATATATATATATATATATATATAAAGAAATATAGTCTTAAGGTGTGCTATATTTATGGAATAAAGTGCTCAATATCAGAGATAGAGCGTGTGTAAGTATAAAAGTGAACACAGAAGTCAACACTTAGAGGCGACAGTCTGTTTCATGCTATATGCAATCGTCAGGCCACGTGTGCTGTTATTTTTCTCGGCTATATATATATATATATATATATATATTTTAAGACATTTTTATGTATATACATTCTTTTTTTATAGATACAAATATTTAATGCTCTGTTTATAATAAACAGTATTAACAACATTTACCAGCCTGAATGTGTGAGAAATTGTCATAGAAAATATACGTCCTCTGATAGGAATCGAACCTGTATCCTATACGGAACCATCATATAGCCTGACTTACTTTTATGGAGGACACATATTTTCTATGACAATTTCTCGGACATTCAGGCTGGTAAATGTTGTTAAAATGAGCCTTATGAAAGTGACAACGAGTATTCGTTGACATCACAAAATAATGCCACATCTCAGAAATATAGACAGATCTGTAGTTGAAAGCATAAAATTGTGTGCAGGATATTTAGATTTCGGCATTAAATGACCCATAGAGATGTTGATATACTGCTAAACAAATCAACCAAAAGTAAGTGGGTTGGGCTAAAAACTTTTCAGTACTCCATTATATATATTTTATTGGCAATCAAAAAATATTTTTACAGGGTATTTTCAAAATGTCTTCTGATCAGGTTGTTATGAGTAAAAGCACATTCTTGATGTTTAATACTGGTTTTCTCTTTTACTATTTTTCATTTGACCGTCAGAGCAGAAAAATATGAGAACATGGTTTTACAACAATCTGAAGACACCATTGTTTTTATCTTATACTTGCATGGTCATAAGCATTGACTAAATTTGCAAGTTAAATTTCCCAAATGATTTAGCTGATAGGTTGCCTGTAAGCATATATAAATTTAATTACTGTACAACTTCTAAAAATGTCTCCACCCAAAGATCATTTGCTTTTAATTGTCCTGTATACTACTTGATCTTTTAACAACCTCATCACTGAACCATTAAAATTCAATGATTTATAAATGAAACAAAGTAAAAAAAATTTTTTTTCATTTCATGATTAAATCTGAAGCAGGCTTATGGCCATATCACATTGAAACACTGGTTCTCATAGGATCACTGTAGTTAAGCAATGTCGAGCCTAGTCAGTACCTAGATGGATGGTTGTTTGGGAATACCAGGTGCTATAATCTGTGGTGTAATGGATAATGGGTCAGAATGAGAAATCGGAGAGCCAAGATTTAATTCCAGTTGGGATCGTTATATTCAATTACATGCACATACCATTGGGAAAGGTATCCACCTCTTCTCCCACCAGTTATGGGTTAATTTTACCTTCTCACCCTTATTTTGCTGAGTGATCTTTTCATATCTTTGTTTTCATCATTAATTATACCAATATTTCCCTTCTGACAAAGTGTTGGCTGAAAGGATTCCTCAAGGCAAAAACGCCCTTGTTTACTTTTAAAACTGTATTTATGTTCTCTGGTATAAAGTCCTTGTTTAAATATATATATATATATATATATATATATATATATGCATGTTTCATTAAAAACGACAGACAAGGTACTACGGTTAAGCTTTTTATTTAATTTTTTCTGGTGTTCTAACAAGAGCTTTCTTTTCTGGACACCCTTTGTCCAGAAAAGAAAGAACACAAAAAAAATTAAATAAAAGGCTTAACCGTAGTACCTTGTCTGTCATTTTTAATGAAACATGCATAAAGGAAGGATTGCTTCCTAAATATACAACTATATATATATATATATATATATATATATATATATATATATATATATATATATATATATTAGATTGGGGCAAAAATAATGTCGTTTTATCACATATGTTACTATGTGAGAAAACAACATTATTTTTGCACCAACCTAATATATATATATGTATATATATTTAATCATTTCATCCCAAACAAGGTGATAATGCCACTAAGATTGAAGAGGTTCCTGGGAATAGAGAAAAATAAGAAGATGTTAATGAGGAGAAAGGACAATAAAAGAATAAGATACAGGAAGACAGAAGATGGTGATTAATATTACATTTAAATTATCAAAGATCATAGGCAACAAGTATGAAAAAATTGGAAGAGAGTTCCAGAGGCAGAAAAGTGCAAGAGAAAAATAATAATTATTCTTTTATGTGCTAACAATTCAGTTTTAATGCGTTTTTGAATATCTTTAATTACTTTTTTAATTTTATTTTTAATTTTTTTTTAATCATTTCATCCCATGCAAGCCACAAAGAGCTAAGGGATTATTGAAAGTGAAAGAAAATAAGAAGATGTTAGTAAGGAGAAAAGACAATAAAAGAACAAGATTCAGGAAAACAGATGGCAATTATCTTTGCATTGAAATTTTGAAGATTGTAAATGGCAGGGAAGTAAGAAACCAAAAGAGAGTTCCACAGGTGATAAGTGTGAGAAAAGAAACAATTAGAATAGAACCGATGGTTACATCTAGCTAGTTTACATGTTGAGACCTAATAGCCAATCTAGTGGTATGCTTAAATTCATGTGATCAAGGTACCAAGGAGAAAAGCTCATTATAAGAATTGCCATAAAAATACTTATAGAAAAGACAGAAGGAAGCCATGTCACAACAGTGCGAAGGTGACCAAAGTCAAAATAACAGGACAAGACCTATATATAAAGTGTCTATATAAAGAGGATTAAGCTGATTTTTTTAATCATTTTACCCCAAGTAACACAATAATGCTATGAACACGGAGGGTTAGTGTGAGAAAAGGTGAGAAGAGCAAGAAAAGAAACTGTTAGAATAGACGAGGCAATTGCATCAACAGTAAAATGATGAGACAGTTGATTAAAGTTTTTATTAATGTTCGCCTAATACAGGGCCTAAGAGCCACTCAAGGTAGATGGCTATTGTGTGGTGTTGTATGAGCATAAGAGAAGTCAAGAAATGCAGTTCATGAGGTTATGTAGGTAAGATAACAGTTAACTCTAGTCTTGAAGAGGGAAACATTAAACACTGAAAATCTTTGAAAATGGCTAACACTAGCTGATAAGAAAATATATTTTCAAATATAAACTGGAAATTGAAAAAATTAGAAACATTGAAAAATAAAAAATAAAAATAATTAACAAGGAACTTTAATTGATCTTTAACCAAACTTGTATAAATTAAAAATTGTTGTCTAAGTACATCCAATATTTTTCCTTTTATGTCTTCCACTATAAAGAGCCAGTTTAAAAATAGTAGTGACTTCTTTCATCTCTGTTCTTTCTATCAAGTTTATTTCTTTGTAACTCAACTCTGTTCTATCTCCAATAAAAAGTATTTTCATATCTATAATGGTCAGGGAACAAAATGGACATTACTAACTGATTGGGGTAATTCTCTCCCCAGTGACTACACATGTGGATCTTTCTGTTTCTAAAGTCTTCCGATATTGGAATTGTCACATAGGCCTTTTCTTCAGACAAAGATTCTCAAAACAAAACCAAATGCCTTTAACTGACAAGCTTGGGCTATAAATATATTTCTTTATTTTCCAAAGTATTATTTCCAAGTACAGGTAGTCATCAACTTACAATGGCGTTTGGTTCCGACATACCCATCATAAGACTGCTAAGTCATAAGTGTTACAGTGTTAAATTACTAAATCTCACTAAGTATGTTATATGTTGTTTTCCTCTATCTCTTTTGCCGTCAATCTGTCCTGTGAGTACCAGATTTCCCTAGCCTTCTTTCTTCATTACGTGCCCTAGAAACCTCAACTGTCTCTTCCTGATGTTAAGTATAAGTTACCTTTTTGTTTCTATTTTCTCTTAAACTTTGTTGTTGCTCACATGTTCAGTCCATGGTATTCTCAGCATCCTTCTGTAGAACCATATTTCTGTTGCTTCAAGTCTCTTCTTTATCTTTGGAGAGATTGTCCCGCACTCACTGCTATACTGGAGAACAGATATTACATAACAGTTTAGTAATCTTACAGGTTTTGACTCTCATGGATTTCAATCAAGCATTTTTTATACATTCAGATTAATTATTTCATTTGCTTTCTTTTTCCATTATAGTTTTCTAAACTTTTTCTATCTGCATACTCTCTTTTATATAGTTGATGTAATGGAATAACCTGTCACCCCCATGAGTGACTACACTATAGGTAGTAACTACCTATAAGTATCTGTAAGTCAATGGACTACAGAGTCCAGCTGAAATCTTTTCAGCTAGACGGTTGAATTCCCTGCCTCTGAGCAGAAAGGAACCCGGACAAGGTTCAGCAGAAGGGCAAAGTCTTGTTTGGGGAGGTTGACCAACCGGATCCCATTTATGCGGGCATTTTTTGGCGAAGCCTACAGGCTCAGAGAACCCATGTTAAACCCAGCCTTGTGCCACATGCAGCCCTCGTGGGGGGAGGGGGCAGAATATTCTAGCTGGGATCTATTGAGTACAACTCAGACTTATGTGAGAACTACCAACCTTTCCTATAGTAGCACTCACTACTGGATTGACTTGTGACAACCTTGTGCATAACTGTTACCTTTATTTTTATTGTACTTGTTTTTACAATAGACCTTTACTTATTTTATCCACTGTGTTTTTCAAGTATATATTCCTATTAGCATGGAATATAACAATAGTATAACCCGTTTTTTAATCAGATTTACCCCAAGCAAGGCAGTCAGACCATTAAAATACAAGTGGCTACTGAGTGTGAAAGAATTAGAAAACAGAAACATTACTAAAGAGTAAGAACAACAGAAGAGTAATCAGGAAGACAGTAGAAAATGATTGATATTGACAAACAAGAAGTGCAATAAGTTCAAGAAAAGCTGTTAGCATAGGACTTACAGTTACATCTTGTCATTTCAACTATACAATAATAATACCTTGCCACCAATCTAATACAGTGCTTAAATTCATAAAGTTTAAATACCAAATAGGAAAGCTCATCAGAACAATTACCTGGAAGTATATCTGACTACATTTTTAACTCTAACAAAACTCAAATCTATGTCTATCATTTTTTTATTCTAAGATAAACCAGATCTATGAAATACGCCCTTTGAAATACGACCATAAATCAAACCTATTTTTGTTTACTTGATTCTCGTATAAACCTGATCTATGTCTACCTGTCTATTAATTAATTATGTTTGAAATTAAGTAATCCAAGATCCAATAGTCCGGGGTATGATGATAAACTACATCTGGCAGCAAGACCTCTGATCAGTAGATTGAAGGTTTTGAGGAATGTGGAACCATCTCTTAATTGTTGTTGTTCCCAGGTCCACCCTGACCTGGGGTGATAACAGCTGTTAGGGTCTCAACTATGGGCAAATAGTGAACTCACAAACAAAAACAGAAGACTATGAAAGTATAAAATACATTTTTATAGTAAAAATACCAGCAATATATTTTTATATAAAAAAAATTGCCAACAATATATATTTATAGTAAAATTACCAATAATACCTATTTATAGTAGAATTACCAACAATACATTTTATCTGTAGTCAAGCCATAAATTTGTGTTCAAAATATTTAGATTTCAGCATTAAATAACCCATGGAGGTGTTGATACGCCACTAAACAAAATCAGTCAACCAAACAACCAACATGAACAAATTCTTTCATGACTTTAATCCATATAATATCTGACAATTTCTTAAAGAAATCAAACTGAATTCCAATAACTTCAACAAAACTACAACATAAAACATCCATATCACTGCCTCTGGTAATTATGTCCTCACAAACATGTATATGCACAAAAGCTGAGTATCATCTACCATGTATTCAACTGTGAAAGCAGAATAACATATATCATATGAGCAGCATGGTCCAGCGTTGATTGTGCTTGATTCAAAAATCGTTCAACTCATACAGTAATCACTATCACTTGACTCAAAATATTTTTGCCCTTCCTTCCCTTTAAAGGAGTGCCCTTTGCCGTGCTGATGTTGCTACATGCCTTACTTCTTGCCTATCTCACACTGCGAATTTTTTCTAAGCTCTATACTAAACATTAAATCTATTACGAAAAAAGAACTAAACAAAATAAACACAAAACGATCAGCTTTAAAAAAGGACTCATAACTGGAAAAACCGAATGAAAAAAGAATGTTAACAACAAATACTTTTTCACACCCAACCCAGTTCTGTGGAATCAGAATCAATGTTGAGTTTAAGCAAGTGAATGAGCCAACTGGAGTAAAGTGCCATGCAGATTTAAATTTTTCCCACTTGTGACGAATGCAGCTATCGATTTTTTTTGGCATGCTAGCATGCTAGTTAACATTCATGTCAGTCAGCTGTTGGCTCTCATGCTGGCCAATAGAATCTTCTTGCCTATTTGTGGCAGCCAGCTATAGGCTCTCACTCTGGCCAGTAGAAAATGGCCGCAAACTACATGAAAACTGCCGTAGAAGCATGAAAAAATTGAAAATTGTAAAGTTGGTCTTGGCCTTCCCGCTAACTTGTAAATTTTAGTGCAAATCTGTCGAAAATTGAAGCCATGCATTTGTTACACACACATACATGCATACACACACACATCCTGCATTTTATAGATAGAGATTTTTATTACTTCAAAGTTCCCAAGAAAATTAAATTTCAGCATTAAATGACACAGGAAGGAGTCGACAAACCGTTAAATAAAATAAATTAAATCAAATCAAACCAAGATCCAAGCATTTTTGGCTTATCTATTAGGCATTATCAAAAAAGAAAATCTATACATTCAGGCAAGCAAAAACCATTCTTAATGATGACTGATAGATTAGCCAAAAGTTCTCAGATCCACAAATCATTTGAACAGTTCTTACATGCTATGTTTAAAAAAGAAATCTCTTGTATGAATGCAGGAAAAATATAAAAAGCTTAATCACAGTGCCTTGTCAATCATCTTCAATGAAGCCTGTATATACATATATATTTTAATCAAATTCGCCCGATGCAAGTCAGTAAAGCCACTAAGACATAAGGAGTTACTGGGTGTGGAAGAATTAGAAAACAGAAACATTAAAGAGTGAGAACAAAGAAGAGTAATCAGGAAAACAGTAGATAATGATTGAGATTGCATTTAAATTTTTGAAAATGCAAGTTAACTGGAAAGCATGGAGCCAGTGTGTTCCACAAGTGAGAAGTGCAAGAAAAGAAACTGTTAGCCCCAAACTTATGGTTACGTCTTACCAATTCAAACATGAATTAATGAGGCCTTGTCACAAAAGTATAATCCTAAGCAAGGTGATCATTCTACTACACCAATGTGCATGTGTGTGTGTGTGTGTGTGTGTGTGTGTGCATGCGTGTGTGATAGAGTGACGGACACTGAGGTGGCAGCCATCATATTTTGGCGTGCTGAAAACTTCTCAGTTTGATCCACGTAACATTTCTGCACCCCCCCCCCTCATATACATAAACAATTTTTTTTATATTTGTTTCTAATGTTCTCAAAAAGATTACTTTTTTCTTAAATTAATTCAACCCAAGTAAGATGATAATGCCACTATGATGCAAGGGGGACTACTGGGAGTGAAAGATAATGAGAAGACTTTAGATAGAACCAGAAACCTAATTCCGAACAGGAAACAAGGGATAAACCTCTACTCCTGTTCAAAAGACTGGTGCAGTGTGTGAATCAGACAATAGGTGAGCATATCTAGTCCTATTAATGCTATCAAAAGTTTTAAATTTAGCATACTTGCAATGTGAAACAGGTAAAAACAATTTAAGAAAACAACCTAGAGGTCAAATCAAAAATTGTTATGCTGTAAAAAGAGAGAGTTGAATAACTCAAAAAGCAATTACCTAATTAATTCCCTTATTAATCTCTTAATTATGTTGTAACTAATTAATCCTTGGCTGATAAAACATCTGAGCAAGTTTGTTTTTAAATTTACATAATATCTACACAATCTAAATACTATCTACAAAATTTACATAATATCTGCATAATCTAAACACTATATACACAATCTAAAAACAATCTACATAATCTATATAATGTCTATATAATCTACAAATGATCTACACAATCCACTTAATCTAAACACTGCACAACCTACATAATATCTACATAATCTACACACAATCTAAACACTATCTACACAATTTGCATATCTACATAATCTACACACTATCTACACAATTTGCATATCTACACAATCTAAACAATCTACACATTACGCAATCTACATAGCTACACAATCTAAACAATATCTACTGAAATTACATAATATCTACACAATCAAAACACAGTGTACAAAATTTACATATTATCTACATAATCTACACATCATCTATATAATATCTGTATAAAATACACACAATCTGCACAATCTACATAATATCTATACAATTTACACTGTATCAACACTTGACAAAATTTCTATACAATCTCCACATAAGTCAAAAGCAAACATTAAACAGTCTACAAAGAAAGATGTTTTGTTTGAAACAAGTAACTTCTGCATGGTTCACAAGCCATTTATCCTTAGAAATGACAAATGAGCTCAATAATACAATATAATTTTTTTTAAATCAAGAAATCTCTTCATAGAAATAAGAACAAATTAAATTATTGGATAAACATCCAATTTCTTATTTTGGTTCATTTAAAATGATTCAGAATTTGGTTTCTTTTTTGACTCCAAAATATTAAAAACATTTTTTTTTAATTATTCAGCAACACAAGTAATTTTGCATTCAATGATGTTGTGTCAACAAAGCATCCATTCAAATAGTTTGAAATTACTTTCAAAATCAGAAGCTTCAGTTTCCAAGAATGACCATTTACATATACTTCAGATTACTTACAGGATTTAGCAAGAGGTCTTTGAGCAGGCAGGAAGATTAATAAATAAAAGAGAAACAAGATTTGCGGAAGAAATAACCAAATTCACCAGAGAGTTGGTGCCTCCTTCCCTTGATACCTCCCACTCACCATTTCCCTTCTCATGAATCTGTCACTCTTAGTCGAAAGAAAAGTGGTAAGAAGCAGCCAGACATTGTGAACTCCACCCTTTCAATATGGCATTGATTAAAGAATTAAAATTCTGTGAGAATATGTTCCTCTCTCACTCCATACTCCCTTCCTATAAATATTCATTGACTGTAAGTGGTTACATTAGTTATTTATTAATATTAAATTAGTTTGGCACAAGGCCATAACTATGAAGCACCCAGTGAAGATTGAACTCACTACTCAATAATAGTAAGAGTAATGATAATGATGAGTATATTCCTTATAAGGAAACATTTGGCATTCATTGACCAAATATATAATTTACTATTGGCTGAAATTTATAAAATCTTTGGCAAAGTTGAACCTTTGTGCCCCTAAAAAAGAAACCGATTCAAAAGGACAGTTTTTTTGGCTATTCATGCCAGTACTCCCTCAGCAATATTTGTTTACAAGATTATAAAAATATCTGAACCACATACAATATGATATTTATTATTTACCATTTTGTAAAGATTTATTATTTATCATTCTAGAAATAAATAAATTTGAAAAGAAAGCTTTTTATTTAAAAATTTATAAAAATTTACGACATTTTCAAAATATGTGAAGCAGCTACAATTAAATATTTATTATTTACCATTTTATAAATAACTATGAAAACAAGCTTTTCATTCATAATTTTATGAAAATATTTATAATGTATAGAACAAGAAAATTTAAATAAACATGTTTTTTTGGGACATCATGCATTTTTCTCAAATTATTTTATATCTCAGATTACTTTTTGTTTTAATTTTGTTTATAATCGTTGTCTATGATCAAGGATGCCTAATTGATAGAAATCCAATTCATTCATTTTTTATGGCTTATCAACCTTTTGCATGTTATTTAAAGCCAGAATATATTTTTTAGATTGTAAGAATTTATTTTGATGGTGGGGTGTGGAGATAATAATGGTTTAGTGATACGAGTCATACTAATTAACCCATAGCTGGAGAGAGAAGCAGTGGATTCATACTTTTCCCAAGGGTATTTACACACAAGTGAATATAAAGAACCCAATTCCAAGCCATTATCCATTACACCATCCACACATCCAAGTTTACAGCACCTGGTATTCCCAAGCGGTCACCCATCTAGGTACTCACCTGGTTCGAAGTTACTTAACTTCAGTGACTTTACAAGAATTGTTTTTTTTAATATGACGTGGCTATAAACCTCTAGCAATTATAGGTTGCTCACTTGCCACTTTTTTTTTTTTTTTTAAATCTTTTTAAATTCTTGCTAATTTTTAGAAAATCCATAGAAAATCTTAAATGAATAGTGGACACTAAGCACTTTGATTAAAGCAATTGGTGAAGCTGGTGAATTATGTTCTTTAGAATAGTTGGCAAAACATCAGCAAATTGCCAATTGATTCAAACTTTATAAAATGGTAAATAATAAAAATTTTATCGTAGCTGTAAATAGTTGTCGTAATATTTTTCTTGTAAATTCTCAAGAATAAAGAAAATGTTTAAATTCACTTTCATGTGAAAGCAATGTCAAGGAAAAAACCATTCTTTTGAGTCAGTTTTTTTTTTTGAGACAGTTTTTTTTTTTGAAACAGGAAGATTAAACATTGTCAAATACTTCTGCTAAAAGTTTTTCAAAAAAATAAGAATCCCATTCAAATTTTTCTAACACTGATGGAGGTTTCCTTCCTAACCTTTTGTTTAAGGTATTATGGAAAGCCATAATTATTGTGTAATGTCAATATCTTGATTATTTCATTATTTTTTCTTCAAGTTAAATGTGCTATCTATTTTTGTTGTTGCTGCTTTTCAACTGATGTGGTTTCTGTTATTTGGTAAAGTTCTTTGCTTGTGGTACTGTACTGCCAGTCTACAAGATCCAACAAAGTACAGTTCTCTTGAAAACATACAGATTTTATTCATTTGAAGCTATTTTTAATCATTAATCTGCTAGTATAGACATGTTGAAACAAATTGGATGCTATGCATGACATCCGTATGAGAGTCTAGATTTCAGAAAGCTATTTATGACTTGAGTTCTTAGGTAAATGTTTTGGTTTTACAACATCTTGCTGTGTTGGAGAAAATTACTCCTTGCGCAACATCTTCCTAACCATCACTCAAAACCGAAGCATCCATGTAAGTAACTAATGCCATTTCACTTGTTTGAATACACAGTTAAAGCAAATTTATGATTAAATCTGAATATTACCAAATTAAAAAATTATTTATTATTGATTGATTTGCTTTTTACAGCTTATCAACTTTTTGCAGGTTATCTAAAGACAGAAAAATACTTTTAGAGTGTAAGAATCTTTTGGGAGATAATAATGATTTTCTAATACAAGTACTACTAATTAACTCATAGTTGGAGGGAAATGAGGTGGGTACCTTTCCTGAGGGTATTTGCATGTAAGTGAATACAACAAATCCAACTGGAATTAGAACTCAACTCTCCAATTTCCAATTCTGAGCTAGTATCCATTACACCAGCTGCACATCCAAGCTTACAGTACTTGTTATTTCCAAGTGGTCACCCATCTAGGTACTGACCTGGCTCAATGTTACTCAACATTAGTGATCATATGAGAACTGGTGTTTCAACCTGAAGAAGATTCTTTAACACTTTACATGTGAATGTAACATGCAAGTTATATATTTAATTCTATTATATGTTGTCAACCCCAAAAATAAACACTGCATAAATTTTACTTGATTGTTGTTTCAAAGCACTAGAAATTATGATGGCAATTCAGATATATTTGATTACTAGCTTAAAAGCTACACTCTGTATTATGCCTACTGACCTGTGTACTCAAAAAAATTTAATCAAACATGTGTATCCACTAAAAATAAAGTTTGAAGTAATAAAAATATTGGATTAAAAATAAATCTTTCAGAATTGTTTTGTTCACATTTCAAATACAAAATCGAGCACATATGGAATTTTGAGAACATCTGAACCAAGGTATGGGACATTCTTTAGAAAGGGAAAGTAGAACGATGCTTGTCTGCAATGATCTCTGTGGCTGAGTGGTCTAAAGCATGCCAGATCAAACTGAGGTTTCTCCTACAAAGAGGACATTTAAGTTTTCTTGAGTGTGCTGAATGAATTTTTATATGTCAACAATAGATAATAGATGTATGCTATTGATAGATGACAAAATACATAACGAATGATAAAATGCAAAAATACATAATTTTTCAATCAATAATGTATAAGGTATAATGTATAATGAATGCTTAAAAGTCAGTAATAAATACTGAATGCTTAAAAGTCAATGATATATAAAGAGAGAATTTAAAAGTTATTAGGTTGGTGCAAAAATAATTTCGTTTTCTAACATATGTTACTATGTGAGAAAACAAAATTATTTTTGCACCAACCTAATAATAAATAAATAAATATATAATACATTCTTAAATGCAAATAACATATAACTGATGTATGTTTAAAAGTCAGTATTACAGAATGGATGCCTAAACATAATGTATGTATGTTTAAAATGTAATAATTCATAATGAATGCTTAAAAGTATATTTAAAAGTCAATAAAACATAATCTATGTATGCCTAAAAGTCAATAATGTGTTTTGAATATTTACTTGTCAAAATACAAAAATGAATGCTTAAAAATCAACAATGTATAATAGGTCTGTTTTTAAAAGTCAATAATACATAATGAATGCTTATGCATCAGCAACATATAATTGTTATATGTTTAAAAGTCAATAATACATAAGGAATGTTGAAATGTCAATAATACATAAAGGATGTCTATTTAAAGGTCAGTATTAGAATGTTTAAACATCTGTAACAGATAATGGATGTATGTTTAAGATTTAATAAGTTATAATGAATGTTTAAAAATATATTTAAAATCCATAATACATAATGTATGTATGACTAAAAGGCACTAATAAATATTGAATACTTACATGTCTAAATACATAATTAATATTTAAAAGTAAATGATATATAAAAGGTATGATGTTTAAAAGTCAATAATACTTACCAAATGGTTTAAAAAATAATACAATATATAATGTCACCAACATATATTTCATGTATGTTTATGTCCATAATATATAATGAATGTAGAAATTTCAAAATACCTAAAGATTAACAATATATAATAGGTGTATATATTGCATAATGAATGCTTGATAACAGATAATGGATACTGTTATGAAGAAATTGCAGCAACACAAAATTTAAACAAAAAGATGAAGAAAAACAACCTGTTATCAAAGGATATGATAAAGGTTTACCACTTTGTAGTCGATGGATTCTCTTACAGGGTCAAATACAGAAATGAATAAAAACAACCAACAGTAACAAACAACAAACACCAATATATCATTTAATAAGGTTTAATTATAACAAGACAATGCATGAAAACTTTAATGCAAGGTAGTGTGTGCTATATATTCCTGTGTGGAAAGATGTATGTGTTATATATTTGATATGAATAGTCAAAGTGCACTTACCTTTAGTCATTCACCTGAAATAAAATAAAGTTTTCTTTTTTCCCTTTTCTCTCTCTTTCTCTTGCTTCATATTTCTCTTTTGTTCTTTTTACTTTCAGTCCAGTTCATTTTGCTCATGTAGTAATACCTTTTGATATATTATTCTTTCTTCACTGTTATGAGTTTTGACCCAAAGAGTCATTCATTTACTCTCTTCTTCACATATTCAGGAATATAAAATTCATTGTTCAAGTAGGAAGATTCGGTGCTGTATAAGTCATTGCCTGTGCCCAATTGAGTGGGGCACACATGCCTGTTTAGGTGATTATCACACTTAGTAATTCACCCATGCATTTGATATATGTAGTATAGTGCATTGAGTTGAATTGGAACTCGTTTTCATTGTGTGGTTCCCTTTGCTTGACGGTAACAAGTAAAAGAGATGTTACTCACTTAAGACTCATGTTCCAACTGATTCCTTTCATTATTTTTCCACTTGATGTTTCATACTTGATTCTGCATGTGTGTAAGAAGTTATTTTTAGATTTCACTTGGACCTGTTGCTAGGTCATCAGTCGGTCTAAACTAATTGTTCCTGTAGTCAGCGACTACTATGACAGATTGAAAGGGAGAGGGTGAGTGAATATACTATATTATAGAGATATGAAAAGGGAGATGGTTCGCTAAATGTAAAATGTGTGTGGTTAGGGGTTTTGGCTGTGTAAGGATATAGTAATATGTTTAAAAGTTTTAGACATACAACATATTGAATTTTAAACATATATTGCTATATCCTTACACAGCCAAATAATAATAATAAAGTCAATAATATATAATTGATGTATATTTAAAGGTTAATAACACATAATGATGCTTAAAAGACAATAATACATAATGAATGCTTAGATTTTATTATTACATAATAAATATATGTTTAAAAGTCAATAAGACATAAGAGATGTATGCTTAAAATTCAATATTCATATTCAATGCTTAAATGTCAAAATATAATAAATGTTTAAAAGTCAACAAGATATAATAGGTGCATATGATGCACAATGAATTACAATATTACAGAATAAATGTTTAAATGTCAACAACAGATAATTGATGTATATTTAAAAGTCAATAAGACATACTGAATGCCTGAATGTCAAACTACAAAATGAATGTTTAACAGTCTACAATATATAATAGGTGTATATTTAAAAGTCAATAATATATAATAAATGCAAGTTCAATAGTTAATAATAACACCATGAATACTTAAATGTCAATATTACAGAATTAATGTTTAAACATCAACAACAGATAATGTGTTTAAAATTTAATAAGCCATAATGAGTGCTTTAAAGTATATACAAAAAATAAATAATAAATATTTGATGTTAAGCATAAGTGATTCTGTTAGAACTTTCACTGTATAGATTGAATAAGTTTGATGTGAAGACACGTCTTTGTCTTACACCCCTTTCTGTTTTTGTAGATTTACTGAATTCCTTTTCTGTCCATATGCAGGCAGTTTGCTGCCAGTATAGGTTCTGGATTACTCCAATATCCTTCACAAATGTGGCAAGGTTATCTAGCAGTTCCAACAGTTCTTTGTAACATACTTTATCAAATGCTTTCGCATAATCTATAAAACACAGGTACACCTTCTGCATTTGTATTGCCATTTCTGATATCATTCTGAGCATAATTATCACATTCCTTGTTCCAGTGTCTTTAATGAACATACACTGTTTTTGTCCTATTTCCAGTCTGATTCTGCAGATAAGTTTTGCTATATGGCTCATTAGGTTGATTGTTTAATGGATATCACATTCATTTCGACCTGGCTTCTTAGGCAGTGCTATGAAAATAGATTTACATAGGTCTTCCAGTCGTGCTCAGAAACAATGTTAATCAAAATATTACATCTAAACAACTCATTGGCTAAAATACCTTTGCTCTTGATGGTAAAAGTATTAGGGGGTTGTATTTATTTCTTATACATTATAAACAAGTTAGTCTTTCTGATCATTAATACTAAGTAGTCAGTTTAATCCTCACTGAGTACCTCCTATTTGTGGCCTTGAACCAAACTAAGCTAAGCTTTTAACAGGTAATTATATGGCTAAGTTGTTGGTGTTATGTTTGAGACTTATAGTTAGATGTAAATCATTTTAGATTTGTACTTACTATGGATCCATGATATAGACAGTTTTTGAACTCCCTCACTCCCACCAAATGGAAAAATGTAAGAATACTGGAAAAAATAAATAAAAAATTCATAAATATTTCCTTGTCCAATATATTTAATGAAAGATGTTTAAAAGAAAGGTTGCCGCCCAAATATTATTAATCATATGTAAAGTATATAGATATTTTAAACATTCATTTTTTTAAATCTTTTCACTATGCAAACTATAGATAGTTGTTAGAAACCTTTTTCCTAAGAGGATAGTAATTATTGTCATATTTGTCTCAAATCAATTCATGCTTAAAAGTGACTGCCTTGCACAGACTGTATTTACCACCAAAACAAATATTATGATAAACTAGTTTACTTATACTGTAAAAATATAATGGTAATAGTTACCATATTTGGAAGTATAATAAAAGATGCACAGGCATTTAAACCCTTTCCCATTTCAAAAAGATTTAGTGTATTTAAGCATGTAATGTTTAAAGCAAACTACCAGTACATTACAAAAGCACTTTATATATAACAGAAAACATTACTATATAGTAAATTGACTAAATTATGCAAAAAGGAAAATAACACTTACATCTCATTTTAACAGATATATTTACTAAAATTACACAAAAATATCTTGAAATACTAAAGAGTAAATTTATTCAATGTAATTGCCATTGTCTTCAACCATGGCCTCCAGGCAACTTTGGAATCTCCTGCAACTCTTAAGGACAATCTCCTTGTTTAATGCTTCCATAATCCTTGCCTTCAGTTTATATTTGGTATTACAAGGAGTTTTGTTAGTCTCTCCCTCAACTGTACTCCACACGTAGTAATCAAGGATATTACAGTCTGAGGAGTTATGTGTAAGGGGTGATGTGATCACAGAAATTGTCTGACAGCCATTACTGGGTTCTCCTGCTTGTGTGCCATGGTGCAGATCTTGTTGCCAGACATAAGGACTTCCAGCAGCCACCCAAGGCAGCACTACCACCTTGAGGCAATTGATGTAGGCTTCTGTGTTATGTCTGAGGCCCTCAACAACAAATTCAGTTCTTTTCTTATTGGAATGACCAGAGAGTTTTGCAACCTACTGTGCTTTCGTAATCACCATTAGACTCATCCAACTCTTTCTGAATCCTCTGCAATGACCTCAGATTGACGGCCAAACATTACTATATTTAAAAACAAGCTATCAGTACACTACAAAAACACTTTAGCTATAGAATAAAACATTACTATATATATAAAAAGTAAGTTATTGTACATTGCAAAAAAACTTCATCTATAGCAGGTAACATCAATGTATATAAAAAAGCAAGCTAACAGTACAGCTGAACATAAAAGATTTTATAGAAAACGAGTTACCATTACAGCTGAACATAAACCAAAGCACAGACACTCAAGTTAGAAACTGCTTTCCTAGGATGACAAGAATTATTGTCATGTTTATCTCAAATCAAGCTTAAAAACACTTTAGCTATAGAACAAAATATTACTGCCTATAAAAAGCAAGTAAATAGTAGAGGTGAACATAAAACACACCCACTAGTCATTTTTCTTTGGCCACTTTGTATAATAGACATTTTTTATTGGTAGTCTCAATGTCATGTTTTCCAGGTTAGTTTCTAATTCTAGCCAGTATTTCCTTTCAGCTCTATCTCTTTCTTCTGTAGTATAATGTATAAAGCAAGCAATCAGTACATGACAAAACATTGCAAAAACCCTTTAGCTAAAAAACATTACTGTATATAAAAAGCAGCCTAGTAGTAGTATAGCTGAAGATAAAATAATTTTTTTTTTCTTTCTTTTAATCATTTCATCCCAAGCAAGGTGATAAAGCCACTAAAATCCAAGGCTTTACTGAAAGGGAAGTGAACCAAAAAAACACCGCTGAGTAGAAAAGACAATAAAACAGGATTCAAAGGGTCCAAAACTTGATGTTACATATAAACTTTTGTAGATCATCAGGAAAACAAAAAGCTGGAAAGAAAAAAATGAAAATTTTAAACAATTATCATATTAAATTATGTTAAAATTAACAAGCTATTTCTTGCCCCAGCTAACAACAGATTGGAGGTCATTTTCAATATCAGCTGGCAATTTGACATTACTGAACCTTTCAGATTTACCTTTAAGATAGGAATAAATAGCAGTGTCATCAACATAGATATCGAGATGAGAACTGATGACATTGTGAAGGTCATTGATAAAAATTACAATGCAAACACACCCACACCTTCACCAGTCATTCTTGGCTGCTTTGCACGATGGGAATATTTTTTTGTAGCCTTAATTTATGTTTTCAAGGTTAGTGTTTTACCATAACCAGTATTTCCTTTCCATTACATCTCTTTCTTCTGTAATTTCCAGCTGATTAATCATAGAAATGCATTGAGACATAGTTTGGTGTGATGGTTAAGCTGGTATTTTGTTACATTAATTCCTTTTACAAAACCAACAGCAATAATAGTAGAAGTATTAATAATAATGTCATTTGAGTAAACAATATTGTTATGGAGTAGGGCTAAGTAGAGATGACTGAGAGAAAACTATGATAATGATGAAGGTGAAATTAATTGTTTCAATACAGTAAACATTATGGATTCACTGACTAAATAGTTAGCATTACTGTTGGTTGAAATTTATAATGGAAATGGTGAAATTAGCCGTTTCCATATAGGAAACATTAGGCATTCATTGACTGAACAATTAGCACTACCTGAGGTTGAAATTTATAAAATCTTTCTCTTAAAACAGTTTTTCAAGAAAAAAAAGTTTCTCAAGTCCACTAATAGTTATCACTCTTTCCAGTGTTGATGGAAGGACTTCCTTCCCAACCTTTTGTTTAAAGTAGTGTGGAAAAGCCAACATCATGATTATGCTACTATCTTCTCTTTGAGATACATGTGCTATCCTTTTTAATTGTTGTTACTGTTGAAAGTCTTCAAGTGATGTGGTTTCTGTTATTTGGTAAAGTTGCTTGTGACTATGAGAACCAATGAAGGACAGTCCTCTTGAAAACTTACAGGCTTTATTCACTTGAATCCACTTTAGATTGGTGATCTGAAAATAATGGTTGTATACAGCTGATAGTTTAGACATTTCTGAATGAGTTGGATGCTGTGCATGCCATCTCTATGACAGTTTCAATCTTATGAGGCTATTTAAGAATATGCCTCTAGTTTTCTGTTAAATAAACAAATTGCTTCTTTTTTTAAAATCGTATACATGGGTATTTGTGGCACATAAGAGTCAACATCTGCAGGCAGGCATCCTTTTGGAAGTGTTCAAGAATATTTGTTTTTTGTTATTTGGTAATGCTCTTTGTGTTAAATAATAGCTTAGCAGGCTATTATTTTTTAGAGGATGTGTATCTCTGCTTGGACTTCTCCAGGTTGATCTTAGAGGTCAGATGGAAGACAAAATAAGGAAGTCAATTTTGCTTGGCTGAACGAGAATGGGAATGATAGAGATATAGAAAGGTTTTGCAATGAGTTGGTTCTTACATGTAAGCAATGTAGACATGATCTCTTTTGTGTCTGAAATGCTTCCCAGTGAGGGAGAGCAACCCAACTGGATACTTAGAATATCTATACATCGACGTTAATAAAATAAGTTTAAAATTCCCTGTGTTGAAATTCTTTTATATCTGGACTCAAAAGAACTAGCGATCACCGGCCGCAAGTAAAGAATGCAACTTTACTGTCGAATTGGCACCATTGCCCAAGACCTCGTCAGATCAAGGAGGCTATGCAACAGTTGTGATTTTGTAGTGTCAGTTTATAGGGTTTGATGAATGATGGTCTTCTTTGAGAAACAAGAGGATTCATTCACTTGAATACATTTTTAATCATTGACTTGAGAAAACGGTTGTATATAGATGATAGTTTAGATATTTCTGAACAAGCTGGACACCATTCATGATATTGTCACGTGTGCAACAAAAGAAATAAGATAAAAAAAAAAACAAATGGAATGACAGGAAGACCAACTAAGTTTTATAGTAAACAAAAAAGGCTTTATTTTAATTTTAGTGATTTGGTCACTGGCTAAAAAGGAAAAAAAACCATAAAGGCTTACTAACAAGAAGTTAAAAATACTTCAAAATAACTTCAGTTGGGAGTTGCTGGGGGGGTTTGTGGTATAGTTTATATGTCAGATCAGCAAATGGTAGTAAATGAACGCTCTTAAGCAGATTTCTGCAACAACTGACTTAGTGAGTGAACTTGCTTAATTGTGGTACCAACCAACAAAAGCATATGAAAGACCTCTACTTTGTAAGGTCATCCAACCACATCAAAATCATCCAGAACTCCTAGTTTCAATCATGAAAATAGACTTTCTTAACAATATCTATATGAGTCTAGATCTGACAAGACTATTTAAGAACATAACTCTATTATAGCCTATTATTATTGCTCAGTAGTTCTCAACTTTGCACCCAATGCACCCATTTCCCCATAACTCAGAATGTCACTTCATCCCCCTTTCCAAGATTGTCCAACTCCAAAGGTACATTCCAAATAATACACTTATATTATTGAAAATATTCATTCTACAATATTAGTACATATGTATTTATATGGATTATATTTATAAAGGTGTTTTACAAATTTAATAGCAATAAAATGGAGGCACACTGGAGTAATGGATAGAAAATTAGTATGAGGAATCAGAGAGCTGAGTTCAAATTTCCATCAAGTTAATTGCATTCACTTACATGTTAATGCTCTTGGTAAAGGTGCAAATCCAGCTCTTCCCTCCAGCTATGGGTAAATAGCAGGACAGACTGGGTTCTATAGCTTTTGTTGGCAAACAGTCTAGAAGGATGAATTCAAACGACCTGCTGACTTGTAGGTCTTGTCTCTTTAGGTAATGGCTAGAAGAAGGTAACGTGAAAAACAAATCCACTTTGCATGTCTTCTCAAAGAAAGGAACTCCACCCACCTCTGAGACACAACAGAAAATCATGGATTTCTCGGGTTTAGTACAAGGGTTTGAACAAACAAAAAACTGAGGCATGGCATGGCATGGTACTTGCTGATTTCAGATTATTCATCTATGGGTGGATAACCTATGGCACTTTAGACAACAAATATCAATAAAAAATGTTGATGCATTTTTAAACTTGAATACATGCACAGTAATTTATTTTAAATCATAAATAATTAAGAAACAATCTTAATTTGTGCAAATCTAGTATTAACTGTTATATTCCCCACATAACCCCATAAATTGTGCCTCTTACTCTGTAACCCTCTACCCCGAGTGGCTCTTGGGCCTTGTACAGGGTAATCATCACTATAAAAAATAAACTGATGCATACTTCAATAAACAAAAAGTTCAATATAAGGCCAGTGTATTGTAATTCAATAAACAAAATTCTGTAAATGAAAAACAAAAAAATGTAAAAGATCCCCGACTCTGGAACCCTGAAATTCTCCCCTTGTCGTGAATCCCTGTTATAGCCTATGTTGATGAACATTGGCGGATAAAATTAACCTACGGGAAGTCTCAGCTTTGCATATAAGATGATGCTATGTATGGTAAGTCATTTTGCAATTTTATTAAACTATTGTGCTTATAAAATATCAAAAAACGTTTTTACAATATCTGCATCTAAATATTCATGTTGACACATTTTTTTAAACACTCTGTGAAAACAAATTTGGAAAACACTCATGAGCATCCTCCATGTACAGAGAACAGGTCATTTGTCCCACGCCCTGGATCAACAGGTCATTTGCACTTAAACTTGTTTGTATTTCCACTCACTGAAGGATAATGGTGCAGTGCAATTGTTTCATGTAACCCCCATCTTTAGGTTCTCATATTAAAAAAAACAAAAAAACAAAAAGACTGTATCATTATTTGTGGGTGATTGGGTAGAAGGGTAGCCAGTTATATAGATTCCGAATGTATCCTTTTGATACCCCACCCTTGTTGTAAAAGTGGCAACTCCTCTTTCCATCCACCTCCCAACTCCAGGGAAATGGAAGTGGATGCCCATGAAAAATAGCAGCTTTTCAGCTGTTCTACTTACGACATTTTTATCTATTTCACTCTTTCATTTCTTTTTGTTGCATTCACTCAAACACATGTACATGTGCCCACACATACATGCATACACACACAAACACATGCCCACACATACATGCATACACACAACACATCCCCACATATACACATATATATATAAATATATATATACTAGCTTAAAACCCTACTGGGTGACATTTAAGCTCACTCCTGCGTAAGGCTCTAGATTGGGCCTTCGTCAAAATAGGTAAGGAGGAGTAGATGTGATAGGCAACATTAAACTACAGAACTCAAAATTGATCGCTACATTTAAGTATTGCATTAATATTTAAGCTTACCTTTTTGAAGTTCAATGATAATTCTCCTGTTGCCACTTAATTTAAAGATAATTTGATGTATGTAGGTTCTTACTTTCTGTACAAACAATTATTTTTATTTCATGGCTGACTTTCACTGTGAAAAATCAGAAAAAAATCACTGAAAACATTTGCAGTAATGAAAACTTGTGAATTCAAAATTTCAGGATTCAGGGCCTGGATCCAGCTCAGAATGTTTTTAATTTGTTCATGGAGTCAGCCTGATTCTAAAATGATATGATATGTTTGGGCTACGACCTCTAGAAGTAGGGTTGAAAACACAAGCATTTTATTTTGAAACACTGTAATTTGAGAACAGTAATTTTACATTTGATTTGACCCATTGAAAGTTAGAGAGTTGTGTGTCTTTAAGTTGAAAAAGTGTGACACAGTGACACACTGACATTCACATTTATTATATATATATATATATATATATATATATTTCTTGAATATTACTCACTTACTTCTGACTTACCAGACTTGTAACTGGGCCTATAATCATCAACATATGTCCAACATTTCTAAACAAAATGTGCCTTGAGCCCCTATTGGGACAAACTCCACCCAGACCTCAACTGAAACTCAAACAAAGGATCCCTCACTAAAGATGCTATAAAAATGTTCGGTTCCCTGTAATCCTTCAGTAAGCACTGGACTCATCCTGCTATCCTCTACCTTTACAACAGCCAGATCATGTCAAAAATGGAAATCTGATGCCATATATGGGCAAAAGCTGTACAATCTTCACTTTCAGTCTTGATAGATTCCTAAAGAATCTTCATGTTCTTGTGTATGCTGAATTATTTTCCCCCTTATAACCCCTTTCACACAGATAAAATGTTGCAAGCTTCTCGCTATTTACATGGAAAGTGTTCAAACAAACTACATTACTTAGTTTCACCAGTTATTTCATGGCTAAGACTCACCAAGACATACACATTAAAAAGTTTAAAGAAAATGAAAACCAAAAGCATATTTGTACTTAAAATCAGAAGAGAACATCTAATGAGGAAAGTGGGCTTGGAGAATTTGATACTCACAGGATATATTGAAGGTAAGTGGGAAGAGGGAAACAGTGAGTAACATGCATAACAAGCTTGTCTAAATGGATGACAGAACAAGGATGGGCGGGATATCAAAAAGACAAACTTTACTAAGAGCCATAAAGGATAGGAAGTTATGGAGAGACATGATCACCCACATCTTGAGGGGGGGCACAAAAAACAGTAAATGTTTTGATATCAGTGGTTATTTTTTAGTAAATGTTCTACCACTCAAAGTAGAGAGTTACTGAGTGAGGTTATTATATAGACTTAAGAGGAGTTAGTAAGTGCAGATTATGATGATATGTAGGATAGATAATGGTTGACCTTAGACTAGAAAAGGTTAAGATTGTAGAAATCAAGGAGCATCCTCTTGGGAATCTGTTAAAAAGAAATTAACTTAATTTTACTTAACAAAGCAATCAGACATTTTTTTAAAACTATTGTTCACCCATTCAATATGGTTACTGGATGAGGTTGCTGTAAGTGTGTAAAACAGTTAAGTAAGAAGTGCAGATTATGATGATATATAGGATAGAAAATGGTTGACCCAGGATTTGAAGAGGTTAACATTGTAGGAAGAAGCTGTTCAAGTGAAACTTTCCCTTTACTAATGGAATATGAAAGGAATGAAGATGAGTCAACACTGTGTATGTTACATGTCAGGTCCTATCTGTGAAGGTCTGAACTGATCATACTAAGGAATGGGCTTGTCTGAACATTCACTATGAAAGTAACAATAGAAAAGCAAGAGGCAAGCAACCAACAAAATATATAATATTGACTTTAGATTTGAAGGAGTAAAAATTGTAGTGATCAGAGAAGAATCCTTTCAGGAGATCAGAGAAGCATCCTCTCAGGAGTTTGTTCCATAAAGTAACAATTATGGGGAAGAAGCTGTCCGAGTGGGATTTCTTCCTTACCAATGAAATAGAAAGGGAATGAAGATGTGTCTGAGTATGCAGCATGGTGGGTCCTAGTTGTAAAGTTTCTGAACTGGTGTAACTAAGGAATGGGGCTCATCTGAAAATTTACTATGGAAGTAGTGATAGAACAGCAAGATACAAGCAACAAACCAAATATATAGTATTGAACTTGTACTGTTTATCTGAATACTTTGAAAATACCAGGTGTTTTCCTGTGCTGCACAAATCAGGAAAGAAAACTTGACCTTGTTTTAGTTCCTGTCAAAATCTACTAAATAATTCCGCCCAAACATTGACCTTGGGGTCAAAAGAAAAAATGCCCAGTAACTTATTACTTTCCTCTGAGTAGTCAGGCTAATACATATCTACCCACCCCTAACAATCTACTGCTACTTATGTTTTAAGTCTACTGACATTAAAAAAAATATATATCTTATTTTTCAACAAACATGTATCCCTGCCTCTCTACATAAGCATGTGCATGTTTATGCATATTTCAGTATTTTATCAGGCGAAAACTAGATATTCATTGCCTTGAGTTTATATGATAGCAATGGATAATAAGCTATTCTAGAACTTTGCTATTCCAGTAACTTTGCTTCTTACTAATGACCCACTAATGGTTTTGAGCTTGTGAGGCATGAGTGTTTTGGCAAAGACCATCCTTCTTTGAACATTATGGTCTGTTGCTACAGAATCACAAACAAAGAACTGTATCAATTAACAAAAACTACATCACTTGAGGACTACCAGCAGCGGAAACAACTAAAATGAATAGCACAGATAAAGAGAAAATAATGACTTAATAAAGATGTTGACATTACATACTACTTCAAGTAAAAGGTTAGGAAGGAAACCCCCATCAACACTGAAAAGAACTATAACAGCTAGTGGAGTTGAAAAATTGTTTTAAGAGAAAATGTTTATAGATTTCAACTGAAAATAGTACTGGCTGCTAAGTCAATGAATCCCAAATGTTGCCTTATAAGGAAACAGCTATTATTATCATTACTATTAAACACATATGTTGCGGGCCTGCATTGAGCAAACAACGGCAACCTCCACTGATTCAACCATCTATTCACACAAGCACATCAGGTAGGTGGCCTGTTGCCTTTCACTGTCCTGTGAGTGTCAAATTCTCCAAGCCCTCCTTGTTCATTGTGTGTCCAAGAAATTTCACCTCTCTCTCTGATTCTGAGTATGAGTGTTCATTTTGATTCCATTTTCCTTAAGACTTCATTAATGCTTATATGCTCCATCCATGGTATTCTCAGTATCCTTCTGTAGAACTACATCTCTGTTGCCTCAAAGCTCTCTGCTATCTGTTAGAAGATTGTCAAGTATTCATTGCCATATAGGAGAATTAATATTACATAGCACTTCAGCACTCTTTTCTTTGTTTCTAACAAAATTTTCTGTCTGAATTTCTAGGATGAGGAGTTATCTTTGTTTAAATTATTTACAGACAGACAATGGTCTGCATGTAAATACTGATAACTCCTTATTCAAGAAATTCAATCAAAAATTATCAAATCAGTATGGATGCAATGTGTTACACCAATGGAGACAGTCAGAAAAACTCCATCAAATATTGACACAGATACCTGACATTCCTATAGAAAGGTCCACCAGGTTTATCAATCAAGAGATCAGTCAGTTCCAAAAGATTGAATGACTGATGGATTATTTTGTTTTTTTATGGATCATCAAACCCTTTGTGAATTATTTAAAGCCTAAATATATTTCAGATGGTAGAAGGTTGCTTACAGTATTCAATATTTCCAAAAGGTCCTCCATCTATGTATTGATTGGGATCAACACCAGTTAACTTCAGTGATCAAACAAGAACTGGTGTTTTAGCATGATTTCACCATAAGCCAGTTCCATGGGAACACAACAGGTAATGGAAAGAATAGGGTATGTCCTCATGATGGAAAGGATTTTCCACAACCACTGGAGGAAACATCATCTGGAACATGAATTCTCTGGACAAAACAATATATTATTTAACAAAATAAAAAAAGTACAAAAGTCCACATGTAAATAAAATTTTCCTGTTTCTTATTACTTTGCTTAGCTTCTTTAGCTGAAGGGAATAGGTCTTTCTTTTCTGCAGTAAACCAAAGTTTTATGTTTAAAATATCAAGGCAGAAACTATAGAATGGAATAAATGTCGACATATCATGTGAGTATGAATAATATCTACAACACAAAGAAGAGATACAATTACCTGAAAAAATTAAAATGTGATGACTATTCTCAGCCTTATCAATAATATTTACATTATTTACAGACTAATGTTCTATCTTTATTGTTGTTATCATCATATTTTGGGTGTTGTGCCTTCAGGCTTTCCTCAGATATTTTTATGAAATCGAGGTGCGTCCATCCATAATAATCAGATGGTAAACTTAGATGTAGTGATCTTGTACCTACAAATGAAGTTCTGTCAGTGGCTCAAAACAGATTGAAATTCTGTGAACAGACAATATTCTTCCAATTAGGATCTGACATTACCAGCAGAAGGAAGGTCTCGCTATGGGTTCACCATTAACACCTGTGATGGCAAACATATACATAGAATACTTAAGAAAATGGCTTTAGGAACAGCACCACTAAATCCAACAATATGAATGAGACATACAGATGAAACCTTCATAGTTTGGCCATGCCAGGAAGCTGTGCAAACATTGCTGGACCATGTGTTGCAGTAATAACAACAAAGATGAGGATATTAGTTTGACTGTAAATAATGATAATTCCTCATTCCAAAAATTCAAACACAAATTATCTGCTAACAGCTTTTTCTCTCACATTTTAACCTTGTGTGACTCTCTTCCTGTTTCTTGCTTTCCATTGCACTTTGATCTTCAAAAGTTTGAATGCAATGTCAATTGTTATCTTGTCTTAATTCCTGTTCTCTCTCCTTAATAATGTTTTTCTTTTTCTCATATTCTTTCACACTGGATAACATATTGGCACAGATACCTGACATTCCTATAAAAAGGTCCACCAGGTTTATCAATCAAGAGATCAGTCAGTTCCAAAAGATTGAATGACTGATGGATTATTTTGTTTTTTTTTATGGCTCATCATACTCTTTGTGAATTATTTAAAGCCTAAATATATTTCAGATGTGTGACTTGCATCTTAATGGCTTTATTGACTTACTTGGGGTGAAATGATTATATAAAGAAATATTTATATAATAAAATTTTGTCTGAATCTTTTTAAAAATACCAATATATTTTCTCCAATATTTTATCTGCTATATCAGAAATCCATACTCTTGTTAGTTATAAGTTATGGCAAAAGTGCAGATAATTTTTTACTTACCCTCATATATATATATGTATATATATATATATATATATATATAAATTAATATAAGTAAAAGCTGATTGATGTTACTTTCAGCATCTCTACTCCAGAGTTTCATAGATGGACTCATCCGTCCACTCTTCAAGGGAGATTATCAGCAACTGACTGCTTATATTTCTTGATTTTTCTTTTTTTATGCACTTAACATTAGTGAAAGTTTTTTCTGTATTGTGTTCATTTGCTGCATGTGTGGCCATTCTCCCATCTGTGCAATCATGCATGTATGTCCCTATGCGTAGATGTGCATACGTGTAGGGTGTCATGATAATTTGACCTTTACTTCAGTTTTTTTTTTTCACTTTACACTTATTCCTTAGCTTTTTCTCTTTCCTTTCAATTGCAGTCATTTGTGACCAGTTATTTCTGGTATGTTCTCTAGACAAGTCACCATTTTTAATTTTTGACTGTTCTAACCTTTTGGGCCAGGAAAGTTGCATTTTGCTTTTACATAAATAATTGACATTAATGCTTAAATGATAAATATTTATATATATATATATATATATATATATATATATACATACACACACACACATATATATATATATATATATTTAGGTACCTTCATTTTTCACTGAAAAAACAGCATAGCATGATGAAAAAAGGCCCAAACTTAATAAAATCTAAGTTTTGCCATCAAAATGTTTATGTTATTATTAAAAGGAAAGAACAAAGTATTTTTTATTGTTTTATTAAATTTTTTAATCCTTTGTAGCCTGTTCGAAATTTTGGTTAAAAATCTTGTTTTTTTTTTTGCATTAGCAGTCAAAAATGCCCCAAACTTGATAAAAACAAAGTTTTATCATTAAAATCTTTATTATTATTAAGAGGAAAGACCAATGTATTTTTGATTAATTATATTTTTTATATTTTTTTTTTTTTTTAATCCTTTTTAGAATATTTGAAATTTTGGTTAAAAATTTTGTTTTTATTGTGTCAGCAAGTGGACTGTATAACAGCAAATTTTAACTTTTTTCAATGAAAAACACATTGATTTGAAAATTCTTGTAAAAATCAAATAATAGTCAGATTTTAATGAAACTTTCAGAACTTATTTACTAATGAATTAAATTATTTTTTAATTTTTTTAAAAACTCTTGTTAAAATATTTTTTTTTACATATGTTAACCCCCACTTGCATAATTTAATTTTAAGAAATCAAATTTTCATCCCAAAATTTCTTTTATTGGTTAAAAGCAGGATTCCTTGGAGAATGTAAATCATCAATTTTTCTTTTCAAACTGTTTCTCATTTCTGCTCTGAATCATAAAATAAAAATGCAATAAAAAATGACAATTGCTTTTATAAATAACATTTAAGGACACTATTTAAGAAAAAATTTTTTTCAATGAATTTTTACAAGAAATGTTTTCATTTTTTTTAACTTTAATAATTTATTATAATTTTTTAAAAAATGTTAAAAATTCAGCATTAGTTTAATCTTAAGTGATATTGTTATTAAGTGAAAACTATATTTACTAATCAAAAATTGAAAAGCTTAATACAAATCATTTTGCACCAAAATTTTTTAAATAATTAAATTTTTTTTACACATGTAAAATATCTAACATTCCCATTTTTGAAAGCATGGTTGACCATACATGACATTATCAGAAAATATGAGTGATGACGATAGTAAATTTAATGTTGTATTAATTATGGGGGTTAAGTTTGTTCATTTGTAGTTGTGTGTGTGTATGTATATATTTATATGTACATGCGCGCACACACATGCATATAGGTGTGCATATTTAATATTTGTTTATTTATTTATTAAAGTTTTTATATATATATATATATATATATATTTCATTTATTTATTTACAGTTTATATTATATTTATTTTATTTATTTGCTTACTTTTAATTAGCGCTTAGATAGCAAAGTAAGTATTTATTTATATGCCTACATTTACCCATTATTTCAATTTTTGTGTGTGTGTGTGTGTGTGTGTGTGTGCCTTAACTTATAAGAAAGTACTGAAATTGCCAAATTCAGACAAGGCAGAGAAAGATGGGTTGAATGCAAGCGAACAAATAGTAGCCAACACCTGGTTTCAAGAACACCCAAGACGTCTATGGACATGGAAAAGCCCATGAGGAGAAACAAAAAACCAAACTGACTAATGAATTGGCTGAAAAGCACTTGGGACAATAATCATTACGGACAGTTTATACACTTTCTTAGCCACTCCCAAAAGGAAAACTATAAAAAAAAATAGAAAAACAATAAAAAAACCTTATAAGATTTTCCTTGTATGTCACATTCAATGAAATATATATATGTGTGTATATATATATATATATGTGTGTATATATATATATGTGTGTGCGTGTATGTGTGTGTGTGTGTGTCTTATTTTATAAAATATTGAAGTTACCAAATTCAGGCAAGGAACCTGAAATGAAGGTGGAGAAAGATGGGTTGAATGCAAGCGAGCAAATAGTAGCCAACACCTGCTTTCAAGAACACCCAAGACGTTTGTGGATATGGAAAAGCCCATGAGAAGAAACTAAAAACCAAATTGGCTACATAACAATCGATTTAAGAGATTTAAGAGAATGCAATTTTACTCTGTCAAATTTTCCAAGTGCCAATTGTGGGAGTGACCACCTTCCAGTCATATGTAACTTCAAGATAAAACTACAGAAATTAAAGAAAACCAAAGCAGCACTCAAATTACAATACAACAGCCTTCTGAATGACCCAAATTACAAAGAGATGTATACTGATAGCATTAAAAGGGAATACAGCAAATTAACTGAGATTAAAAATTCAAATTCGTATACATTAAAAGAAACTTTAGTGACATAAGAAAACTAAATAAGGAAAAAAAGGAATGGATGACAGATGAAATTCTTGACATGATTAAAGGATACTGCAAACAATGCCAAGGTATGGTACAGAATATAGTATATTACACAATGAAATTAGAAACAAATGCATGCAAGCAAAAGTGGAATGGCTCAATGAAAATTTTGCAGTGATAGAAAATGACCATCAGAGATAGGGTAGATATATACATAAAAGAATAAGAGAAATAACAGGACAAAAGTTGTGCTTATCAAGAGGGACGCATAAAATAAAGAGGGGACATTGATAATAATAAAAGAAAAAATACTTCAAAATTAAAAACAAATATATTGGAGAACTCCTCTGTAATGAAAAAAGGAAACCTGCAGTAAACAAAGATATGAAAGGACTTAAAATATCAAAATCTGAAATAGGCACTGGTCAAGACTACAGAAATAAGAAATGAAAGCTTGGTTGAAAATTACTCTGCACTCACCAATAGGAAAAATGTTGTTCTCCATGACAATGCACCTACCATCATATCAAATGCTGCAGAATTTCATTCAAAAGGTATTGAAGAGTAGTCTTATAAGTGGCAACAAATCAGTGCAAACAATGGTGACAATATAATTGAATAAAATATAATTTTTTGAAGAATAAATTTGATAAACAAAAACAGAAATTATTTATGACTTAGCCAAATATTTACAAAGATACTGACCATAATTCTAAACTCTGAAAACTGTCTATATTTCTGAGATGAGGTATTGTAATTATTATCAGCTGTTGTACACTCCGGTGATTGAAATTTCAAACTGAACCGTTTATTTCATCCACTAGGGTCAGTTGTTCTAGTTCCACATGCCATGCCTCTTCCGGATGTTGCAGCTATCTCCTTTTAACTCAACTCTCCAGGTGTTTTTGCAGTAGCCAGATACTGAACTCACAACTCTTTGGGTCAAGTCACTGGATCCAACCAACACTTTTATCCACTGGGTCATGTGTTCTTGTGCGTATGAATTTTGGGGACTTATAAACTTAATGTCTCCATACTCATTTTCTTTACCAGAGCTCATATTGTAATTTTTGTTGTTAGTATTGCTTTTCTGTAGCACTCCATATTACTGGTTCCCATATTGTATACATTTCCTATGCTTGGTTAACTTAGATTTTTATGGCCTAGCATATGTGCTGATTACTTAAGTTTTTGCATTTTCTGATGATGTTCTCTATTATTTCAACCTCATTCCACAGAGACAGTGATCTCCCTTTTCCCTCCATATGTGGTCAGCTATGCCTGATTTTTCTATTTCCTCTCATGCTATGGCTTTATGATGTTTTTGCAGTCTTACCTTAAGCCTGTTTCTTACCACAGCTGTACAGGATGGCATACACACAGTTATGTTCTCCTCTATTGGGGGAGGAGTCTTACTTGGAACAGGGTTGAACCACTTTTGAAGGTTGTCCTGATATCATATGGACCAGAAATCTTTTGTATTTTTTCCAATAATCCTTTGATGGGAGTGTTGCTATCCTCTTGTACCCTTCTATCCCAGTTTATTGGAGCTACTGTCATTTACCCAGGGTAGTTGTTACATTGTAGATTACTGCTTATACTGACCATTTCTTGTTCATATGTCACTGGTTTGTCAATTATGATAGGTTGTAAGCAGCAGACGATCCCTTTCTTTACACTGTATCGGTGGTGAGAGTTGACGTATTGTCTGGTGAATGTTGGTTTGCAGTATACAGATGTCTTGAACCCATGCTCTATTTGAGATATTAGTACATCCAGGAATGTGAGTTTGTTGTTATTTTCTCTCACTGTGTGAACCATATCGATGATCTTATTGAGTTCACATGGTCTAGCAGTTACTGGACCTCTTCTTGGTGTGGCCAGAATATGAAGGTGTCATCTACATATCTCAGCCATAGGGTTGGCTTATTGATGTGGATTCTAATGCCATTTGTTTGAAGTATTCCATGTATGTTTGCCATTGCTGGTGACAATGGCAAATCCATTGCTAGGCTTTCATCCTGTCAATATATATCTGATCCCATTTCAAAGTGTGCTGTTTGTGTACAGAAAGTCTGCATCTCAATCAGGTTATCTATTGATATACTGGTCCGTTCTGCTTAGGATGAATCTTAGGCCAGTCTGTCCCTGACTACCAATAGTGCCTTCTCCATGGGTGTCTTGGTGAACAAACTCAACACGTTCAGGCCCACCATCTGGCTGAATTGGATGGGAGCATCTTTGATTATTTCCATGAAGTTGGCAGACATATGAAGGTAACTTTCCAATTAATGGGTCAATTATATCTACAAGGAAGTGACTCAGGGTGGCAGACAGAGTCTTGGCAGTTAACAATTGGCCTGAGCAGAATACAGTCTTTGTGAATTTTGAGGAGACCATATATGTGTGGTAGCTTGCTGTAATATTCCGACAACTGCCTGTATGTCTTAGGTGGGAAGTGGGTCCTTGTTCTTGATTAGGATCTGCAACAGTTTTCATTGTTTTTATTGTTGAATCTTTCTTTTACTGTAGCTACCATTTCTAATGATGTCTTTCAGTTTTTCTGAATATTCCTAAATTAGTCAAGCATAGAAATGTATACTGTTGTATACTGTTGTATCCTTAAAGGTTACAAACAGACAAAGGTGGTACTCGAGTGAAAGGAATAGCAACACGGGCATAGATGAAAAAAAGAGAGGTTTATTGTAAAAGAGAATACACTACTAAAAGACAGGAATGGGTTAGCAAGTTAGTAATTCCCGAAGTAAGTCCGCCAGGTATATCCTGTGTTTACTATATATATCTACTGATATTAGTCAGTTCACATTGGGTGATAGGGAGTATGGACATTCCATTACAACATATACAATATGGGAACCAGTATTACGGAGTGCTAGAGAAAAGCAACAATAACAACAAAAATTACAATACAAGCTATGGTAAAAAAATGGTTACTGAGATATTATGTTTATAAGTCCCAAAAATTCATACACTGATGTCCTCAAGGACATATGACCCAGTAGATAAGTGTTGGTTGGATCCAATGACTACAGTTGTGAGTTCAATACCTGGCTATTGCCGTGATGAGCAAAAACTTGTTAACTTGGAGAGTTGAGTTAAAGGGAGATAACTGAGACATTTGGAAAAGGAATGGAACTAGAACAATCTACACTGGTGGATGAAGTAAAGGGTTCAGTTCAAAATTCTAATCAGAAGGCTGAAGCATACAATGGCCAAAATGTTGTGAATATGGCAATAAAGATGAGGTCAACAGTCTGAACAATGTGTAAATAACTCTGAAAACTGTTACAAGATGTCAATTTCTCATGCTAGCTGTTTAGGACTTGTTTATATTTGCAAAGAATATCATTGCAAAATGGAATTTCTCTTTTGGATTACCATTGACTTACCGATCAATATTGTTTTGGAAATTACAATCTATCAGCCTAATTCAAACTTTAATTTTCATGGGGTATTTACAAAAAACACTTACACACACTCACACAGTTTAAATGTTTAAATATTTAAAATTAAACTTTCCAGTTTTGATAGAGTTCAAAAGCGTTTATGCAGCCTTGTAGTTGATGAGTTATTTTTCACTCTACAACCTCTTTCCCCACAGATGAAATGTCACAAGTCTCTCAATTACTCTTATTGCTATTTCAATAGAAAATGTTCTCACAAGCTACATTTATTACTTCCATCAATTCAGACCTTCACAACAAAGACCTGCCATGCTATGCACAGTGGGACTATCCCCATTTCCTTTGTAAGAAGGAAGTTCCATACAGAGCTTTTTTTTCCAGTCATAAACAGGAAACATAGATAAACCTTTACTCATGTTCAAAATACCAGAGAGGAGTATGAACCAGACAATAGGCAAACATATCTCTTCCCAAGAAATTTGCTTTGTGGAACAGGTTTGAGAGAGGATAATTGCCCTTCTTGCCTTGTCTTATGCACATAATCATCTACATTGACTGGCTCTTGGGCCATGTACTGGGTGAACATTAGTAAAAAAAAAAAAAAAAATCTCTACAATCTTGAATTCTTCAACTCTAAGGTTAACCATTATCTTTACTACATGACTTCATGAACTGCACTTCTTACCTCCTCTTACGATGTTCATACACCTTTATTCAGTAACCTTGGTGGTTCTTGGGCAAAAATTACTAAGGAAAAAGTGAGGTGGGTATCATGGACTTCTACTTGTATTCTTATGAAAAAAAATGTCTTAAGTGGATGTTAGGAAGGTCATTACAAATCAGGCATTCATTAAATAAATTTTAACTGTTTAGCATTCAACTTGTCCAAACCTACCCCATAAATATCAGCTCTCAATGTTCAACCCTCTGTAATCTGCTCCATGTATACTCTGCCATAATATATGACAATATCATTACAAACAATGCAGGAAGTCATGCAAACAGTGAAATTTCGACCACAGATAATGAGACATTGAGAGCTGATATTTACGGGGCAGGTTTCAGTGTGTTGAAGGCAATAACATTAAATTAACATCAAATCCTGTACCAATTAAATGAAAAGGAGAGAAAAAATGTTATAAAATAAAAAATAAACAATTTTGAATATGAAGAAAGTTCTTTTATTTATTCCAAACTCATTTTATACTCTTAAAATCATGTGTGCATATTTTATATATATATATATATATATATATATATATATATATATATATATATATCACAAACAAATAACTCGAGGGAATTTTTTCAATCTTCTAATAAAACAATTGAATCATTGACCTTTGCAAAGATTTCAGATATTTAACAGTAAACTTGTCAAAATTACCTACCAGCAATCAGTTTTAATCACATTTCAAGTCTTAATTGTTGAAAATTTTATAACATAAACTAATTGCCACTTGGAATAGAGTCAATGTAAATAAGAAAATATTTTTCTTACATATATAATTACAAGAATGTGCAGTTCTTTTCATTGTGTCCAGGTGTCAGTGGTTTTGCTTGTTTTATCATTTTAGCATCATCTATGATGGTGATTGATAGATAATTTTTCCAATCCTGTAGAACAAATTTTAGACTAGATAGAATAATGAAACTGGTATGAAAATGATGCAATTTTTTTTTATTCAAACTTATCGGGATTGATTGATAAATAAAGTCTTCAGTACAATAAAACAAATTTTAGACTAGATAGAATAATGAAAATGGTATCAAAATAAAACAAATTTCTCTTCAAAATTACAAATTGATCTTTTAGCAAGCATAGTCATATTTCTAAACATTTTGACCACTTTTGCATTTCAGCCATGAAGAAAATTTCTGGTTTACTTTTAATGCTTCCCTGATTGCTATTAGGTTGGTGCAAAAATAATGACGTAATAATGTCGTTTTTTGACGTTAAAAAATACGTAAAAAAACGACATTATTACGTCATTATTTTTGCACCAACCTAATAGAATCTTAACCTATAGGATCAACCATCATCTCTCCTATATATATTCATAATATATCATATAATAATTGTGCTTGTCCCTTTCTTTGCTAGTTCACATGACCATTATACCCTGCCAATACCTAATAAATAATGAACTGTTCTGTTTTGCTTATGTGAGAAGACAAAAGACATATCAAAGACACTACTTGGTTTCAGTAAAAAAAAAAAATGGAAGGGAAGATAGTAGTGTTTAACATCTGTTTCAGTGAAATAGAAAAAGTTGTAAATTTCAAATCTTTTCATTTGTACCTCCTTACTTCTTAAAATAATGACCAGCATTCATATTTATAATAGTTAATGCAATATTTTTTTAAAGTTGTTAAATATTTAATGATGCAATAGGGAAATTTCAACAAATATTTTATTGTTGTAGAACTCACCTAGAGTTTATTCAATCATTAACTGGAGAATTAAGATTCATCAGAAAATTCAAACAGGAAAACCATGAAATTTTCACAGTTTAAAACTAGTTATTAATAATTCTGTTTTACTTTTGATCCAATTGTAAACACACCAACTTCAACATTGGAGACAAATTGTTGAACTTTCAATTTTGGAAATAGATGGTTCCAAATTGGAGTCATACAGAGAGCATGCAATGACTGAAGTTCATACTTCTCACAGTTTGTTACTTTGACTGCAATAAGACACCATAATGTCACCATAATAAAAACAAAATAAGGGGTTTCCTTTCATGCCTTAATCTGCAGAAGCATTGAATGCTAACAAGGTTTTACAATACATTACAAAATTAATCATCATTTCCTTTGGCAAAAATTCCTTGCAAATAGTTCACATTATATATAATGTGTACATCATAATGTAATGAATGGCCACTCATATCCGAGTATGTTTCTCTGCTAGGAGCAGCTAGCTAATCCTTATTGCAGATGCCTGCTCAGGCACATTTGTGTTTTGTTCAACAACCAGAGTCCACCTGAGGTTTATACTGCAACTATACAGATCTTAGTTTCTAGGATTATCTGAACAGTCTGAACAATGTCAATACACTGAAAACCTCAGACACGATGACTTGTGACTTCATGCTAGCTCAAACATCGATGGCTCCCAAATTGTTCCATCTACCCAATTTCCCTCACAAAGCTTGGGTCAATGTGTGGTATGGTTTTCAGGCACTTTCCATATGCTGGGATCACCTTTATAGGCTGATAACATTAAGAAGTCACCTTCCTGAAAAATCAAAGATTGTGAGATTCAAACACGGGTCACGTGGTAGGAAAGTGAATGTTCTAACTGCTCCATCATGTGAACATGGGCATAAACCTAATTACTAACATATGCTATTAATCAATGCTACCATGACATGAAGCACATTTGAACAAGACTTTATATGTTACTAAACATGTTTCTATCACAAGCACTGACAGATAAAACATTGCTGCGAGCTTGCTACTCTATCCCTATTTTTATGGTAAATATTCAGACAGGCTACATTCCTTAGTTGCACCAGTTCAGACCTTCATAGCCAGAACTGTCCTTAATTCATCCTCATTCCCTCCATACTTCATTGCTAAGAAGGAAGTATCACTCAGCTTCTCAGGTAGAATTGTTACTTTGTAGAATAAACTCTTGAGAGGATGCTTCTGGGATTGCTATGATCTTAACCTCTAGGTTCAACCATTATCTATCCTACATATCCTCATAATGGATGGATGGATGGCTGGCCACTCATATCTGAGGGTGCCAGTCTACTGGGGCGGTTAGCTAATCCCTGTTGCAGATGCCTGGTCAAGTACATGTGGGTATTGAACATGTGTTTGTTCAATACCCACAGAACCTGCCTGTGGTTTATACGCAACTATGCTGAGCAAATCAACTTACAGTTTCTGGGAGAGAGAGCGAGTTATCTAGCGTGATCAATAGTCTGAACAAGGCCAGCATGCTCAAACCCTCAGTCATGATGACTTCGGACTTTGTGCCAGCATAGCCATTGACAGATATGAAAGGGTTCCATCTACCCAATTTCACTCAAAAGGATTGGGTCAACCTATGGTATGGTTTTCAGACACTTTCCAAAGGTGTTGCAAGCTGTGATTGCACCCACTTCCAGACCGATAACATCAAGAAGTCTCCTTCCTGACAAATCAAACATGATGAGATTTGAACATGAGTCATGTTCAGAAAGCAGATGTTCTAACTGCAATGCCATGTCAATGTCATAGAATTCATTACTAACAAATGCTATTAATCAATGACAGCACACCACAACCTGACATGAATCCAATTTGAACAAGTCTTTATATATTATTGTTGTAGCATACCTACAAACAATAATGGGTATGTCCCCATTCACATAAATGCAGTAGTGAATACTGTATGTTAGTCTGCAGTTGGAGATTTATTGTGGAATTCACTTGACTCACTTCTATCAGTTGACAACTTCTTCTACGCGCTGCTGGTGAATCTTATGTGTGTTGTTCTTGTCCTAAGTATTATTGTTCATTACCAACCTTCATGTGATTATTCTATTCAGTAACCTTCCCTAGGTTACAACAATTATTGAATATGTCCAAATATGTTTCTATCACAACCACTTTCCCCGCAGATGAAACGTTGCTCTCTTCTTGCTACTCTATCCCTATTTTCATGGCAAATGTTCAGACAAGCTACATTCCTTAGTTCCACCAGTTCAGACCTTCACAGCCACATACACAGAGTAAATTCATCCTTATTCCCTCCATATTTCATTGGTAAGGAGTAAGTTTCACTCAAATAGGTTCTTTCCTAGAAATGTTACTTTGTAAAACAAACTTCTGAGAGGATGCTTTTATGATTGCTATATTAACCTCTAGATTCAACCATTAACTATCCTACATATCCTCACAATATACATTACTTAATTCCTGTATATATGCTCTTAAAACCTCATTCAGTAAGCCAAGCCTCTACCTTGACTGACTCTTTGACTTTGTATTGCTTGAAAAATAGTAAAAAAAAAAAAATAAAAAAAAAAAGTTTCCAATATTATTAGGTTGGTGCAAAAATAATGACGTAATAATGTCATTTTTTGACGTATTTTTTAACATCAAAAAACGACATTATTACGTCATTATTTTTGCACCAACCTAATAGTAATTCTAGACTTTAATTATCTTTAATTATCAATCAATCCTTGTAGTATTTTCAATAAATATTTTAACTTTAAACTTGAACTCCAAACCAAGCATTCATGTTATACAAAAACTTAAAATATTAAAATAATGTTATTATGACATAAAAAAAAATTTTAATTTTGGGTTCTTTTTTAAATCAAGTTAGATTGCATTGAGAAGGAAAATTGCTGGTAAGTTTACAAAGAAGTCAACTGATAATAACATAGAATCAAGTGAGGTTTTTATGTTGCTCCTTGTTAAGCTGTAAAAAAAGAAAGTTATTTTGTCAGTTGCTTTTAATCTCAGCAATTGTTCAATTTTTGAAGAGTTTCATCCCTCTCCATCTTTTTGCAAATTAACCTTTAGCAACTCTGCATTATTAATATTACTTCTGACTGCATTCTTTTTCAAGGTCTCTCAATTGCAGTATCCTTATTGTTAATTTCACTCAAAGTTATTTTCTGTTGCCATAGCAGGATATGACAACAGAACTATGAAATTCAAACATACTATTTTTCAGGGATCAGAGACACGTTCAGTGGCAGGATAAACTCAAATGAAATTACATACAGAGTGATAAAGGTTATTGGGGGAGGAAAAAACACAAAGCAGGGAAAGTTCACAGCAAAGTCAAAAGTGGAGGGAATTTTAAGGGGAAATATAAGGGCCAATATTTACAGCTGAGAAGAAAAAAAAACTTTGAAAATAAATTATGAAAATAAAAAAAAAAATGAATGAGATTTGTTGAACTATAAAATTCAGAGAGTAAAAATAAGTAAAATTTTTAATATGAAAAAAAAAAATTAACAAATAAGATAACACATTAATTCTAAAGAAACTAAAGTTTTACATATTATATCTCTATTTTCAGTTCCTGCAATTTTTTGTAAGTATAAAATATTAGAATTGTATTCCTTATTTAATGTTCAAAACTAAGTTTAACATATTAAACAAAAAAAAAAAAAAAAAAAAAAAAAAAAAAAATCAACTTAAAAAAAGTCAAATAGATTACAATTACAATTTGAAAATAAATTTTAAGTAATTGAAATATATAGTTTACTCTGAAAATCTAAATTTACCAAAGTTCATTTCATTAAAATAAAAAAATTGATTACTTAAAAATTTAAAAGGGATGAAAGGAATATGTAAATATTGAAGGAAATGTAAAAAATTTAATGACTGGTTGAAGTGAATGATTATTTAAAAGACAACTCAAGCAGACAGGCAAAATTGGTTCAGTAGCAGACCTAGCATGTCTGAGGTTTCAAAGCAATTTGACCAGGACTAGATTCAGAAAAGAAACTTTAAATTATATATTAAAGCTTGTGAAACCAATACATTCAGTGGACTGAAAAAAATAAATATATAAAATAATAATTTGACTTTTTTACACTTGTTAAAAAAAAAAAAAAAAAAATTAGCTTTCAAGTTAAATCAAGTTCATGTCGGGTTTGGAAAGAAAGGAGAGAGAGAAAATTCCACAATGCATTTAAAAACAAAAGAATGAACCTAGATTGGAAGGGAGCAGACAGTACCACAAAAAAAAAAAAAAAAGTGTTTGTGGTAAAAGTACAGTGTCCCCTGACATATACTAGCAAAAAAGTACCACCAGTGCAGAGAACATACCCATGGAAATTGCAGGAGACATCAAAGACACTAGGAAAAAAGGAACAAAAAATACTTCAACTGCTAGTTGCACCAGGCAGATCTAAAACAACAATCACAGGTACACAGATTGAGCTACACCAGAACAAAAAGCAAGTTTTAAAGATTCTGTATTTATTACTTCTCTTTGGCACCATGTAACACTGAATTTTCCAATTAAAGCAACACCAACAGTTTGTTTGATAAGGATACTTCTGAATTTTTGTTTTTTCTTAAAAAAGAAAAACAAAAAGGTACCACATTTAAATAAAGATAAGACTAGCAATTCAAATGATCTTAAGAAATATTAGAACATAATTCTTCAAAGACAAAAAAAAAATATTAACCAAGATCAACATTGATAACAGTTTTTACTTAAGAATTTCAAAGCACTTTTAGCAAAATACAAATATCAATACAGAAATTATCACAAATTCAAATTCTTTATATTTTAGTAACAAAATGCACAAAATAAATCAAATGTCTTGCTTGAAACCGAAGGATACATTTGTAGAATTATTTTAAAACACTTGAAGTGAAATGAGATTGTTAAATAATAAATTAAAACTTTAATCTCAAAAGAACAATTTCTTTTATTCGTTTGGTTTTAACTTAAAATCTGGCGAATCTAATACACAAAGCCATTTCTTAAAACTTGCAAGTCATTAAAGGAAAAAAAATAACGAAAAATAAGCATGCCTTATAAATACAAGAGCTTTCACTTTTTTCAGAGTAGGGGAGGGGAGACATGAACCAACAAAGGTAAAGTTTAATACAAATAGAAAATTAGGAGGAAATTGCCCTATTAGGCTGATTTTCTGGCTTGTCTTCAATTTAGTTTCTATGACCCAACCCTGTTGCTGAAAGTAATGCTGAGGTAAACAGTATAAAAGAAGAAAAAAAAATAAAAAATAAAAAAAGAAGAGAAAAACAAATTATGTAATGTAAGTCAAACTAACTCAAGACAGCCTATTGAAATAGAGAAACCAGAACAAAATTTAGAAATGCTTTTCTGCAGTTATCTCTTAAAAAAAAAAAAAAAGAAAAAAAAAGTTAATTCTTACACCAAACTCAATCATCAAACTTCTTTGTCTCTAATAATCATTTTGACTGTTTTTTAATAATTCTACTTTTGTGAAAAGCTTTTGGTGCAGATTGTGGGGTTTGTCAATTCTTCCTTTTTTATTTATACCCCTAATTTTTTATCTGGTAATCTTATTGGCCCTCATTTTTAATAACAACAAATATGCCCATTTTGTGGCGCCTAATTACTCTCCAGAAAGTTCCATGGTGTTTCTCCAATGACCTGTAGGAAGACCCACAGAAAGGGATATTAAAATCACTAACATAAGTGTGGGTTCAGATAAAGGTATGCAGATTTTGTTTTAGTCAAAACTGCATCTAACTGATACAAATGGTCTCATGCGGTAATTGCCCAATGGTGTTGATGACTTTTGAAATAAATAATCTGGACAAACTCTTGGTAACAAGTGTAAAAAGGTTTATTGTAATATTACACCGTCATTTGTCTTTATCACAAAGAGAGAGAGATAGAAAGATAAAAGCTAGAAACGTGCTTTGAATTTTACATAAATATATTAAAATGACCAATGATTTTATGTAATAAAACATCTCTTTGCAGCATTTGAGATATGAGGGATTTGAGAGGAAATACTGGCAGATCCAACAGAAAAAAACTTGAAATAAAAATGAATTCCAACTAGTCGACCTACCCGACTTCTTTAGATATTTTTTACTTTTCAGAACTTTCAGGGTTGATCTAGGTCAACTTTAAATATGTGCACGCCAAGTCTGGTTGAAATCCATTTAGTAGTTTCTAAGTATAGTAGTGGTTCCAAAACTTTTATGATCTGCAACCCCCTTGCATAACAAAACAACCCTAACACCCTAGTTAGCTTTTGAATTTTTTTGGTGCTCATATTGCATGTCAAATAAGTATCTTAGTATTTCCCATAATAATTGTTATATAAATGGTATACACTGTAAAGTGAAGGCAAGATGCATTTCTGGTACAATGAGTGTGTGTGGTGTATGTTATGGTTTAGATGGTTCCACTGCCACCCAATTTTTTTTCTCACTGCCTCTGGGGTACCGCACACTTTGGGAATCACTGGTCTATAGAAAACAGACAAATAGACATTTTATTAGATATTCTTTTCTTTGATAAACCAATTATTACTAATACTGTAGAAAGGATTACTCCCAACACGCTTGAGAAGAGACATTTTTTGATTTGCTTATTAGTGATTTTTTATCTTTATCTTATTTTTAATCTTGAATGGCAAATTTATTTTCAATGAACCAAAACAGTTCCCAGTGAAAAAAATTTCAAGTAACATTTGAAGCTATTAAAAAGAAATGATTAACACTTGCCACTGCCCAAAGGTAAGTAAACTCATGAAATCTCTTTGACAAATTTTCTTATTATTCAAGTGTTTGTTTTCTGTTATTATTTAAAAGTGGTGACTAATTTTATTTGTTTTCAGTTCTGCATTAATCACTGAATTTATTCAAACAATAATCTCATTCGATAAAAGATAATTCCACTTTTATTTATTGCTTAGTCGGTTTTGTCATGTTAAAGCAAATTTTTATAAAAATTATGCAAACTCTGCTCAGAGTCAAATCTCACACCAATAAGTTGCTAATCTATTGTCATTTTCATGACAAATGTTTACACAAGCTATATTCATTCCTTCCAATAGTTCATACCTTTACAGTAAAGACCCACCCCCAATAAGTACACAGGGTTGACTTATTGTCATTCCTTTTATATTCCATTTGTAAAGAGGAAGTTCTACACAGACAGCTTCTTCCCTAGAACTGCTACTTTGTAGAACAGACTCCCGAAAATATGCTTTTCTGATCACTATGATCTTAAGCTCTTCAAATCTAGGGTCAACCATTATCTATCCTACATATCCTCATAATATGCACTTCTTACTTCTTCCCCTTATGCCCTTACAACAACCTCATTCAATAACCCTTTACCTTGAATGGCTCTTGGACTTAATATTGGGTGAACAACAATATAAAAAAGAAGTCAGTATATTGCAACTGACATATTTGGATAAAATTAGGTTTCAAATATTAATTTAGGTTTTCTAATTTTTTTTTACATTTGTAATTATTTTTATGAGTTACATATATTTCTTCTATTTTTTTTTTTTTAAATATCAATGAATTTAACTCATTTAAAACAACAAAAACAAAATTTCATTCATTAAATTTTAATAAGGATAAATTTAAAAAAAAAAAAAAAAAAAAATACTTTTTCTAATCAAAAATGAAAATTAACTCCCCTTGCCAAAAAACAAAAATAAAAGACTTTCTAATTTTAGAAAAAAATTAAATTTAGATATTTGTATATTATTCAAAAATAGCTGTTATTCTTTTGATCTATTTCAAAACCATTGAAAGACATTTATTAATTTTTTAACAGGTAATAAATAGTAGTTGATATAAATTTAATCTTTTATAAAAAAGATATCATTAAATTCTGTATTGATTAATTTGAAACATCTTGAACTCCTGCATTAATTTACATAAAAAAAAAGTAACAGGTACACAAATCTAGTCACTTTAATAGAATCAATCAAAAGTGCAAATCATTACAAAAATTATAAGGTGATCATAGAAAGAGCTCTTTAAGCAATTCTACTGATCTTCAAGGGAGATAAATAAGAAAGAAATGATTCAGTGCTGCACAAGCTCAAAAAAAAAAAGTTGTTTTGTTTAGTTTAAATACATTGAGAACATTGAGATCATTAAGGGTTATTGAAAACTTCTCAACTTGATCCACTTCCCAAAATTTGGCTAAACATCAGAATTTTTTAACCTACTTTTGGCATTGCTAAAAACTTTTCAGCAGCCTTTCTGCATTGTAAGAGTCGTTTAAAGATAAGTGTTTATAGAAAAAAAAGAAAGAAATCCCAAGCCTAGGATATCAAGCAGAGGATGCCATTAGATATTGAAGAATAGAAGGGAATTTAAAAATCCATTTCCAGAAAGTCTAGTTTGATAGTCCATTTCAAAGTACCATTTCTATTCTTCAGGCAAAGTGAACCTGATTATGTGAAAATGACTTGCACAGGATCTCCATGCTAACAAAAGACATTCTCAGTTTCATTCTAAATTCATAAGAAGACATCACACTTAATTAGGGTTGCCAACTATCTTTTCTTTTATTAGATAAAAGAATCCTTTATTTAGCTTTTTTGCTGAATTTGAAAGGTAAAAAATAATGTAATTTTCAAACATTATATTTCTACAGGAATTAAAAAAAAAAAAAAAATAACATTATTATTAGTCTTCTTTCTCCTTTATTATAACTTGACAGAGTTGGTAAACTTACAATTTATTTATTTATTATTTTTTTCTTTTGAGGTTCATCCTGTACAAGGTTCAGGATCCACCAAGGTAGAGGGTTACAGAGTAATAGACACAGGCTATATGGATATGTGAGGAAGATAACAGTTGGTTAACACTAGATATGAAGTGGTTAAGATTATAGAGATCAGGAAAACATCCTCTTGAGAGTCAATTCCACAGAGCAGTGGTTCATGGGAAGAAGCTGCTCGAGTGCAACTTATTTCTCACCAATGGAATATGAAAGGAATGAGGGTGGTTTGCCATAATGCACATATCATATGGACATTAAAACTGGTGAAACTAATGAATGAGCACTTTCAATGAAAGGCTTGCAACATTTTGTCTGTGAGAGAACGGTTGTAGGGTCGAAAATAATTTGTCCCCCACAAGGATGTGGAAACACTTTTGGACCATCAAGCCTGGAAATTGAGGACTGGGCAGCTCCTGCCCATTATTGGATTCTTTTAAAGGTAAAAGATAACATGAGGAGTCTGGAACTTACTGAAGCAGTACATGGAACTAACCATTTTTCCTGTATCATTAACAATGGATCTTATGTATAAGTTCCACTTGAGGATTAATTGAGGGATTATTGTTTATAAATGGTCCTGCTACTTAGGATCTACCTTCACAGTAGTACTATTTTTAATTTTTGTCTAAATTTCTGGGATGAGGAGTTATCATTATTTACACTATTTATATTCGGAGTATTGTCCTCATCTTTGATATACAATAAAAAAAAAAATAAAAAAAAAAAAATAAAAAAAACAACAATCTGGGTAACTTACAGAACCTTTTATTTAATCTATGGGCTAGTTTCACTGTTCATATTTTAATTTAGTACTGTTCAGTTATTGCATGCAAGTACAAACTGCTCAAGCAGTCACCACTACATCACCAAATTCACAAGCCAACACTTTTACCCACTAGGCCATTGTCCCATAGGACAATTTGTTGGACACTTTATTATTATTTTCTTATTTTAATTTTTAATATTTTTTTTTAATTCCTTGCAGTCTTATATCAAAACAAATGCATATTATATTGATGGTGGAGGTAATATTATTATCACCTATGTGCCATGTCCCTTCATAGGCGACCATGGCTCTCCACAACTCTCTATTTCTTGTGGCTCTTAGCAGTTTTCTCCTTTTGCAAAAGCCCTGCTCTCCATGCCACCATCCCTTCACACAAGCTTGACAGATAAGTAGCTTGCTGACTTCCTCTACCTCTCTTGACATCAGTATGTCCTGTGAGGGTTAAGCTTTCCAAGCCCTCCTTCCTCATTATGTGTCCAAGTAATTTCAGCTATCTTTTCCCAATTCTGAGTATGTGTTCTTTCTGTTGCCATTTTCTTTAAAACTTTTATGTTGCTTACTCACTCCATCCATGGAATTTTCAGTATCCTTCTGTAGAACCACATTTCAGCTAATTCTAGTTTTTTCTTTACTTAGGGAAATTGTCCAGCATTCACTGCCATACCACATAACAATCCAGCACTCTTTGTTTCTAACAAAATTTGTTTGTTTCTCAGCGCCTTGAATGCTTCTTTCGCTAATCCAATGCATGTTCGGATCTCAGATTTCAGTATCACATTTTCCATACTGTGTTAAAAGCTTCCCAGATATTTGAACCTATGCACCTGCTTAATGTTTATATCCCCAGTTTATATCATTATCATACTTATCCCAAAATAATTTATATGGGGTGTGCAGAGTTAGGAAGTTTATTACTTTTATGAGTAGGGTGAAGATGCAAAGAAACATCTTTAAATTAAATACAAATTTCAATCTCAACACTCACTGATCAGCAAAACAGAAACAGATTTCAACATCAGAAATTGTAAAGTTAAATTTCCTGGAAGCTTTCATCTATAAAATTTCCTAAAATACAGGATAGCATGTTTGTAAAATGAAGACAGACAGATAATTCATTTGTGTAGAGGAAGAAAAAAAATAAAATAAAAACACAGTATACGTTCATCATTTTTAAAAAGAAAAGGCCAATGATTAGGACCCTAGAATATCAGCAATTTACAATTACGATTGAAAAAAATAAATGCTCAAACAGATATATTTTTTTTTTATGGAGGTGAGTTTCTAATCTGACACTGAAGAAAAATTGCTTTACAGTACGAAATAGTTCTAACTGCTATACTAATTATTCAGATATAGGGAGAAATAAATTTATGCCTTCACCAAAGGATATTAGTATGAAATGAATGTGAACAACTTCATTCAGAACACAGTTTACAGATTATATTCTCCATAATGTTAACCATTATGTCACCCCTACACTTCGAGTTCAGGGGAAAAAGTCTGGGGGGGGGGGAGAGAAACGGGGAATAAAAGAAACACGAGGAAAAAAAGAAACAGGACAATGTTAGCCCTATTTCTGCATCTGAGAGGCTTTTTTATCCCTAAAACTAACCCCTAACCCTGAAGACAGCATGGATAGTGGAAATCTCAGATCTTTACTGTGGATCAACAATACTTGGATTTAATGAAAAATAATTTTAACACCTCCTGCCATGGAAATTATTGACAATAATAAGCATGATTGAAAAATCTGCTACAATGGGTATACCAAACATGTCACTGGCAAAATCAAGTTGTGACTTTTTTTCTTAACCAAAATTGTGACATTTTTCTGTAATTTTTTTCTCTTTGTGATTTTATTAAAAACCACATTGATATTACATTATAAGATGTTTTGAAAGAACATTTTACTCTTGCAGCTTTCTGATTTTAATTCTTTAATGATGCTGACAAGAACATCTAAAATTGATAGTTAGAAATTCATCCAAATTCTTAAAAGAAAATTTTATTAATTGATCCAATATCACAAAAACCATTCACTTAGTCATTTGTGTCAAGAGTAGCAAGATGAGGACAAAGAAATTTGGTGGAATCCTGAGTGGGTAAATAAAATGCATTTCAAAATAACACACACAAAAACACACAAAGGCAAGCTAAGAATGAAAACAACATAAAAAAGTTTTCTTGCATTTGAAATGAAATATCAGTCATAGAAGAGCTCTTGGTAATATCTGCTACATGTTTTAGGCTTTTTACAAAAATGGAAGAGTGGGAGAACAATTTTGAAATTCTTTAAGTTTTATCAACATGGCTAAAGCAGACCATAAGAAAAAAATAAATGGTGGCTTAGAAGTCAGGGAAGGCTATCTCCAGAAGAAAAAAAGTCAAAATTCATCAACTATAGTTGCAGTCATTTAAAAAAAAAAAATAAAAATAAAAATAAAAAAATAAATGGTGGCACGACATACAAAGAAAAAAAAGGCACCAAATCATTTTAAGGATGAGGGTAATTTTTAAATCTATATCAATTTTAACCGACCTAACAATTCCTTAATGCTTGACAAATTATATCTAAAAATATTTACATTACACAAAAATTGTCTAATGAAAAGGTGTTTAAATGTTTCAGCATTCATTTCACATCACTACATTTAAAAATTTTTTAAAAGACTTGATGAAATCTATTTTTTTCTTTTTTTAGCTATTAATGTTATTTATCAATAAGTGTGCATAGAATTCACTGAAACAATAATATTCATGTATACTTTAAAATTGTGTTCTTTTCATTTCTAGAAAAAAAAAAAAAAAAACTTAAAACTAAAAATACAAGAAAATTTTCAAGAAAATTAAAAACGTAAAACAAAAACCAAAGTTCTCTATAACAATTTACAGTGCTGAATTCCCTTCCATTACAGATATGCAAATGTAACATCATTTGCATATCTGATGGTTTAGACCAGTATTGCTCAACCTTTTTTTATGTCAGAGTTCTCTTGTAGAATAACTAAAATTCTAGGGCGCACTTTAAATTTTAATAAAGACAAAATATGAAATTTGGGTTTTGTGGCACCGTTTTCATTTAAAGGGATTTATAAATATTTTTTTTTTAGAGGGAGATGGATAATTACTGATTTAAATCCCTTGAGGAAGGCAAAAGGGGAAGGATTATCCACTCCTTAAAGATTAAAGAATTTAGCATCCAGTTTAAAATATCAGATGACAGATGTAACTTGAACATGGAAGCCATGTGCTTGGTGTCTCTAGCTGTTTAAAAATAAAAAAAATTTTTTAAATATAAAAATAATTCATAAATTACTCTTCTAATAACTTGGGGTGCACCTGGCTACTTTTCAGGGCACATTAGTGTGCCCAGACACTGGTTGAGAAACACTGGTTTAGACTATCATCCATATCATTGCTATCTTTCCAAAACTACAATTGGTGCATTTATTTTAATCATCATCAAGCATGTTGCTTCACATCACTTTTCAGTGGGTCAAGTTACAGGTTTTTTTATTCAGATTTAGTTAAAATGCACTTTAAAATTTTGACTGAATAACAAACCCTTGTAGCCAAAAGTACTTTTTATTAAATATTATACTAGCTGTAGTACCCAGAGTCAGCTTTCTCTCTGCACAATATATATATATAATAGAAAAAAAAAAAAAAAAAATTATATATGTATAATAAAAGGTTTGTCACTTAGTCGATTGATGTTACCTTCAGCATCCCAACTTCAGAGTTTCGTAGACAAACCCATCTGTCCACTCATCAGGGGGCATCAGCAATTGACTGCTTATACTTTTTTATATAAAAAAGAAAAATCGAGAAGTATAAGCATTCAATTGCTGATGCCCCCTGATGAGTGGATGGATGGGTCTGTCTACGAAGCTCTGAAGTTGGGATGCTGAAGGTAATATCAATTAACTAAGTGACAAATCTTTTACTTATATTAATTCGATTAATGCTCTAACTCTGATATTGAGCACTTTATTGCAAAGACTGCTTTGCCTTAAATGTCTTTTCTCTCAGTATCCCACTGACTGACAGCATTTTTGGCTTCATGCTATCTTTGACATATATCTATATATATATATATATATATATATATATATATATATATATATATATATATATATATATAAAAAGTTAAAAAAAAACAAAAAAACTTGAGGATATCTGTCTGAACAGTAGACTACACATCCAAAATCTTGCGGCAAAAGAAGAAACTGGAGCCAGTCACTTAGATATCACCTGAGAGTCAACTGCCCAGTTAGGAAGATAAAATCATAACCTTTGACCACAGATAGGTAAGGTAAACAGATTTGGCGGGTGGGCATTCAGCCAGCAAAAATGCAGAAAATTATACTGTGCATACATCAAAGATGTTCAACATGAATTCAGTGATGTGGAGGAACGGGAAGAACTGCAACTGCTGCTGCTACTGCTGCTTGTGCTCGTGTTTAATTCGAGGTCATGCTGCATCAACAGGGCCGACAGTTGTGCAGCTGCTTTGTCCACAGACTCTGTGCACATTGAGAGGCGGTCACGATGCCGTGTGTTTGTCACGTCATACACTAAATCCTTGATGGTCTTGCACACTTGGATGCATGAGGAAACAATGCTCAAGCAAGCACCTGAAAGACAAAGAAAAAGTAAATTAAAAGAAAACATTCTTATATTGTCAATATGAATCAGGTTATTAAGGTAAATTAATTTAAAATGATGTAAAGAAGTTCCACTCCTCTAAGATGTATTTGAAATAATTTATCAAATAATGCTAAAGACAAATTAAGGAATAAAAATTTTTTTATGTTTGATTATCTTTTGAAACACTTGAATAAAATCATCAAATCAAACCATATAATAATTATGTGTATCTATTTATATATTTCCTGTCCCATCTTAAGTTAGTAAATTACTTCCCTTAGTCATTTTAATAATCTATAAATATTTGTATTGAAGCAAAATTAGATCCCAAGCAAAATGAATCATTTAACTTATCAGCCACTGTACACCTATATTTTTTTTTTTTTTTTTTTTTTTTTTAATAGATTGCACTCTTATTTGTTCAATTTTTTTCATGCAGGACACACAGATATTTTTGTCCATTAAATGATCATCTTGTTTTAATTTGGTCTTGAAATAAGCTTTGTCGCTGCAGATTTTGTTGTTCTGTTGCTAAACTTTTTCCTCCAAGAAAAATTTCCTTTTCACTGTTATATTAAACATATAAAGTTTTTAACATGAAAAGATATTGAGCAAAAAGCAATTTATGTAATACTAGGAGTAATCAATGAATCATAGATATCTTTGAACAGCTAAAATATATAAAGGGAACAGATTAATTAAATGGTTCATTGGTCTCTATTTTAATTGTGAATTCTTTATCTCCACTTTATGAATCTAAATACTAAAATTCAAGACTTTTGTTTCAATGAATCTCACTATTAAAATTTTCTTACAGTTGCTGCCTTTTGATGGCAATTGTTACACTACTAGGCTAATGATATCTGTGGAAATGGATGGAAATAACAGACTATAATTTCTCCTCAGATAATTCAGTCTAACCAAACACCCAGTCTAGGTAATGGTGACCATTACTACTTACTACTGAGAAGAGATTTTGATCATAACTGTGTGCCCCATACAAAATCAACATTAAATAACCCAAGAAAGGTTGGCAAGTCATAAAATTAACTTCTTTATTTTTTTTACTGCATTAATTATTATATTAATATGATGTACTTATCAGTGGAAATTTAGGGCTTAATAACAACAGAAAACTGACCCCCATTTATATCCTATAGAATTTTATATTAATATTAATTCAGGCCATTCAGTGTGAGATAATGGTTAATGAGGTTAGTCTGGTTGATGATTATTAGTGAGTCATAAGTTTGATCCTCACTGGGTGCCTCATATAAATTCAATATTAAATAACAATACAATGTTTGAAGAATCACACTTTATAGAAGACAATGATAACCAAAGAAAACCTAGATAATTCCAGCCAAAAAAGGGCTGAAAAGCAAAGAAAAAAAATTGATTCAACTTCAAAGGAGTGAGTCTCAGTTAATTAGGTGACAAATTAAATGAATTTCTATAGGATATTACCAAGCAGTTATCAAAAACAGTGCCAGAAACAGTTGGTGACTAAAACAGCACTTGAAAAAATAGTGACTATTTTCTATTTATGTAAAAAAAAAAAAAAAAAAAAAAATTGTTTTAAGTCTTGCTTTAGTCAATTTATTATACCAATTTAGATAAATTAACTTTCTCTGTCATAGCTGAAAAGTGATAAAGCAGTCACTGTGACTAAACATTAATAATAAAAAGAGTGGTCACAATGTCAGATAACGCTATCAGCTATCCAACAAATGACAACAAAGGTTGTACTGATTGGCAAGTATTTTTGGCAAAGATTTCAACTGCATTTTATGGCACATGCCTTTTCCAAAGCATTAAGCCTAAGCAACCACTGGCAGATTATCAGATACAATACCTACAAGAACTAATAGATGACAATGCCCTGCCTGCAAAGTAAACAAATGGTTTTATTGTAGATCTATTTAAAATCAGAATTAAATGTCTCTTTTTGCCAATTTTCTCAGTAACAATTTTATTTATTTTTTATTTTTTTTTACTATTGTTCACCCAATACAAGGCCCAAGGGTTACTCAAGGTAGAGGATTACTGAATAAAGTTTTTGTATGAATGTAATAAGAGTTAAAAAGTGTAGATTATCAGGATATGTAGTAGGCATAACAGTTAACCCTAGACTTGAAGAGGTTAAGACAATAATAGTCAAGGAAGTATCTGCTCAGGAGTTTGTGCCACAAAGAAGTGGCTCTTGAAAAGAAGCTGCCCAAATTGAACTTCCCTCTTACTAATGGAATGCAAAGGGAATGAGGATTGTTTTGCCTGTATACATGGCATTGTGGGTCTTGATTGTAAAGGTTTGTGGTACTAGGGAATGTAGCCTGTGAGAACATTTTCCATGGAAATAGTGAAAGAGTAGTGATATGCTTGCAACATTACACCTGTGGGAAAGGGATTTTAAGGAAGAAAATAATTCTTCACTTACAAGGAAGCATAAACACTTTTGAACTCTATCAAGGCTGGAAAGCAAAGATTGGCTAGCTCCAACTCAGATATGGTAGCAATACTCCATTATATTATTAGGTATCACAAACTGAAATTTTGTTTTCAATATATTTAAAAACATTTAATACAGGCATCTTGACAAACCATAAAAAATTATCTTGGTAGTTCAGTTAGAAACAAAGTTATGACCAAAGTTCATTAAAAAAAAAAAAAAAAAAAAAACTTCAAACAAGTTAAAAAGCACTATAAATGTAATGACATATACAGGGTGACCAAAAAAATGGGAACTTTTTAACAATCCAATAAAACCAAGAGTGATGGAAGGAAAATATTTTAGTCATAGTAATTGAAACCTTAATGCATGCCATTTAAGAAACAATGATGGAATTTTCATTTTTTTTTAAATTACATCCTGTAGATGGCATCCTCCTGTACGAATGCATTCTTGAAATCTGCTGTTGAGATTTCTCATTGACTGCTATAACATCTCAGCTGGGATACTGTGAATTTCATCTTGAATTCTAAATGGTGAAATGTTTACTTGCTCAAGGTCACTGTCTTGCAGTTTGCCACTTGCTCATGTCTGGCAATACGCACTTCAAAAATTTCCGTTTTTTGGGTCACCCTATAGGTAGTCTTAAAGTAAAAGATAGATAATGCTCATGGAATCAATAATTCTTAGATCAGACCAGCCTAAACATTAAAAAAAAATTTCTCTAAAAACAAAATCATAAAAATAAAACACAGAAGGGCAAATTCAACTGATCATATAAGTTTCATTTCAGCAATTAATGTCTCACAACTTCTTGTACTACATAGAACAACAGAGAAGAAGTTTTTGTCTTTTTTTTGCAGTAGTACCTCAATAAAAAAAATAAAAAAACTATATTTACACCACATAAAAACAGACAGAAATATAATTCGGCAGTAGGGTAAAAACAGGTCAAAAGTATACCATACTGAAGAGGCCCTAAAAAAAGTGTCCATTGGAGGTACATGACTTTTCACTGTAATATCAATACTTTTTGTAATATATGTATCTTATTTTGGAAAATTTTGTGAAATTATGTAATTTTGAACTTGTCAAAAACAGAACAATAATGAATACAAAACTTAGAAATTTGTTTTACAAATGGAAAACAAATACTTTATAATAGTTCTTTAAATTTCTTCAGTTTTAAACTGATAGAAAAGACTTTTTGGACATTGTGAATGGTTCTCCTGCACCGCCTCTCCTAATAGTAATTTGTCGATTGAATTTCCTTATAAGCCTTCAATATGTTAATATTTCTGGAACATTCCATATCCAGTCATCACTTGAAACTGGTATTACATCAGTCCCGTGTGAAGATAAATGTTAATTCAACTTGTGCAATATCATTTGACAAAGGCCATAAGTAATAATCATTTCTGCTTTTTGTTGGAGCTAAAATCTTTATCACAGCTCTGAATGGAGATGCAATATCAATGACTTGACCAATGTGAAAGTTGAAATCATAATATACTGTAACCCATTGGTCTTGGTGCTCATAACTGAAGGTCACCTGAGGTGGTTCTTCTTGATCACAGCTGTGAGAGTTATTTAAATACTTAGAATCACTGAGTGTCTTTTCTTCTTTGTCTTAGAGGAGGAGATGAATCAACAGATTTACCTGTCATCAAGTAGCTTCGAAGAACAGCTTCCAGCTGAGATTTACTTTTACTGGTGTTCATCTTTATATCTAAGAAAACCATCAGATATCTAAGTTCATTTCAATGCTTCCAAACCACTGCATTTTGTACATCTTTAATAGACTTCATAGGACTACTATGCTTGATGATCAAGTCAATGATTTCTTTCTTTTGCCTCTCATTTGCAGAAATACTTTTCTTGTATAGAAAGTTTCAGAAGCACTTTTTGTTGCTTGTCTCTTTGTTGCAGATGCTTCACATGCTTTCTTGAAATGCCAAGAACTGATTGTTACTCAATCGTTGGTTTGCTTCCAGATGAGCTCTAGTCTGGTTGCACTTGAGCATGTTTGAAGTTGATCTATGGTGAAGTGATGTATGTCTTTTTTTTTTTTTGTCAGTTCCATCCTAACTTTCAAATATTATTAACATTTAAATTTTGAGAAAATTTTTTTACACTAACATAAAAAGAAAAATCCCTGAAGATGTTATATTTAATGTAAAATTTTTTTTTTCACATTTGAACAAAAAAATGTACATTGAATATCTATTTTTTTAAAAATGTACTTGTAATTTTTCATTGCAATTCTGAAATTCTTCCAATAAGGGATTTTTCTATTAAATGAAGATATGCTTTAAGAATTGAAAAATGTAAAGTTTAATACCATTTTTGAATGTTAACAATAGAAGGCTACTGTGGTTATAACAGCTCATGAGTTACTGCATGAAAATAAATGTTTTCACTATGTTTTACTAATTTATTTTGAAACAAAAGACAAATAGTAGATTTTTAAGAGAGTTTTAAATTTGTTATTTTTATGTCATTAAGAATTGAAATTTAGTGAATGACCATGGCCTTGCTTAAAACTTTAAATACATAAAATTGTTTTTTTTTTTTTTTGTTTTACAAATTAGCTTTAAGTTGTTATTTTTCAAATGAAAACAAAATTTAACTTCAAAGGAGACACTTTAATTATCCAAAATGCATTTTAAAGTTTTCTTCAGTAAGTTCATAGCAATACTTTATAAATAACCATTAAAAGTTCTATCTTAATTTTTTATGAACAAATGAGAATAAGCAAAATTCAAAGAACTAAAAGTATGCCCAATTTATTTTATTTCAGTTAATTATTTTTTTAAAGAAAATAAGAAAAATAGCTGAGGTAACAGCAATTTGAGCTTACAATTTGAACAAAATAAAATACTAGTTTTATTTTATCTGAACTGTTCACTCAGATTTCTTTTAAAAATAAATAATTGCTTTATACAGTTTTAAAATGCATAATTAAAAGATTTGAACTGTAATATCCATCAACTGTTTTGCATGAAAAGGAATGCAGTATACCCTCTTTTTCATTTACATGTGCCTCAAGTTGTATGGATATAGAGATATGAAAACAACTGATTATTAAAGATGAGACATTTCTTTACAAGGAGATGCAAATTTCATTTTTTTTTTTTTTTTAGTGTTGAATTTCTCTGGTATTTCATCCATTAAAGTTTTCAACTTACAAAGTTTTTGTGAAAGACAAATCTAAACTTTATGGTTCCCCTACCAAATTGAAGAGCATTGTTTTTTCTTTAAGACCGGACTGTTTTGATATGTGTAAACAGACAACTCTGAGCACAACTAATTTGAAAAATGCTATTGTCATCTTTGAAAATACGACTAATCACTGTTCGTTATTGAAATTGTGACATTATTTAAAGATGTGGAATAAAAACTAATCATCGCACATGAAAAAGAATTGTATCTTTCAAAAAAGAGAAAAGATTACACTTTGCTTAGATATAATTTTATCAAAATAGCCTTGAAAATAAACGAGATATTAACAGTTGGATTGGAAGGGAATTTCACTATTTTGACATGTCTTTGAAGAGGAGCAGATAGGTTTACATATCATCTAGTTCATACACCTCCCCAGTCTTTTGAACAGAAGTAGAGAGTCATCCATTGTTTCCTGTTAGGATTGGGTTTCCGGGCCCTTCTAAAGTTGTTTCATTCTCTTTCACTCTCAGTAGTCCCATGCATCTAAGTGGCATTATCACCTTGCTTGGGATGAACCGATTACAAAAAAAAATCCCCAAAAGTTGTCTTTTAATTAAGATTTCAAATCATTTGTTATACTGACAAAATAAACATTCAATAAATGGTGCAAGTTTGGTATGTTGTCATACAGCTATGATAGCAGTTTTTCATTACACACTGAAAAGTCATGTTTTCTATAATTAAAATACATAGCATAGAATCCAAAGCAGAAAACACATCCTAGCAAAAAAAAAAAATAATAATCTCAGAAGCCAGTCTTAAGGTAACTAACAAAAAGAAATTTCACCAAAGATCAATTATTATCTTCTACATTTGCCAAGTTCTACAACTATGCAGTAACATCAACTCCAAGAATGCTCATGAACACAAATTCTTCTGTGTACCATGTACTTTCAGGGCATTAGTGATCATGGCACTCCACAATATCCTGTCCTTTGTAGCTCTTAATAAATTTTGTCTTTTTGTTATCTCTCCTAAAACTTGTTCCACCATCCATTTTACTCAAGGTCACTAGTTAGGTTTATACATTGTTTTCCTCTGTCCCTCTTGCCTTCACTCATGTGAGTATCAAATTTTCCAAGCCCTTTTTCCTCATTAGGTGACTTAGAAATTTCAACTTTCTTCCTGATGTTATGTATGTGTCATTTTTGTTTCCATTTTCTCTAAAATTTCATTGTTGCTTCCATGTTCAGTTCATGGTATTCTCAACATCCTTCTGTAGAACCACATTTCTGTTGTCTCTTTTTCATCTGTGAGGAGATTGTCCAACATTCACTGCCATATAGGAGGACTGATAATATGTAACAATTCATTACACTTTTCTTTTTTACTAATGTTATTTTTCTGTTTCTTAATACTTTGCTTAGCTTTTGGAAGGTATCTTTCATTATCCCTAGTACTTTCATTCCAACCTGAAGAAGCTGAACTTAACACCTGTCACATGTTTAAAAGTTTTTTAGCTTTGTCTCATTATCTCCACCGATAAAAGTCTAATACATTTTCATACATGCATTTCATGACAGAGGGTTTTTAATCTAAAAAATATATTTTCTGATATCTTCTCTTTCAGAGCCCCTCACCAGATGTACAACTAGGATAAATAAAATGCCATTAATAAATGATGAAATATGAGTTCAGTCAGTTATGTGCCAGGCGTGATACACGCCTAGGCGATCATGCATCTGCACGAGGCAGATTTTTTCCCCACAGTAGGTTGCCATTTCTTTCTGTGGTAGATGAGCAGCCATCCAAGGCTATAGAACCCGGTCTGTCCTGCTATTTACCCATAGCTGGGGGGAGAAGAAGATTCATACTTTTCCCAAGGATATTAGCACATAAGTTAATGTAATGGATTCGACAGGAATTCAAATTCGGCTCTCTGATTCCTCAATCCGCGCCACTATCCATTAATCCACCATGCCTCCCGTGAAATATGAGTTACAATATACTAAAAAGAAATAGACACAAATCTACATCATAAAAGAAAAACTAATTCTCTGTCCATCATACACTGCCAACAGCTGACTTTGCATATGTATATGTAATGTATGTGTGTATGGGGGGCGTTGTTCCATTATGTACACACACACACACACACACACACTTTGAATGAGTTTGAAAAGACAGTGGAATAATACATTCCCCTCTCACTGAGTTTGGACAATTGCTATCTTGAGCAGAGCAATATAAAATTATAGCAATAAATAAATGAAATCAAATTAAAAAAAAAAAAAAAAAAAAATCAGATAAGTTGCCCATGCTTAGAATATTGCTGCCACATATGGTCCGGTGTTCAGGCTATATATTTGTAGATTCTTGAGAAAATCAAAAGAATCAGCAATATTACTGGTCCTCACCTAGCATCTCAGCTTCAGTCACTTTCCCACCACTGTAAAGTTGCATCCCTGTTCCATTTTTATAAATACTTTCATGGTAATTGTTCAGATGAACCCTTTGCTATGATATCTAATCTTTATAATTTAAACCCAGTACTAGATTGGCAATAAGGTTTCATCAATTTACAGTTACTGTAAGTTCTATGCTAACAGTTTCTTTTCTTGGACTTCTCACTTGTAGAACTCTCTTCTGGTTCCAATTTTTCCAGTTAACTTTAATCTTCAAAAATTTAAATGCAATGTCAATCATTATCTACTGTCTTCCTGATTCCTCTTCTATTGCTCTTACTCCTTAGTAATATTTCTGCTTTCTAATTCTTTCACACCCAGTAACCCCTTGTATCTTAGTGACTTTATGCCCTGCTTGGGGTAAAGCTGATTAAAAACAAATTATAAAATTTGTAGAAATAGGTTTGTCAATGCATTAAAATTAAAATATACATACACAATTTCAATGAAATTGAAATGGATATCTATGTCAAGAGATCTAATTTCCCTTTCTGTCTAGTAACAACCCCTGGGTAACCTGGAAAAGAATACAAGCTGGCCCTTGGCTCTATTTTTTAATAAATCCTGTATTTAAACTGAATATTTTCTAATAAATGTTGTATTTTAAATGGACAAACAGTTTACATTTGAAATTTGATAATTTTACTGTCAGCAAAGCATAAAAATATGTATAAAAAAAAGTCAGTGTGCTCATAGTCATTTCCACTCATCCAAAATTGGCACACTTCACTAGAAACATAACTAAAAAGAGTCTTGGCAAATTATATCAAGAGATTGACTAAGAGAAAATTAACTTATTATACTTTCACCAACTTATACACAAGTAGAAGTGCTTCACTGCTGAGCACTGGTTAATGAGCTAGTTTTTCAAACCATTAAGTTCAATTTCCACTAGGGATTTTATGATGGTATAGTAGGTACCACCACTGACTTGCTAAAAAAATTAATATACCAGGATGGAAAAAATGCCCCGAACTTGATAAAAAACAAAATTTTGTCAAAATCTTCATGTTATTATTAAGAGGAAAGATCAAAGTATTAAATCATATTTTTAGCCTTTTTAGAACATTCAAAATTTTAGTTAAAAATCTTGTTTTCCTTCCATCAACAAGCAGGAGGAATATATTAGGTTGGTGCAAAAAATAATGTCGTTTTCTCACATAGTAACATATGTGAGAAAACGACATTATTTTTTGCACCAACCTAATAAATTAGCATAACAAATTTTAGACTTTTTCTTGCAGTGAAAAACACATTGATTTGGAAATTTTTTTGCAAAAATTAAATAATTGTCAGATTTTAATGAAAGTTTCAGGACTTGTTCACAAATGAATGAAATTATAAATGTTTCTTTTTAGAAAATTTTGGTATAATTTTTTTTTTCTTACATCTGTTACTCCTACTTATTTAATTTTATGAAATTTCAAGAAATTAAATTTTGTAGTACTTAATGTTTAAATTAGTTAAAAGCAGAACTCCTTGGAGAATTTAAATCATCAATTTTCTTTTTGTTCTTCCACAAAAAGACAATACCTAAAAATGAATTTTTAATAATGAAAAATCTTTCTTGAAGCTTTTATTTTAGTTTTAATTTCAAGCTGAGAGATTAATTTAATATTTCCAATAAACAAATTACTATGCTATATTTCAAAACTAATTTACATTGACTAGAAGGAGTTTTTGTTTTAAAAATTTTGAAAACTTTTGAGTTTATCATCATTTTTAGCAAACTGTTATAAAAATGTCAATGTCCTTATTAAAAAAAAATCTTCCCAAAATACAATATAATTTTTTGAAACTTTATTTAGGAAATATTAATTGATTTAAATCATAATTAATTTGATTTGAAACAGCTATTAATTTTTTAAAGTTTTGAATACAAAACAAATACATTTAACACAACATTAGTTTGTTTATTTTATTGTTTTTTAACAGCTTTGTGATCACTTGATGACAGATTGATTGTTATGTAATGTTGTTCTATGCAGATTGCTTTAACCTTAAATAAATAATTAAGGAATATAATGCAAATGCCATTTAAGTACTTGATAATCTTAAAAATTTAAGAAAATATTCCCCATAATCTAATGTTTATTGAATTTTAGAGAATTTTGGCTATAAATTTACTATAATCTTCATTCTTATTTTTTGATGATATTGCCAACCATATCTATAAAATTTGGCACATTTTTACACATACAAAAACAATTCAAGATTCTTTTAAATATATTTGGGTGTGTCAGATAAGCTTTACAATATATGATTAGTAAATACAGTTTTACTTAATATTTCCTAAGAGTTACACCATTGAAACTGAATTTCAAAAGATTTTAAAAACTCATAAATTATTCTAATTAAAATTTAAAAAGAAAAAATGAAAAATCTTGTAAAAATTAACTTCTCATTGAAAAAAAAAATTGAAGACAATATTGTCTTTTATATATATTATTCATAAAAGCAATTAAAAGCTTCTCTAATTAAATAATGTCTTAGCTTTATTTTTTTTATTTTTTGATTCAGAGCAGATTTTCAGTAAGATGGGTTCCAATTTTGAAAAAAAAAAAAAAAAAAAAAATCTGTGAATTCTACTTTTAACTAATACAGTCATTAAAAAGTATCACGTTGAATTTCTCAAATTTTCATAAAATTAAGTAAAGGGGTCAAACACTAGTAAAAAAAAAAAAAAAAAAAAAAAATATTTTTCCATATGTTTAAAATAATTTAATTCATTGGTGAATAAGCCTGTAAAATTTCGTTAAAATCCAACAATTATTTGATTTTTGCAAATTAATGTGTCTGTCAGTGCAAAAAAAGATGCTAAAACTTTCTATGCTAAAATATAGTACATCTGCTGATGCAAAAAAAAAAAAAAAAACAAGTTTTTTTTAATAAAAATTTCAAATGTTCTGAAAAAGATTAAAAATTTTAAATATTCACTTTGATCATTCCTTTTAATAATAACAAAGATTTTGATGATAAAACTTTGTTTTCATTAAGTTTGGGGCATGTTTTCATCACTGTATGCTGATTTTTTGGCAATTTTGTGGATGTACCTAGTAAAACATGATTCCCAGTTATAGAAAATGTGCTCTGTATCATAAAATAATAAATGCAATATAACTAAGACATTATTTAACTAGAAAAGCTTTTAATTACTTTTATGAATAAAATATATTATGGGCACTATTGTCTTAAGAATTTTTTTTTTTTAATGAATAATGAATTTTTACAAAAATTGTTTTAATTTTTTTAATAATTTTAATTATAATAATTTATAAAGTTTTACATCTTTTAAAATTCTGTCTTACTTTGTAGAGGTAAGGTGATATTGTTATTAAGTAAAAACTATCTATCTACATTCTGAGATGAGGTATTGTAACTATTTACATAGTTTAGACTGTTGTTCTCATCTTTATTGCTGTATTCATGACATTTCAGCCTTCTTCAGGTGATATTTGTTGGAATTTTGAACTGATCCTTTTATTTAGCTCATGGGGTAGAATGTTCTAATCCTACATGCCTTTGGATATTTCCATTTTTTAGTTAATTCCTCTTGATAGCTCTTGAAGTTTTTGTTCTTGCTGCTGTGACCAGGGATTAAACTCTCAATTCTTTGGGTCAGGTCACTTTTGGATAAATCAACCAACGCTTTTATCCACTGGGCCATTGAATTGTAAAGTTTTTGGAACTTTTAAACAATGTCTCAGTAAACATTTTTTTACTTTTTTTTTTTTTTTGTTATTGTAGCTCTCTGTATTACTGGTTCCCATATTATATTCACTTCTATGCTTGGCCAACTTAGGAGATTTTTGTATATGTGCTTATTCAAACTGTGTGTGTGTGTGTGTTGGCAGCTAGCCAATCTCTATAAGACAGACACCTGCTCACGCACATTTGTGTTTGCTCATGACCCATAGAGCCCACCTGCAGTTTATACTGTAACTATGCTGAGCATACCTTAGTTACAGTTTGTGAGAGAGTGCATAACCCATCATAATCAGCAGTTTGAACTCTAGGTCATGATGACTTCATGCTAGAGCAACCATTGATGGCAACTGAACAGCTCTGTCTACCCAATTTCACTCACAAACTTAGGTCAATCCATGGTTAGTTTTTTAGGGACTTTTCAAAAGGTGCCACATACTGGAATTGCCACCTCAGACCAATAACATCAAGAAGTCACCTTTCTGACAAATTGACTCTGGTGAGATTCCAATCTGGGCCTAATGATTTGAAAGCAAATGTTCTAACCACTCAGTCATACACACAATATGTATGTGTGTGTATGTAATCCAATAACTGTAAATAAGTGTCATTCAGAAAACTACAGTGCTTGATGCACTTGATGACCTTTTATAACAAATCATAAGACAATTTTAAACCACACCCTTATGTCGGCATTGAAGGACAGACATGACAGCCACTTGGTCTGAGATGTCTGCCCAAAAGTTTATAAACACTTCAATGATCCTTTTCATCTTGAAAAGCTTGATGGAAAAAGTTATTTAAAATATCCAATGAAAAGCAAGAGAAGTGATGTGGATAATTTATTTGTTTAGTGTGTGTCTGCAGAACAGAGCTAACATTTTAATGTCCATTTTATTTTATAAGACCTAAAAATAGATGAACATGCCATAGTTGATAATTTGATTTTGATTATGAACATCTCGTAGAAACAGGCTTTGATTAGTTGGAAGTTGGTTCAACCCCTGTAATTAACTATATTAACATTTAAATTTTTCACAAAATTATACACATGTACATCTTTGAAACATATCTTAAAATAACTTTAAAAAAAAAAAAAAAAAAAAAAAAAAAAGGTAATTTTAGTCAGAACCTTTATTCATTACAATGTGTTACAATTAATATAGAACAATAGAAATATTCCAAGAGTTTTGAGCCACACTCTGGATTCCAATCATGCTAGGAATGACTGAAAAACAATTTCACATCTCCAATTTATAGGCAGAAGCTCACAAATGCATGCTGGGATTTTTTCCTAGCCAATAAAATAGGCTGGTTCTCAGTTTCATCTGACTCAGCTCTGGTCGATCCTGTTTTGAAGTCAGAATGCTACATTTGCTAACCCAAATTTGCTCTTGTGTGTCAACTCCAATTCTTAATTTGTGAACTTTTTGCCATATTACCATTAATTTGCCTTGTATATATTGTTTGCTTGTTTTATACTATATTTTGTCCTTTTCTTGTTATTTTTATTGCAAATTTTGTCAATTCTGTTTAAAGACCAAACATATTTTGGATTGTAAGAAATTTTTTTTTTTTTTGGCAAGTGAATATTACATTAACCATTTTTTGGGAATAACAATGATTTTTCCCCTGATATTCCTACTATTTAACTCATAGCTGGTGGGGGAGGAGATAGATTCATACTTTTCCCCAAGAATATTTGCTAGTAGTAAGATGACAAACTCTTGGAAAGTTCAAATAAAAAATATTTGGCACAATAGTCTAAATTTGTTCAGACTTGTATCCTCATCTTGGTTATTATCATTCCATGCTATTGTACCCAGCAGCCTTCTGAAATATTTGTTGCAACTGGTAATATTCTGGCAATTTAAAACCAAACCCTTTATTCAATTTAAAAGGATAAATTGTTCTCATTCTACTGTTGATGTTAAGGGAAATAACTAGACAGAATGAGTTATTTTGTCCTTGTGATATTGCTTGTCTCTTATATTGAACCAACTTAACCAACATTTTATCCACTAGGCCATCTTAAGAATGCAGATAAATTAGTTTTAAGTTATTCAACTTTCTTAGATTAAATATTTTTCTTTTTTTTTTTTTTTCAATCAATGTTGCTTGTTTAAATGTCAAAGAGTAGATTTAACTTGAGAGTTGTAATAAAAAGCAACAAAAAAATGGATGAAAGAAAAACAAGTCAAAAACTAATAATAAAAAAATATTATTCCATTATTTCACAAAGAAAAGCATAGAAGAATGATAACAATAAGATTTTGTCAAAGACAGTACAATACAATAAGACAGCACTCTTAGAATATTTATGTTAAAAATGGTTTTGGTTAATAATATATAAATAAATACATGCATGATCCAACAAAGTGAGTCTAATGGGAAAATTATTTGTTAAAAATAAAAATAGAATAATTAGCTAGTGATTTTTCTATAAAAGTAATGAACAGGACTTGTTTTGAATGGTAGATATTGAGCCTATTCTATCTTGGTTATGCAGCCTGATCTTCCCCATTTAGTAATGAGATATTTCATTGTTATAAGTCATTACTCAAAATTAATAAGTGAACATGATTTGAATCATATCTCATTAGTGAGAACAAGTTGCATTCTATTTATTTCTTTTGCATTAGCTTTGATTATTTTTTACTTTTTAGGATTAAAAAATCAGAATTCTTTCTTATATTTGCCTATAACTGTACAGATAAAAATACAAGATTACTTATGCATAAAATATGCAACTGAAAATTTAGCCATCATTTTTTGATGGCACAGGTAAACTAGTATTTATAACTTTTACAAATTCATGTAAATCTAAATTTTGTCTGTGTGTCCTCTATTTTACATCAGTAGAACAAAAATTGTTAATTTATATATATTACTAACAAATAGTGTTTACAACATTAGCAGTAATATTTAATTTACATAACATTTTTAAAAAATATATTTTCATAAATATCAATTCTGAGTTGTTTAATTTTAATACAAATTTTTAAATTGCCACATATAAGCTATGTTTCTGTTGATAATTTCTTTTAAAGTTTGTGTTTGTATAGAAAGAATTTATATCTGCCTTTTCAAAATTCAATCATAAGTTAGAAAATCTACATAATTCACAATAAGCATTGTTGTTATTTGTTATTACTACAAATTAGTTGAATGGAGCCAAACATTTTTTATGGAATTAGCTAAAATAATAATCCATTTAATTAGATTTTCTTAAAACTACCAAATTATTTAAAAAGTAAAATAACTTTGCCAAATTAATTATTACTATTATTAATACAATCAAAAAATAATTCAAATGTTCCAAACCTCTCCTACTTAAAAAATTGTAAATAAATGATTGTGAATACATGAAATAGTAGAGTTGTAAGCAATGTGAAATAAAGAGTCAATTTATTTTCCTTAAGTACCCATAAAAATTATCAAGGACAAACATAATCTCAAAAATAAAACCTTAACACTTATTGCTTTGTTTTTGGATTTGTCCATACGCCCACTTGAAGATAGTATGGTACAAGGCAGGCTTTAAAGTGAGAGTCTCACATGAATGTGGAACAAAAATAGTTCAGCTACCTTGGAGTTTGCTTACTGCTCAGGTTTATCACTGAACAAAACCATGAAAAATAGATAAATTACTGGCAGTGGATCAGTCAACTTCTATTAGGGTTGTGAGGACCGATCCAACTCAACTGGGAAGACTAAATAATTGTAAAAGTATGACAGAGTGGATCAATCTAAGAGCCAGTGAATTAAAGAAAGAAAAAAAAATTAAACAGGCCATGTGGAACCACAGATTTCACTCACTGAAAGTCATTTTTAACCATTGATCTTATAAAACATTCCTTTCCTTTTTTTATTATTAGTATTTATCAAATTAATGCATTCAAGTAATTATTGTACTTGATTTAAGCACAAGAGAAAAATTATTAATGAAGATCTCAATTTTTCTTTTGCTGCCATATCCTAACTGCTGTTATCAGAAATTGCTTGGTAAGCAAGCTTGTCTTGCTAGATCAATTACAACTGTAAAGCGAGTTCAATCCTCAATGGGTGCCCCATACTTTCGGTCTTTTGACACATCTAAATTACACTTAGAAAATCACTAGGCACTTTGACATAGTGTAATGTTTTGCCTTGTGCCAAATCTAAGCTACACTTAGAAAACCATCAATACAAAACCCAAGAGCCACTCAAGGAAGAGGATTATTGCGTGAGTTGTTGTAAGGGCATAAGGAGAGGAAGAAATAAGAAGTGCATGTCTATGGGATATGTAGGTTGATCCTAGACTTCAATACATTAAAGTTGTAGTGACTGGGGAAGCATCCTCTTGGGAGTTTATTCTACACAGTAACAGTTCTGGGGAAAGAAGCTGTTTGAATACAACTTCTTTTATGAAATATGAAGGGAATGGAGATGAGTCAACTGTGTGCATGGCATGGTATGTCATATCATGTCCAAGCTGTGAAGGTCTGGACTAGTGATCCAACAAGTGACTTCTGAGCTGTTAAGATATGGCAACAAAAGAAAAAATAATAATTAGAAATTTTTCTCTTGTGCTTAAATCAAGTAAAATAATTACTTGAATGCATTAAATGGATAAATACTAATAATAAAAAAAGTAATGTTTTATAAGATCAATAGTTAAAAATGGCTTTTAGCAAGTAAAGCATATGGGTCTTGGTGGAGCATTCTTTGAAACTTGTAGACTGCTACAGATTCACAAAGAACTGTACCAAATAACAGAAACCACGTCACTTGTGGACTTGCAACAGCTAAAATGGACAGCATCTGTAACTTGAAGAGAAAATAATGACAAAATCAAGAGATTAACATTCCACATTACTTCAAATAAAAGGTTATGAAGGAAGCCTCCCTCAATACTGAAAACTGCTATAACAGCTATTGATCATGAAAAGCCTATTTTCCTGAAAAATTATTTCAAATTACAGCTAAAAGCAGTACTAGCTTCTTGGTCAATGAATAGTTACACTATTTACATTGTTTGGACTGTTGTCCTTATCTTTTTTGTCATATTCACGATGTTTCGCCCGTTGTACACTTTGGCCTTCTTCAGGTGATATATATTTGAATTTTGAGCCAAACCCTTTATTTATGAGTAGATTGTTCGAATTTCATGTGCTATGCTTTCTCTTACAACTGCCAAAACATCATGAATATGCCAATAAAAACAAGGACAATAGTCCAAATTATGTATTAGGTTGGTGCAAAAATAATGTCGTTTTCTCACATATGTTACTTTTATATATGATTTCTGAATTAATTCATTGATATATATATAGCCATGTTATATATCATTTTGAAGCGCGTTTTTCGCTCTATCGAATCGTGTTATTCGTTACCATTCTCAATCTGTTCATTTTTTTGCAGGCTTTTCAACAGCATGGACAAAATTCAAATCCGAACGATTTTCTTGTTCCAGTTCAAACTAGGCCGAAAAGCTGCCGAGACAGCTCGTGATATCAATGATGCGTTTGGCCCAGGAACCACTAACGAACGTGTGGCACAACGGTGGTTCAAGAAATTTCGCAATGTTGACGAGAGCCTCGAAGATGAAGACGGTCGCAGTTGATAACGAACATTTGAAAGCCTTAATTGAAGCTGATCATCGCAAAACCACACGAGAAGTTGCTGTTGAACTCGAGGTCGACCACTCAACAGTCATTCGCCATTTAAAGCAAATAGGGAAATCAAAAAAGTTGGATAAATGGGTGAATGATAATCAAAAAAATCATCAAAAACAACATTATTTTTGCACCAACCTAATAAATAATGTAAATACACATTCATCTTGTTAGACATTTTTTGGAGATAATAGTTTAGTGATGCAAATCTTACTAATTAACCAATAGCTGGGGGGAGAAGAGGTGGGTGCATATCTTTCCTAAGGGTATATGCACACAAGTGAATATAATAAATCTGAATGGATTTGGAATTTAGCTCCCCAATTTCTATTTCCAAGTCGTTATCCACTTCACCTGTACATTCAAGCTTACAGCACTTGGTATTCCCAAGTAATCACCCATCTTGGCACTGAGCAGGCTCAACATTGCTTAACTTTGGTGATCATACAAAAACTGGTGTTTCAGTGTGATATGGCAGTAAGCCCTCCCTTATAAGAGATGAGAAGAATAAATACTACACTTTGATTCCAGCCTGAATGCCAGAGAGTGAAGAAATGAAACACTCAAGTAGCATTGGTCAATGAATCCTGAATGCTTCCCTGTAAGGAAACAGTTATTATTACCTTTACCATTAAAACAATTCAAACTTTAATTCCATGTACAACTTGAAAGAAATAGCAATATTTAATCTTTGTATCCTACCACAAAAAAAAATTATATACATGTGTGTGTGTGGTGTCAAAAAGATGTTTTTTTTCCCTTGATACCACTATTATTTTGTTAAAATAATAGCAGTGTCAAGGGAAAAACCTTCCTTTTGACACACTATTACTTTGCAGGCATGAATGTTAAATATTGCCAAACAGTCTTTGTTTACAAATAACCTATCCATTAATCACCAATATGTCAGAAGTAAAATAAAAGATGGTGGGCTATTTTCTTGCTGTCTAAATTAAGAACATGAACCACTGGTTCCACCCTTCAAACATACACACCTTCTCTATCTGCCACTTTGAAAGCATCAGTCATAAATATTATCAAAGGTCTCCCTGTCTAAGATTGCAGTAATGGGTCAGTAGTTAAACCTAGTTTGTTGCTAGATTGAAAATAGACTACGCCTTGGATTACAATGAGCATCAGAAATTATACTTTTGTAATACATTGATGTTTTTAAATATACATAAGCTCAAAATTTGTCAGTATCTACTTTGAACCCTAAAAAAACAAATTAAAAATATATATAAAGTTGTCTAACAATGTGAGTATATGCAAATATTATATAAAAATATGACATCAAATAAATTGATTTATAACAGCATGTGTCTTATATACTGCCCAACTTAATGATTATTTCTTCAGGGAATTAAGCAATCTGCATATTCAGCTTTAAAAATTAAATTTATAAAAATAACTATTTTACTATTCATTTTCAATATGATCTTTTGCAATCTTTATAAATGTTGTAATGGAATGTTCCACACTCCCTATCTCCTATGTGGACTGACTATATCAGTAGATATATATAGTAAGCATAGGATATACCTGCAGACTTGCTTCAGGAATTACTAACTAATTCCTTGTCTTTCAGTAGTGTATTCTCTTTACAATAAACCTCTCTTTCTTTCATCTACACGTGGTTCCTTTCACTTGAGTACCACCTTTGTCTATTTGTAACCCTCTTTAAGGCTGCAATAATAAATAAGAGATTTTTTTTGTTGATAGCCTTTAGAATTGCTTAGTTATTCAAAAAAACATTTCCTGATTCAAAAGTGATATGAAGAGAAGTGAACATAAAGAGAAAAAACAATATCGACTATTGAAAATTAACATAAATTATATAAATTATATAATACAAAATAAAGGGCCGTATATATTATAATAGTCATCAAAATGTTTTAATCACAAAAATTTTGCTAATACCATTTTACTGGATATCCACATCTTCAAAGAAAGAAACAATTGCATACCACAATAAAGCTAAGAACTTCACCTGTACAGCACAAGGTATCATTGATATAAATTGTAACTAAGGTCTGTTCAGCATAGTTGTAATATAAACCAGAGGTGGGCTCTGTGGGTGTTGGACAAACACAAATGTGTCTGAGCAAGCATCTGCAACAGGGATTGGCCAATTGCTCTAGTAGACAGACATACATGCAAGCAATCAGCTATTATATACACACACACACACAAACGTTTTATTACCCCCAACACTTAATGTGCGCTACTTATATATATAATCTCATAGTGTCATGGATATATATATATATATATATATATATATATATATATATATATATATATATATATACACTAGCAGCATTGCCCGTGCTTGATTCAAAAATCATATGACTCATACAGCAATCGCTATCACTTCACTTAAAATATTTTTGCCATTCCTTGCCTTTAAAGGAGTGCCCTTTGCCTTGCTGATGTTGCTACATGCCTTACTTCTTGCATATCTCACACTGCAAATTTTTTCTAAGCTCTATACTAAACATTAAATCTATTACGAAAAAAGAACTAAACAAAATGAACACAAAATGATCAGCTTTAAAAAAGGACTCGTAACTGGAAAAACCGAATGAAAAAAGAATGTTAACAACAAATAATTTTTCAAACCCAACCCAGTTCTGCGGAATCAGAATCAACGTTGAGTTTAAGCAAGCGAATGAGCCAATTGGATACAGATTTAAATTTTTCCCACTTGTGACGAATGCAGTTAGTTAAAATTCGTGTCAGTCAGCTGTTGGCTCTCACGCTGACCAATAGAATCTTCCTGCCTATTCGTGGCAGCCAGCTATAGGCTTTCACTCTGGCCAGTACAAAATGGCCGCAAACTACATGAAAACTGCTATAGAAGCATGAAAAAAAATCAATTATTTCCACTATTGATGGGAATTGGGGAATGCAAAGTCAGTCTTCGCCTTCCTGCTAACTTTGAGCATGTGCATGTAAATTTTGGTGCAAATCTGTCAAAAATTGCAGCCGTGCATTCATTACACACACACACACACACATCCTGCCTTTTATAGATAGAGATATATATAATCTCATAGTGTCATGGATATATATATATATATATATATATATATATATATATATATAAAATTTCATAGTGTCATGGATATATATATAAATTATGATATAAATAAATGTATGTTCAAAGAGTATATCAACAAAAGAAATGACAAGAGGAAAATCTCTATGCCAATGTTTTGTCCCACAAATGTGTGTGTGTGCTATGAAGAATTATATGTCTTGGATTCATATAACTCAATAGATAAGTGTGTATTCACACACACACACACACACAGGATTGCTGAAAAGTTCTCAGCCTGATCTCCTTCACAAAATAAGTGTTGCAATGACCTAATATCAAAATTCTGATGTTGAGAAATAATGTGCTCCAAGAACTTTTCGACATCCTTATATGTGGGTGGTTGTCCACTCATGTATATATTTCTCCTGTTAAGGCTTTTCAAACAGACACTTCTTTTAAGAGTTTGTTAGATTTTGGGACCAAAACCAACACAAGTTAATTTTTTCAAAAGTGCCTACTTTAAACATCAGACATTGATAATCCCAGAAATTATAAAACAAATGATTATTACGATCCTTATCAATTACTCAGGAAAAACAAGAGTGTTTGAAAAATGAGAATTTCTCCTGTATCACAACCAAGTGCACACAGTATTTGATATCTGTGCTACTTTCATTTCTTTCACTTCCTAACTTCTTTCAGTACAGATCAAAGATGGCAAACTCATGGCACATTATATTCCTCTGATTTTTGCTAATCAGTTTACAACTGACACTCATATACAACAGAGTTTTGCTTTATTTATTCTTTCTGAACACTTGCAGTTTTGTATGTGTCTTTTCTATAAACATTTTCATCAGGGCAGGTGTGCACTACAACTGACCCCACCAATCAGGGCGAGGATGGTCAAACCTGATTAGGGGCCCTGGGTAGTGGTATGTGACTCTCACTATCTTATCAACATTTGCTTTTTTTCTACCTACATTTATATAAGCTACAAACTAAGCTAAAAAAGATTTTTTGCAGATGTTGACGTCATTCTGGATAATTTTTTTTTTTTTGTCCAAATCCATAAATTTGCTTTGCTCATGTGAAGTCATTAAGAAAAAAAAAAAACAAAAAAAAACAAAAAAACACTATATAAAATTCAATATTTTTTATCCCTAATGTTGAATGTGTTAAATTATTCAACTTTTTTTTAATAAGAAAAATCTCAAGTTGATGTTAAAAATTGCCGTAAAACTTTGTTGATTTATTTAAGATGAAATGAACTATTATGACACGTCTCTAATTTGTATTTAAATACATTGTATTCATTTTCAATTTTTCTAGTTGAATTGTTCATCTGTATTGCATACAATCCACTATTGTACATAATTAGGTTACAATAAAATTTATATGAAAACTACATTATGAAAATTAAAATATAATAGAGCGGAATGGCCCTGTGCCATAGATTCGGGGGGTTCCCCTGACATACACTTAGTGTGCCCTGTATCATAGACCAGTGGGGGCCTTTGAGTCCCTTGCACTGGCCCTGATTTTCATGGTAATCATTTTGATAAGTTTTCCTATTTGGTACCTCAAATTTACAAATTGAAGTGCAGTACTAGATTGGCAGATAGATCTCATCATTTTATAGTTATAAATTGCTAGATGTAACCATAAGTTCTATGCTAACAGTTTCTTCTCTCACACTTCTCACTTGGGAAGCACTCTTCCAGTTTCTTGCTTTCCAATCAACTTTGATCTTCAAAAATTTAAATGCAATGTCAATCGTTATCTTTTGTCTCACTAATTCCTGTTCTTTTATTGTCCTATCTCCTTAATAATGTTTTTTTTTCCTCGGCTTCTTTCAGTCAGTGGCCTTCTGCATGTTAGTGGTTTTGTTGCCTTGCTTGGGGTGAAATAATTAAGAGAAAAAGAATATGAATGTCAGTGTGAAATTCAATAGAAAATGAGTTCTTACAGTGAGTCATTCAGGAAAATTATTGTGTATTGTTTGTAAAAATAGTTTTTCACATAATAGAAAACATGATCTTAAGTAACACAAAAAACATCAGACTGAAATATAAATGAAAATTGTGCTTGGGTTTGAGTTATGAAAAAATGAGATTAACAAAAAAAAAAAAAAAAAAAAAAAAAAAAAAAAAAAAAACAGTAAAATGCACAAAGAGAAGACAAATCATACTTTCCAGAACTAAGAAAATTTCCTCAAAATTATATCTACCGTTTCAGAACAACATACAGTTATAAACAAGCATTTTCAGTAATGAAATTGATTAAAACCAAAATGAGATCACAACTGACTTATTAAAACTTGAAGAATTCTTTGCTGCTCTCTAATTCTTAAATTTCAATGTTTAAAAAAAAATAATTAAATGCTCAAAATTCTTATTTAGTGAAATAATACTGACTAGAAAGATCCATGAAAATTTAACGGTTTTCCTATTTTAATTTTCTGATGAATTTTAATTCTTAAGTAAATGAGTAAATTAACTCATGGCGAGCTCTATGACAATAAAATATCCATAGAAATTCCTCTATTGCATTGTTAAATATTTGAGCTTAATAAAATATTGCCATAACAATCATAATAATGAATGCTGGTCATTACTTTAAGAAGTAAGGGAGTATAAATAAAATGATTTGAAATTGACAACTTTTTCCATTTCACTGAAACATGTAAAACACTTCTATCTTTCCTTCTGTCTTGCATTTTCCCACTGAAATCAAGTAGTGGCTCTGATATGTCATTTCTATGTTTCCATGCAGTCTAAACGGAATAGTCCATTATTTATGAGGTATTGGCAGGGCGTAACGGTCACACAAACAACGGAAGGGATTGGACAAGCAAAATTATAATAGGGATCTTATTCTTATATTAAATCAATAATTTCAATAAAAATGAGAAAAATTGTTTAAAAAATAAATTTTTTAAAAATGGGCCAATTTTTTTTTTTTTTTTTTTTTTAGTTTTAAGGCAAGCAGTCTTTGCAAGAAATGTGCTTAAAATTAAGAAACAGGTAAAATAAAATGTTGAATTCAACTTCTGGATTTAGATTTTTGCAGATATGGTATTATCATATTTGGTAGTAAAATTGAATTTATTTACAGAAATCATCTATTTCTTAAAAGATGTTACTTAATTTTCTCTACAGTTGGTTATTTGATTTTTTATGATTTATTAACACTTTGTAGATTATTTAAAGCCAAAACATATTCTGGATTTCAAGATTAATCGGATTTTTTTTTTTTTTTGAGTGACTATTGCAGTAATTTTTTTTTTCCAGAAACAAGTCCTATTATTTAACCCATAGCTGAGGAGACAAACTCACACCTTTCCCAAGGGTATATGCACACAAGTGAATTTAACAAAGGCAAATTGAACTTGGACTCAGATCTGTGAATTCTCATTCCAAGCCACTATATATTACACAACTCACACATCCAATTTTCTCTACAATGATGTTAATTTATTTTATCTAATACTATCATTGTACTATGATTTTAAATATTCCAATAATATAAGGAAAATCCTTAACAAATATTTAGAAACATTAAATATATCTAATAGCTACAAATAATCAATTTGTTTTTTTAAACATGTTCCTATCTATAATAGAAAAACTTTGATATAAAGATTTAATACATGTAACCAAATAATTTCAAATTAGATTACATCATAATATCTTAAAGAAAGGAAAAAGTAAAAATAAGTTTATGTCAAAATTCATGTTTCCTTTGAGAAAATTAAGTAACATCTTTTAAGGATTTCTGCTTAGAAATTCAATTTTACTACAGACAAGTACAGAGTGCCATGGGTAAATTGTCACCATTTTATATTTTTAATTTTGCACATACACATTGTTCTTGATTTTGTCAACCACACAGTACATTAGGGTCAGTTGGGCACTGTCTGTGAGAAAAGGAGCACCATGACGCAATTCACTCCGCCAGAAATTTAGAAATAGCATGCTGTACTGCTTGGCATTCACACCAGAAGCTCCAATATGAACATTTCAGAGTGTTTAGGTATCAATCTGAGAATAGTGCAGAAGATTCAGAAAGAGCTGCTATATTTATATAGTCAACATCAGGTGTTTGGAGTGATCACTCATGATGGCAATATTACACTTCCATTAATCTTTCCACAGGGCCTCAAACTCAACACGGAGGGCCTACATCAAGTGTCTTGAGGAGGTAGTGCTGCCATGGACCAAGAAGGTGGCTGTTGTAAAGTCCTATATCTGGCAACAGGACTCTGCATAATGACACACAAGCAATTGTGCAATTGCCAAAACATTGTGAATATTGCAATAAAGATGAGGACAAAAGTCCGAATGATGTAAATAGTGTAAAGAGTTAAAATACCACATCTCAGAAATATAGACAATGTTGAAGGTGAATGTGCGGGCAGTATAACAGATATTGATGCCGGAATTGGAATCAGCAAGCAGAGTTCAAATTCCAGCCTAATCTGTTGCATTCACTTTCAACCACATGAAAGGCATGAATGTGTCTACACCCAGTTAAATAGCAAAGTAGACTAGACTCTCTAGCTTTGGGTGGTAACCAGTCTAAGAAAGGAAAAATTTAGAATTCCAAATTGTGGAGATGGTAAAGGCCTAAGTGAAGTAGATTGATTATACTGAATCAATTGCTAGGTCTGCTGCTAGGAAAGTTGGCTCACTGTGTAATGCTAGACAATTTTTGTTGGCAGAATTTATCTTACAGATTTATAAATCTATCATTCATCCATGCATTGAATATTGTAGGCATATCTGGTCTGGTGCTTCTGCTACATATTTAAAGATTCTTGATAAAATACAAAGAAGAATCTGCAATGTTATCAGTCCTGATCTGACATCTCAGCTTCATCCACTTTCATACTGCCATAACATAGCTTCCCTGTACCTTGTCTATAAATACTTTCATGGTAATTGGCCTGATGAACCTCCTCTTTGGTATCTTGACGTTATGAATTTAAGTGCAGTACTAGATTGGCAGCAAGTCTCATCATTTTAATGGCTAGATATAACTAAGTTTTATAATAACAGTTTCTTTTCTCACACTTCTCGCTTGTGGAACTCTCTTCTGGTTTCTTATTTTCCAGATAACTGATCTTCAAAAATTTAAATGCAATGTCAGTTGTTATCTTCTGTCTTCTTAATTCCTGTTCTTTTATTGTTCTCCCTCAATGTTTTCTTTCTTCCTATTATCACACACTCAGTAACCCCCTTATCTTAATTGACTTTTGGGGGGGTGAAATGGTTAACAAAATATTGTGAGTTCAATTTCTGGGCCAAGTAGTAAACTCGGACTAATTGGAAAAGGGGTCAAGCAATAACTGAGCAGTACTAAAAAGAGAACACAATGGTAATAATCATTATCTTCCGTTTTCTTCATTCCTGTTCTTTTGCCTTTATGTTTTTTACTCATATTCATTCGCACTCAGTAACCCCTTGCATGTTAGTGGCTTTATTGCCTTGCTTGGGGTAGAATGATTAAAATAAAAGTAATAATAATAATAATAATAATAATAATAATACTCCATTATATTTCCCATAATGAATGGTAATTCACAGATAATAAAAAAAAAAGGAATCTGTAAAGAGTCATTATTGACTACATTCCATCAGAAGATGCCATGTAGGCAGAATATTGGTTAACTTCAGACTATGTGTTAAGCCATAATTTGAGAATAACCCACCACATACACAAAATGTTATTATAGAGAAACAGTATTTATTTGTTTTATGAAAGGAATCTGTTTCCTTTGAGTAGACACAAGGAAAAAGAAACTTGTGAGAATATAGTTGTTTATGGGGCTATTGACTAGGGAAAAAGAAAAAAATATTTTGTCTTATTAATACTGACCACATTTTTTCACAGAAATCTCAAGTAAAAGAAATTCCAGTAAAACAATGGATAAGTTAGAACTGTTAAGTAATAAAAATTTCCAAAGAACAACAAACATTCATTTAAAAGTGAGGGGAGTAGTTTTAGATAAAAATAAAAATTTGCTTGCATCACATCTTTATAAATCTTCTATATGCCATGATCCTTCAGGATGTAGGTGATTGCAGCCCTCCATAACGTCCTTTCCTTTGTAGCACCAAGCAATGTCAGCCCTGTTACTATCCCTCCCACTCCTTGTTATGCTATCCATTTACACAAATTGGTTAGGTAGGTTATTCACTGTTTACCTCTATTCCTCTTGCCTTCATCATGTCCTGTTAATGTCAAATTCTCCAAGTCAGCTTTCCTCATTTTGTGTCCTAGAAATTTCAACTCTCTTTCTGATACTAAGTATAAGTGTCATTTTTGTTTATATTTTCCTTAAAACTTCCTAATTGCTCACATGTTCAGTTCATGGTATTCTCAATGTCCAGTCAAATCACATTTGTTGCCTCAAGTCTTCTCTTCAGCTGTGAGGAAATTTTCCAGCATTCACTGTCATATCAGAGGACTGATATTACATAGCAGTGGAGCACTTTGCTTCTAGTAGAATTTTCCCGTTTCTTAATACTTTATTTAGCTTTTGGAAGGTATCTTGATTAATAGTTATAAAAACAGATGTAAATCAACCAGTGGTTTACATTGGAAGTAAGACTTAAAAATCATTAGCAGTGAAAAGAATTCAATCATTATACTATTTGAACCATGCCATAATCATGAGTCCCATGACCGATAAGGGTTGCAGGTGCACCTCACATGCTATAGCTGTAGTTGCAGTGCGTGTGTCTAGAGCAATCATAGACAAACTGGATTCCATTTGGATTCCTGAATAACAAGCCTAATTTCATGAGGAAAATGACATTTCTTAAAATTTGGTTCATTTTGTTCTCACTTGTTCACTCACACAGTCTCTCATACATAACTACATAAATAAACAATGATTAAGTGCAATGTTTCTTGAATTTTTAAACTTTCATTGAAGGTAAAATTTTCATCATTTTAAACCATTGATGATTTTTACTAAGGTCATATGTGTAAATATGTTTTGCTTTAGAAACAGGAAATGTTCATAATATATTGTTTTTCTCTGGAGAAGAAACATTCTATTAGGTTGGTGCAAAAATAATGTCGTTTTCTCACATATGTTACTATGTGAGAAAACGACATTATTTTTGCACCAACCTAATATTTAAAAAAAATTTTTTTATATATCTTCAAGTGAATAAAATTAATCATACAAAGTGGTGTGTGCTAATCACAGTCATCTGTGTTAATATTACAAGACTTGAATCTTTTTACTAATGCAGCTCACCTTATGATGAGCCATATTTCATGTGATCGACTGGTGGGAAAAGGTTGCCCATGCCTGGTCTATAGCAAGACAGACTGACGGAACCCATCACTTTTCAGTCTGGTTTTGAATTCAGAGTTTTCCTTTTCCAAGACTGACAGCTAACAAAGACAATAGAGACCACTCAGCCCCGCTAGGTAACCTCTAATTGTGAATGTTAATATTTTGGTTACTTCTCTCTTGGAGAAGAGGAGGGATTACCTGCCCTTGAGAAGTTGACCCTTGGAGAAAAAGGGTGGACAATGTGTTAAAGATTCCCAATACAGACTTGGTATACACATAAAAAGTTCTTAAGTGACAATGGAGGTGAATTCTCTAATGACAAATACAGGGAGATGAACAAGAAATTAAGTATCAGAACTTTAAGAACGCCAGTAAAATGGTATTCTGGAACAGCACGACCAAATTTTAGTAACATTATATAAAACTTTATCAGATGACAATGTGAATTCAAAGTAGCACTTGCTTGGTCAGTAAGTGCAAAACAATGGTGGGTCTAATCCAAAACATTATTTGAATTCAACCCTAATTTTCCATCACTTATAGATAACTAGCAGTAGAGCATGACATTAGCCAGGAATGTAACAGTAAGAGATAGATCAAGTATCGACCATCATAAAGACTGAAAAAATAAAATTGACAAAGATTATTGTTTAAGGTTGACGGACACACATGTCTTAATTAGTTTTTTGTTTTGTTTTTTTACGAATTGGTCAAACCCAAACTCAAACAAAAACATTGTTTTCAATTGTTATGAGTCTACCGATTGAATAGAATTTTTCAATTTTATTATAAACAATTGTCTTGTAAATGGAATTTTTAAAGCATTCTGAATGTAAAAATAAAGAAAAAAGTGTGCAAGACAATAAGAAACACTACCTGCCAAAAAAAAAAAAAAAAAGTGAAGTTTTGTTGAAATCGGTTGAAAAATGTAGGAAATCCGATCACATATATAAACGCACACACACAAACAACCTGGGTTTTACAATAAGTATAACTCGATATGAGTTGTCCCCCTTTCATTCTCGAAACAGCGATGCCTCTTAATCGTGTTTTCAAATTGATTTTGTGCAAAAACAATTGTTTTTTCAATTTTTGGCGCTGTCAGAACCACCGCAAGGTAATTTTATGTAGTCCTGTGAAGTTTTGTTGAAATCGGTTCAAAAATGTAGGAAATCCGATCCAATATATAAACGAACAGACACACACAACCTGGGTTTTATAATAAGTATGATGAACTACCTATCATGGAAATTTCATTTTCTGATATTATATATCAAAATATGAATGCTCTACATTGTGCCAGATATAGTTATATCACTAGGCAAGAGATCAAAGGAATATGGTTGATGTGGCAAAGTCTTGTATCCTAAGTTGGTGAGCTTCTGCAATGTCACCCTGGCAACATGGGCCAAGCATTGTCAGGAAGCAGAATTACCAGTCACATTTTGATGTGTTTCATCCAGTTGTTGGCAGTAAACTTTGGCAGTGGTGCTCTGGTCCGATTGCAGAAAGCTGTAATAGATAATACCAATGGAGGACCACCAGACAGTGACAATAATTCTTCTGTTGGTGTAATTTTGGTTTTGGAAAATGTTTGGGTCCTTTGTCATATTCAAATCATTGAGTTGGTCATTTACAATTGTCTTAAAGGATCAATTTCATATCACAAGTCACTATTCAATCAAGAAATTTTACAGATTCAATATCGAACACACTTCAAAATGTTAAACTATTTCGTTATCACTATTTATATTGCTCGGACTATCATCCTCATCTTTGTTGCCATATTTATCATGTTTTGGCCGTTGTACGGTGGAATGTTGGTTGTTGGAATGTTGAAAGTTATCAGTTATCTCCTGTTAATTCCCCTCTTAAGCAGGTATTGAACTCACACTCTTTGGGTCCTGTCACCGAATCTAACTAATGCCTTTATCCACTGTGCCATGTGTCCTTGAGGAAATCTGTGTATGAATTTCTGGATATTATAAACCTAACTAACATAAGTAACATCCATTAGACATGGCACGTGGAACTAGAACAGTCTGCCCCAGCGAACGAAATAAAGGGTTTGGTTTGAGATTCCAACCACCTAAAGAAGGCTGGAGCATACAATGGTCGAAACGTTGTAATAAATATGGCAACAAAAATGAGGATGATAGTCTAAGCAATGTAAATAGTGTACATAATACCTCATCTCAGAAATATAGACAGATATTTCATTATCACGGAGTTCATTTATCGAGTTCCTCCACCTCACCAATACTGTTAAAATGCTGGAACCCATTATCTCAGCCATTTCTCTGACACTTTGATATGGATTTTCTTTGACTAGTGCTTTCAGATATTGATTGTCAATTACAGAGGGACATCTTCTACCAGCTTGATCCTCAAGAATTGTATCCCTACAACAGAAATTTAGAAACCAGAACCATACTGTCTGATCACAAGTGGATTGTTCAAGACGTGACTACAGTTTGAGAAGCATTATAACCACTCTTGAATACATGAAAAAAAAATAAACACCTCTCTTCCTTTTTCATGTTCAAGATGAGGGATATATAATGTTTTAAGTTAAATTCCGAAAGAGTCTGATATAAAATTAACAAAGAGGACATTTTAATCGTTAGGAATGATTAATATATTTTTGTACAACTATTATAATAATATATTAGAATACAATTTTAAGGTTTATTCTAAAATTGGACATTATTTTCCAAACAACTTAATATATCAATCAGATTTTTGCCTGTTTCTTCCCAAGAGAAATATACAAGCCACTTTTGTGGAATAAAATTAAACCTTTCCATTTACTATCAAAAATTACATTTTTAGAACTATTTCCTATTTCAAAAACTTCAAATATTATAATTAATGTGTAAATTAAGTATAACAAGTCCTTAACAACCATTATATATAGTTTATTAATGCACAGTAGAGTAATGGTTTGTGGCTCGGATTGAGGAATCTGAGTTCAAATTCCAGTTTAGTTCATTACATTCACTTATGTGCTAATACCCTTGGGTAAGGTATGAATCAACTCTTCTCGTCCCAGATATGGGTAAATAGTAGGATAGACAGTCTAAAAGAAGGAAAACTGAATTCAAAACTGTATATAGCTCTGGAGAAGCATATACTGTGCAGCTAAGGAAAGCATTGTTTGCATTGATTTGATCCTATGTTCAAATCCACTCAGACTTAAAATCAGAAAGAGAGCTAAAAATTCTCAGGTACATAATGAGGAAAGAAGGCTTTGAAAATTTAACACTCACAGGACATAATAAAAGCAAGACAGAGGAAAGCAGTAACTAATCTATTAAACAAGCTTGTATAAATAGTTGACAAATCTGGGTTTAGGAGAGATAGCAAAAAGGCAAACATTGCTGCGAGCTACAATTGACAGAAAGTTGTGGAGAACCGTGATCACCTATGTTCTGAAAGGAGATGGCGCATAGAAGATTATCATTAAGAATAGATAGGTTCACCTATCACCTGTTTCACACTTCTCCCCAGTGTTTGGAACAGGAGTAGAGGTTTATCCCTTGTGTCCCATTTAGGATTGGGTTTCCAGTTCCTTCTAAAGTCTGCTTCAGCTCTGTACTCTTAATATCTGCATCTGAACTCTGAAGTTTTATTCACTAATTATACTTTTATAATACTTTATAATTTTACTTTTTTTTTATCTTCTCCATCAATAGGAGTAGATAGGTTCATCTATTGTCCAGTTCACACTCCTCCTTGGTCTTTCAAACAGAAGTAGAGATTTATCCCTTGTTTCCTGTTTAGGACTGAGTTTCCAGTTCCTTCTAAAGTCTACTTCAACTCTATACCCTTAATGTTTGCCTTTACTTATGCTAATACAACTCCACACAGTAACCTTCTACCTTGAGTGGCTCATAGGCCTTGTATTGAGTGAACATTAGTTTAAAAAAAAAAAAAAAAAAAAAAATCTCCAGCCCAGCCCCTGGGTTCATCCAATGTAGTTCTACATTCATCACTAAAAATTATTGTTGAGAAATCATTTTTTATTTACTCTTTTGCCCAAAGTACACATTCTCCTTGTGGTGTTTACTTACAAGGTGGTTGTCTTGGTTGTTTTCATGTCTTTAGCCAATATTCTTAATATTCTGCTACATTTCTATCTGCTTACATTTGTAACACCAACTTCTTTAAATATTTGTTATTGCTAGTCAATCCACTTTTCTTTTTTATCAACATTTTAACTTTTCTCAAATATCTTTTTGTGACATTCTTAAAGACACGTCTTGCCAATGTTTTCAATTTCTTTTGATTCCTCTATGCTCAAGTTTTTCAATTTCCAACAATGTGCTTAATAATTTTACAATATTTTGTGGTTATATCTTAGTTATGTCCCATAGCAATCTTTATATATCTAAAATTAAAAAATAAATATCAATAACTATATTATTTGTCTATATTCCTGAGATGAGGTATTGCAACTATTTACATTGTTCAGACTGTTGTCCTCATCTTTATTGTCATATTCACAACATTTCGGCTGGTTTTCTTCAGGTGATATACATTGGAATTTCAATCTGAATACTTTATTTCTTGGACAAAATAAATGGTTTGATTTAAAATTCTAATCACTTGAAGAAGGCCAGAGCATACAACAGCCAAAACATTGTGGATATGACAACAAACCTGAGAACAACAGTCTGAATAATGTAAATAGTGTAAACTATACTATTATATATATTTATTTACAACATAATAAACAACCCTCAAGCTATATAATAAAATATTATACCACCAATTAATAATCGTAAATATTTCAGAAAACAGCTGAAAATGGTATGGTATATTTAATATTTATCATTTCACCCCAAACAAGGCAATGATGCAACTAAAACACAACGAGTTACTGGGAGTGAAAGAAAATGAGAAAATTTTAGTGAGGAGAAAAGACATTAAAAAATCAGGATTCAAGACGACAGAAAATGACAATTGATGTTGAATTTAAATTTGTGAAGATTGTAGGTGGCAGGAATGCAAGAAACCAAAAGGGAGTTCCAGGAGGTGAGAAGTACAATAAAAGAAACTATTAGAATAGAACTTATAGTTACATCTAGCTATTTCAACCTCAAAACAATGAGACCTAATTGCTAACCTAGTAATACATTTAAATTTATACAGTCAAGGTACAAAGGAGGAAAAGTCCTTAGAACAACTGCTATGAAAATATTTATGGAAATAAATTATTATATATCAAGAAATCTATGACAAAGTGGAAAAAGTTTTCATGTGATGCATTTCATCCTTTAGAACTTACAAAGGAGTGGGGACACTGAGAATTCTAAATTTAAAATATTTTTTTTTTTAATATATATTTTGGGTACATAGTTTACCTAATTTCATTTACTTTCTTTTTACCACTTTTGTTATTAAGTATCCCAGATTGAGATAATGGAAGATCTTCTAAAGTTGAAATGTAAGAACCTTGATGTAAATTTAATGCAAATCTATCAAGTAAAAAAAAAAAAAAAATTAAATTTTACATTCTCAGCATCCACTCTCCTTCATATATAGTGACATCAACATAAACATCATTTTAATCTGAAGTCAAAGAACAAAACACATCACAAAAAACTTTTTCCACTTTGTCATAGATTTGCCTAAAATTAGAGCATCTACAACCCATTGGTATTTATTTAAAGCCAGAAAGATTTTTAAATTGTAAGAATTTTTTTTTTTTTTTTTTTGAGATAATGATTTAGTGATACAAGTCTTACTAATTGACCTATGATTTGGGAAGAGTAGAGGTGGGTTCACACAATCACAATTTGTTAAACAAACAAGAAATTACATGGATAAAAGTGGGGTTCAATTCTGTATTACAACAATATATAAACTAATCGCTTACTTTCTGGTCACAGTAAGTTCTATACATTTATATTCAAGAGAATGTAAATAAATTTACTGCAGATGTATTAAGTAAAAAAACATTTTTAATTTTAAATTCTCAGCAGCCCCTCTTCTTCATGTGATGTAGTCACATCAATGTAAACATTTTAATTTGAAGTTAAAAAAAAAAAAAAAGAACTTGTCACACAAAAACGTTTTCCACTAAAATCAGAACATCTACACCCTACTACTATGCATATACTGTACCCAGGTTCAAAATCAGCATTGTCTTTAAAAATTATTACAATTTTATTTTACGTGTGTGAGAGAGAGAGAGAGCTTTTCTCATATATATCAAGAAACCGCAAGGTAGTAAAAATAATTAAATGTGTGCACACACACACAAGATTTATTTTTGACCAGACAAGGTAGATTTTGACCTAATATAAAAAGACTTTGATAGCAAAGTGAAATAAAAAAAACAGAATCCATGAGAAGGGCAGTGCCTCTAAACTGAATTTCAAAAAGTCATAGAGGCTGGGAAAGGCACTCAGAATTTTTTTCTAGAGTGGGTGGAGTCATTTTTATGAGCTTTATGCTTTTTATTCCACACTTGGGAGAAAAAAAAAAAAAAAAAAAAAGAAAGAAAAATTTCAGAATTTATAGCACCCTCTCCTTCACCTTCCCCACTGTGAAAAAAAGAATGTAACACAATAAGATTTTTTTATTTATTTTATAGTTAAGACAGGATTGGGATGAATTCAAGAAGAAGTTTATGGCAGATACTTGAAACCAAGTGAAAACTACCCAAGCAAAATAAATATCAGTAGAAAGCATAGTGTCATTGTCCACTTTTGGACAATCCATCAAATATTATTCTTGAGGTCAGATGAACTGTTTCTAATGGTTATTCAAGGGAGCATTTTCAAGGAAAGAAGGTAGAAGTAATAAGATACACCAGGAGAAACTCACAAAAATTTTTAACACCTGGAAGGTCGACCATTTGAGGATACACTGAATGCATGTTCTCAGTAGAGGAAACACGGTGTATTCTAGGTTAACAGTGGAATTCTTTAGTACACAAGTTACTTTTTGCAAACCATTTATTGGTGACATGGCATTTCAATTTACAAGGGCTGATCAAAAAGTATCAAGACTGGTGCTATAAAAAAAAAAAACTACAGCACATACAAATTCAACATTTAATCTCCTTCAAAGTAGTTTCCTTCTAAAGCCACACACTTTATCTAGCATCATTTCCATTGATGGAAGCATTGCCAAAACTTCATTTTTGAGACAGTGAGCAACTACCTTGTCACATTCTCTTGGATTTCCTCAATGTCTTGAAATTTTGTTCCTTTCAAAAGAGATTTGATTTTCAGAAAGAGAAAAAAGTAGTAAGCGGTGAGATATGGGGAACGTGATTGTTGTTGAACTTAGAGAATATTGTGCATGGCAAAAAACTGCAGAACAAGCCATAGTCAATGGTGTGGCGAGTCAACCACACTCTACACACTTTCCTTCCAAGCACTACTAAAAACAACGGAAGCAAGCAAGAACATTATAACTATGCATGACAGAGTCCAAGGTCTATCTGTGCGAAGCGGCTTCACTTTGCATACTTTAGTTCCATTATCATAGCAACAGTTCTGATAATTTTTGATCAGACCTCTTATGTTGCGTGTCCAGATACTAGTGACAATCATTTCATTTTCTTTCTATAAAAATCAATTTCTAAGGCTTCCTGGGAAATTTTAGGAACATGCATATGATCTTTTATCTTAATGTTTACAAGAAACTCAAGGAAAATATTTATTGATTCAACTACAATATTAGTAATATTTGCAAAATTAATTTTGTCACCAATATATAGTGACATGGCTGTAATTATAAAATAAATGTAAATCACATTTATAGCACATAATAATGCTTCTTTATTTACCATGTTAGAAAATAATGTATAATATATAATATCCATTTTCATAGTGCTGCCCAAACAAATGCAAGTTCCATCAGACTATCACCTTAATGAGCCACATAACTAAACTTATTATTATATATAATAATGGTTTCAATTTTTCTTCCTAGTGCCCACTGACTTTACCAACATTACTTCACTTTGCTTCTCAGAGTGAAGACAAAAAAAATGATTATGAAACACCAAATTTTTGTATTTTTTTTTTTTTTTAAATCTAAAATCTGGTCGTATCATATGTTGACACTTAGTATATACATCATTGATTGAAAATCAGGAGAAAAGGGGTTGTCAGTGGTCAGGAATTAAAGTGTTACTGGTAGAATAGGGTCATTGTAGAAAAAATAATGAAAATGATACTTTTGTATTTGGATATTTAAATTTTGAATTTTTCCCAACCTACCCAGTTATTCTAAATTAATTTTTTTTTTTTTTTTTTTTTTTTTATTTCCACTTTTTTCCAACCTCTCTATTTATTCCAACCTCCTCTTTCTCCTTTTTTGTTCCAAAAACAAATTTTGAATGAATTTTCCCAGCTATCTTTCTATTCTGGTCTTAAAAGTTATAATATATGCATTAGCAAATAAATATTAAAACATGTATTGTTTTAAAAATTTAAGAACACATTTTTTAAATTACATCATGTAAAACAAAATAAGATTTTGACTACCCACCCCTCGCCAAAAATTTTTTTTTTTTTACATATTTCCCCAGATTATTCACATTTTTTCACATTATTTTTATTTATTTATTTATGTTTACAATGAAAATTGTTTAAGTACAACTGCATAATTATGTACATACATTACAATCCTATTTATTGTGTCAGAAATTTATTTCATTCTTAGCAGAGCTATATAACAGCAAATGATAGAAATTCCACCCATCTATAGTTAATAATATTGGGTTGGGCTTTATGACATATCAACATTGGTTATTCATTGCCAAAAATTGACTTTCCTTTCTTTTTTTTTTTTTTTCTCCTCTCTTTATTATATTTGAGCCCACATGCATGTACTAAGTTAAGAGATACAAGTACAGATTGGTCATTTATACTTAAGCTGTAAGCATTTACTCGAAAGTGGACCATTTTAGAATACATTGATTGCATGTTCTCAGTGCAGTCAGTTTATTGTAGGCTAATACTGGAATTTTTTTGTACACAAATTATTTTTGCAAACTACTACTACATGGTTCGATGGATAAACTGTCGTCTAAATCACACAAAAAAGAAAATAACACTAACATTTCATTTTAATAGATATATTTACCAAAATTCCCTAAAAATATCTTGAAATATTAAAAAGCAAATTTATTCAATAAAATCGCCACTGGCTTCAACCACAGCCTCCAGACAACTTTGGAATCTTCTGCAACTCTTCTGGACAATCTCCTTGTTTAAGTTGGTAAATGCTGCCATAATCCTTGCCTTGAGTTCATCTTTGGTATTACAAGTTTTGTTGGTCTCACACTCAACTGTACCCCACACATAATAATCAAGGGGGTTGCAGTCTGGGGAGTTAGGTGGCCAGATGTAAGAGGGTGAAGTGGTTGCAGATATTGTCTAACTGACATGACTCGGTTCTCCTGCTTGTGTGGCATGGTGCAGAGTCCTGTTGCTAGATATAGGGTCTTCCAACAGCCACCCTCTTCACCCAGGGCAACACTACCCCCTCAAGACACTTGATGTAGGCCTCCATGTTGAGTCTGAGGCCCTCACCAACAAATTTGGGTATTCTTTTCTCATCAGAACGATGAGAGTGCATTTTGCAAGCCACTGCACCTTCTTAATCACCATCAGATTCATCCAACTCTTTTTGAATCCTCTGCAGTGTTCTCAGATTGACACCCAAACACTTTGAAATGTTAGTGCAAATGCAAAGCAGTACAGCATGCTGTTTCCAAATTTCTGGCCGAGTGAATTGCATCATGATACTCTTTCTTGCAGATGGTGCCCAACTGACCCTACTATACTGTGAAATCAACAAAATCAAAAACCAATAACATGTGTGCATGAAATTAAAAATATAAAATATAAGAATTTACCGATCACACCCTGTATAAGAAGTTAAAGTAGGATTTGATGGTTCACCGACTTCAATATCATTGGTTGGTGTTGTTCTGAGTCCAGTATCAAAATCCAAAATATTATGAGGTTTAGTGTCATGGTGACAGCTATTAAAATTTTGAAAACTCGTTTTTTTAATCAATTCACCCCAAGCAAGGTGATAATGCCACTGAGACACAAGGGGCTACTGAGAGTGAAAGAGAATGAAAAGACTTTAGAAGGAACTAGAAACTCAATACTAAACAGGGAACAAAAGATAAACCTCTATTCCTGTTCAAAAGAGCAGAGAGTGGGTGTGAACCTATCTACACCTATTGAGGAGTTAAAATAAATAAATTATATATAAATAAAATTTCAGAGTTCAGGAGATGACATCAGAAATATAGAGTTGAAGTAGACTTTAAAATGAACTGGAAACCCAATCTTAAACAGGAAACAAGGGATAAACCTCTACTCCCGTTCAAAAGACTGGTGAAATGCCACTAAGATGCAAAGGGCTACTGGAAGTGAGAGAAAATGAAAAGAGTTTAGAAGGAACTGGAAACAGAATCCTAAACAGGAAACAAGGGATAAACCTCTACTGTTCCAAAGACTGCGGCAGAATGTGAACTAGAGTATTTTGGAACACGTGTACTAAAATACCAAAATTTTTAATAGTTTTAATTATTGTTGATTGACAATAAAAATAATGGAAATAAATTCAATATAAATAAATTAAAAAAGTAAAGTTTTACTTGTGAAAGTGTATAAACAAAACAGTGTCAAAAGGAAAGGTAACACCATGAAAGCACCATACTGGGGTGGGGGTAACAATCAAGAACTTGATCAAAATGATAAAATTTAAGTGAGTACCAGGTAAAATAGGTGAAACACCATTTTAATATCCAGGTATTTACTGAAATTTCAGAACCAAACTGACACTATCTCCCAGCCATGGGCCTGGTAACTTATTTACTACCCCTGAGTAAGAACTTATTTGTTTAAAAGGTTGTTCCAATTATAAATGATACATTTCTATAACACAGGTATTTTGAACATTGTATTCTACAAACAATTAAAAATACAAATGATATTTTACTAAAATATCCTCCAAATATTTTAGTACAGGTGTACAAAAAATATAAAATTTCCAGATTGGGTGGTGGCATCTTGAAATTTCTTTGAAAGTCCTATGGTTTTCATGGTGTCTTGGATTTTTGGTACCAGTACCCTCCCATAGCAATACAAGTTTATTTAAATCTTTACTTATATTTTCCTTATAAAATGCTTTAATAATGAGAGACAAGAAGTAAGAAGGTGCAACACTATAACATTGAATCATACTAGATTTTCATATCTATTTCTACTTAAAATGCCAAGTTCCTTCAGGACAGGGGTGATTGTGGTTCTCCACAGCTTTCTTTAATATCTGTAAATTGCCATGATTTTTTGGAACAGAAAGAGCTCCCATTTTTTGGTTTTGAATTCAGAGTAAACTTTTTCCCTAAACTGACTATTATCCAAAGATACAAATTCCAGTCTTTAACCCATAGCTGGTGAGAAGAGAATGAGTCATGCCTTTCTCAAAGACATTTGCAGAAAAATGAACAAAACAGACTAAACAAGGATTTGAATTTGGATCACCGATACCACTTTCTGTGCTGCTATACACGTTTTTGTTTTTTTTTCTATCTCAATCTGTTCATTAGCTATCTCTCTCAGAAAGTTAATGTCTAAGTTAATTCATATTAATTTCAGTATATTCATTATCTATCTATCCATTCCAGTCTACTCATAACTATCTTTCTTTTTTTTTTTTTTTTTGCAATAATGTTCACAAGCCACTCAAGGTGGAGGGTTACAAAGTAAGAGGTAAGGAGGAACAGTTTATGGAGTTACGTGGGTAAGATAATAGTTAATCCTAGACTTGAACAGATTAAGATTACAATGATTGGGGAAGCAACCTCTTGGGAGTCAGTTCCAAACTGTAGAGGTTTGTGAGAAGAAGCTCTTCGAGTGGAACTTACATCTCACCAATGGAATACAAAAAGAATGAGGTTGGTTCACTACAATGTTTATATCATTGCTCGTATATCACAGTAGTACTCCATTTTCGGCCTTATCTGCCTCTTGTAAAGATAAAGGATAACAGGAGGAGTTTGGTACAGGAACCAAACATTTTTCCAACATCTTTAGTGATGCATTGTATGTACAAGTTCCACTTGTCCCAACAGATGCTCAAGTCATGAGTTGTCCTTGAGAGGACCTCAGTTCATCATGATAGAGCAAAATTCTGGGTCAGCTTGGTGATGATAAAACATCACTAGTTTATGGATACAATAGGAAAACAAGTAGCATTTACAAGTTTTTTGTAAGTTTTATATATTGCACACAGGTCGGAACTGTCATTTCCTCATAAACAATATGTTCTTTTGTGGTTAAGACTAAGAGTAAGTAAATAATTTCAATCTTTAGCTATCTATCATAAGGTCATAAAGTACCCTGTTAATTCACAGGTAAAACGAAATCTAAAGAACTGCCAGTGGGTTTAGATTAAGCATTTTACATTTATCAAATTACTGCATGTACAAGTCAAAACAAGTTAACTGGAGAAAGCAATAGAAAGATTGAGATGAAACAATAAGTCAGTATACACAAATTATTAATATATATCAATATTGGATATTCCAAAATCGAAGCAGATTAAGTATGTATCTTTTTGTTTTATTCCATGTGTACACATACCAAACAGACAAAAGATTGCTAATGGAAGTAAAAGAGGAGGAGAAAAAAATCACTTAATGGGTTTAAGTGACATTACGGTCAATGTGAGGTGGGTGTATAGCAAATGCCATTACTTGAGTAATATTCCTAAGAAATTAAAAATAAATTACCATACTACTAGTAAGAAAAAAAAAAAACAGTAAGATTATATATAAATCAGCAATTCTGTTGAGTATCAGAGTATCTGTGCATTCTATGAAAAGTGTTAAATATGCACAACAACACTTGGGGGGAAAAAGTTATGGAGAGGAGAAAAAGAGAAAGAATTATTGAAGGGAGAGAGCAAGAAAAAAATCAAAAGAAAACGAAGTGAAAAGAAAAGTGGTAAGGGATAAAGAAAAATAAAGGAAAGGTAGAGGGTAAGTAAGAAAGCAAGAGAAAAATGAAAAGAAAGATTGAAAGGAAAAAGGGGGTAAGGGATAAAGAAAAATAATGGCGCCAAACTCATTCGGAAATATCTAAACAATCACCTGTATGCAACCATTTTCAATGATTAAGCTCTGGCTTTGAGCAAATCAAGAATATGAACTGGCACTACAGAATGACAAAAAAAGAACTGTACCAAATAATAGAAACCACATCACTTAAGGACTTTCAATAGCAGCAACAAATAAAATGGATAGCACATGTAACATGTAACTAAAATAAAAACATAATCAAGTTGCTGACATTCCACACTACTCCAAACAAAAGGTTGAGAAGGAAGCCTCCATAAATACTAGAAAAAGTGATAACAGTTAATGGATTTAAGAAATCTATTTTCTTGATATTACCATTACAATGTGATTTTCTACCAAAGATGGCATAGACCAGAAAAATAGAGACATAGAATTAAAACCAAAAGGTGAGAATTTGCTTTCCACACAAGTAAAATAATAGAGGTTAGCAGTAAATCAGATGTTAAAAGTGAGTAGACTAAATTTAAAAGATTCCTGATTCTGTATTTTTCATCTGATCCTCTCATAAAACAAACATTGTTCTCCAACTGTAAATATTTTTTTGTTTTAATTCAAAGTAAGTACCTGCACTAATTCGCTAAAGAAAAAAGAAAAGCCTACCATGATGAAAAAATGCTCCAAATTTGATAAAAACAAAGTTTTATTGTTAAAATCTTTGTTATTATTAAGAGGAAAGACCAAAGTATTTTTTGATTAATTATATTTTTTTTAATCCTTTTTAGAATATTTGAAATTTTGGTTAAAAATCTATTTTTTGGGAGTTTTTTTTTTGTGTCAGCAGGTGGCCTATAGCATAGCAAATTTTAGCATCTTTTTTTTTTCAGTGAAAAACACAGATTTTAAAATTCTTGCAAATATCAAATTGTCATCTTTTAATGAAACTTTTAGGACTTATTAAAAAATGAATGAAATTATTTTAGAAATCTTTCCTTATAGAAAATCTTGGTAATATATATATATATATATATATATATATATATATATATATATATATTACATCTGTTGCGTCCCACTTATTTTAATTTATGAAATTTCAAGAAATTAAATTTGTAGAGCTTAATGTTTATATTAATGAAAAGCAGAACTCCTTGGAGAATTTAAATTATCAATTTTTATTTGTAAAACATGAGCCCAAGTTACCAAAAATCTGCTCTGAATCATAAATAAAAAAATACAATATAACTAAGATATTATTTAATTAGAAAAGCTTCTAATTGCTTTTATGAATAAGATATTATGCTCACAATTGTCATAAGAAAAAAAAATTTTTCAATGAATAATGAATTTTTACAAGAATTGTTTTCATTTTTTTATTAAAGTTTTAAATCTCAAAATTTTGTATTAATTTGTAACAGTTAGGTGATATTGTTATTAAAAAAAAACTAAATTTACTAATCACAAATTCAAAAGCTTATTACAATTTAGTAATCCCAGTATTTTAAAAAGAATTAAAAAAATTTTTGTGTGTGTATAAACGTACCAATTTTTGAAGATACTGATGTTCATACACAAATTTACCAGAAAATAGGAGCGCTAACTATAGTAAATTTAAAACCAAATTATCTAAAATTCAATAAAACATTAGATTATGGAGAATATTTTCCTAAATTTTTAAGGAAACTGAGTACTTAAAAAATTATACAAAAAAGGCACTCACATTATATTCCTCAATTTTTTATAGATATATCTACTGTAGAAAAATTTAGATAAACTTTTGCCTGTCATTCAAGCTGTCAACACTTTAAACAAACAGCTACTGCTGTGTTAAAAAGATGCATTTCTGAGATATTTTAAACAAAGTAATATTTGTTTCAAATCAGATTAATTAAACTTTAAATCAGCTAATAATTTTCTAAGTTTCTGAAAAGTATTCTATTTTATTGTTTAATAAAGAGAATTACATTCTGATGAAAGATGGCTAAAAGTGGCACTAAAAATCAACACTTTCAAAACAAAAACTCCTTCAAATCAATTTAAATTAGTTTGAAATAAAAAAAAAAGTATTTTGCTTATTGGAAATATTAAATTTAATCTATTAGTTTGAAATTAAAACTAAAATAAAAGAAAGATTTTTCATTTTAAAAAATTCATTTTAAAGGTATTGTGAACCTGTGGAGATACCTAATTTAAAGACACTTTTTTCTTCTTTTCACTTAAACTTATTTTCTGGGATGAGACCTATAGACATTTCTGCAGATACTGGCTCAATCAAAATTTTCATATGTAAATGAACAAATAAACAAGCAATTCATTGTCTAAAATTAGAACAAAAGAGAAAGTGTTCAGTTACTAAGGGGAGGAAGTGTGTGTTGAATGCGAGAGTTGAAAGGACGAAAGAGAAGGGCCCATTCTCCTTCTTTTATAGTCCTTAAACAGTGCCATCTAATGGTGTCTTAACAGACCAAGTGGGGGTAATCTGCATAAGTTGTACAAGCTAAATGAATGCATGGGGGGCATGAATGACGTTTTCTGATTTATTTTGAAAATGAAAGTCAATAATGATTTTAACAGCTCAGCTCAATAGCATTGTCATCGATTTTTGCCAAGAGGACAAATTTGGTCTTCTGTTTAATTCTCTATTTTAGCAAAAAGCACCGTCAATGACAATGTTTAACGGAATTAATGGAAAACTTAAATACTTCTTTTGATGTAAGATTAAATGAAAAGTATTTAAATTTAAAAAAATAAATAAACAGTGCAATGATAATGAGTAAATAACATTAATCTTCGGTATAAATGCAATTTGATTAGAAAAAGAAAGAAAATATAACTTAAAAAAAAAAAAATAAAAAATAAAAAAAAAAACTGTTCTATATTTAAATAATAATAGACTCACTCAGACAATAAGGAAAGTAAGATCACAACACAACATCAAGAAATATATATTTCCAAAGCAACAAAAAGAAAGTGTGCGAGAACTGGGTGGTGTCCGGTATCAAACTTTCTTCCATTTTAAGAAAAAGAAATAAAAAAAAAGATGTGGAAACATAATCCAGCTCTTTCGAATTTCCTATACAAGCGGCATTACATTTGTTTTTGTGACCCTGGGGGTGTAAGTACAGAAGTAGGTGTCTAATAATAACAGGGTCGAAACAGGCGGGAAATTGCTGGGCTGGTTACAACAAGAGAGATGTGGGTAATGTGGTGACAAGTCAAAATCTTGGTAAGAAAGACCTCAGAAAGAACACGACAACAGGCAGCTGTGATGAATGAGAAACATTTTTAAACATTGTTGTAGCGGACATCGCTTCAATCAATAATAATTACACTTTAAATGTTGTTAAAGCCAATAACAACAATGGAAAAGAAGTGTTAGAATTAAAAATAAAATGACAAGAAGAAATTGAAAAATAATGTGGTTATATTGTAGTGAAAATGAAAGTTCCGATGTACACTGAGTTAATGAAACCTCTCTCTCCTCGTCTTCTTATTTAAAAAAAAAAAAATACTCTCTGAATCAAGAATTAAAAAGAAAGCGGGGTAATTGTTAAGTTTAACGTTTCAATCAAACAATTTCGGCATACCAAACAACATTTATATACTTCCTTTCATTCTCCTTAAACTTTTTTTTAAACTACTAGAGAGTCTCATATTCTGTACCCCGTTTTTTTGTATTTGAAAAGCCATGTAAAAAGCAATAAAACAAAACGAAAGCGCCCTAACACCACCAACCCACCCGAAATTCAATAATTTTTTAGTTCAACTATTTCTCTGTAAGTTAGATAAACTAAAACAAAAGTGTACTAAAATGCTATGTCATATCAATCCCTTTATGGCAGTGAATACTGACAAATTTCTTCACAGATGAAGAGAAGACTTGAGGCAACAGAAATATGGTTCTACAGAAGGATGCTGAAAATACCATGACCAGAACAAGCAAACAATGAGAAAGTATTAAGGACAGTAAGAATTAAAAGGGTATTTATAACTCAAAATCATAACGAGACAGTTGAAATTTCTGAGACACAACAAGGAAACAGA